>JACEFZ010025333.1:0-185000 GCA_014155875.1 Cepaea nemoralis
TTCGGCACGGGTGGGTCATGTGGTCAATATCCCGTTGGCCACGTTTATTTCCCAGGTTATATCCTGGTACCCATCACAGACTGGACCGACCTGTTCCATAGTCCCTGTTGTCACGGCTGGTACCTATCACAGGCTGGACCGACCTGTCCCATAGTCCCTGTTGTCACGGCTGGTACCCATCACAGGCTGGACCGACCTGTTCCATAGTCCCTGTTGTCACGGCTGGTACCCATCACAGGCTGGACCGACCTGTTCCATAGTCCCTGTTGTCACGGCTGGTACCCATCACAGGCTGGACCGACCCTGTTCCATAGTCCCTATTGTCACGGCTGGTACCCATCACAGGCTGGACCGACCTGTCCCATAGTCCCTGTTGTCACGGCTTTCCCTTGATACCCATCACAGGCTGGACCGACCCTGTTCCATAGTCCCTGTTGTCACGGCTTTCCTTTGATACCCATCACAGGCTGGAACCGACCTGTTCCATAGTCCCTGTTGTCACGGCTTTCACATGGTACCCATCACAGGCTGGACCGACCTGTTTCCATAGTCCCTGTTGTCACGGCTTTCCCAAGTACACATACAGACTGCACTGACATGTTCCATAGTCCCTGTTGTCACGGCTTTCCCCAGGTATACATCACAGACTGCACCGACCTGTTCCATAGTCCCTGTTGTCACGGCTTTCCCCAGGTATACATCACAGACGCACAGACCTGTTCCATAGTCCCTGTTGTCACGGCTTTCCCCAGGTTACACATCACAGACTGGACAGACCTGTTCCATAGTCCCTGTTGTCACGGCTTGCCCAGGTACACATCACAGACTGCACCGACCTGTTCCATAGTCCACTATTGCACGGCTGGTACCCATCACAGGCTGGACCGACCTGTCCATAGTACCCTGTGTGTCACGGCTTTCCCTTGATACCCATCACAGGCTGGACCGACCTGTTCCATAGTCCATGTTGTCACGGCTTTCCTTTGATAACCCATCACAGGCTGGACCAAACCTGTTTCCATAGTCCCTGTTGTCAGGCTTCCCCTGGTACCCATCACAGGCCTGACCGACCTGTTCCATAGTCCCTGTTGTCACGGCTTTCCCCAGGTACACATCACAGACTGCACTGACATGTTCCATAGTCCCTGTTGTCACGGCTTTCCCCAGGTATACATCACAGACCTGCACCGACCTGTTCCATAGTCCCTGTTGTCACGGCTTTCCCCAGGTATACATCACAGACTGCACCGACCTGTTCCATAGTCCCTGTTGTCACGCTTTCCCCAGGTACACATCACAGACTGGACCGACCTGTTCCATAGTCCCTGTTGTCACGGCATTCCCCAGGTACACATCACAGACTGCACCGACCTGTTCCATAGTCCCTGTTGTCAAGGCTTTCCCCAGGTTACAAATCACAGGCTGGACCGACCTGTTCCATAGTCCCTGTTGTCCACGGCTGGTACCCATCACAGGCTGGACCGACCTGTTCCATAGTCCCTGTTGTCACGGCTGGTACCCATCACAGACTGGACCGACCTGTTCCATAGTCCCTATTGTCACGGCTAATACCCATCACAGGCTGGACCGACCTGTTCCATAGTCCCTGTTGTCACGGCTGGTACCCATCACAGGCTGGACCGACCTGTTCCATAGTCCCTGTTGTCACGGCTGGTACCCATCACAGACTGGACCGACCTGTTCCATAGTCCCTGTTGTCACGGCTTTCCCCTGGTACCCATCACAGACTGGACCGACCTGTTCCATAGTCCCTGTTGTCACGGCTGGTACCCATCACAGACTGGACCGACCTGTTCCATAGTCCCTGTTGTCACGGCTTTCCCCAGGTACACATCACAGACTGCACTGACATGTTTCCATAGTCCCTGTTGTCACGGCTTTCCCCAGGTATACATCACAGACTGCACCGACCTGTTCCATAGTCCCTGTTGTCACGGCTTTCCCCAGGTATACATCACAGACTGCACCGACCTGTTCCATAGTCCCTGTTGTCACGGCTTTCCCCAGGTACACATCACAGACTGGACCGACCTGTTTCATAGTCCCTGTTGTCACGGCTTTCCCCAGGTACACATCACAGACTGCACCGACCTGTTCCATAGTCCCTATTGTCACGGCTGGTACCCATCACAGGCTGGACCGACCCTGTCCATAGTCCCTGTTGTCACGGCTTTCCCTTGATACCCATCACAGGCTGGACCGACCTGTTCCATAGTCCCTGTTGTCACGGCTTTCCTTTGATACCCATCACAGGCTGGACCGACCTGTTCCATAGTCCCTGTTGTCACGGCTTTCCCCTGGTACCCATCACAGGCCTGAGCCGACCTGTTCCATAGTCCCTGTTGTCACGGCTTTCCCAAGGTACACATCAAGACTGCACTGACATGTTCCATAGTCCCTGTTGTCACGGCTTTCCCCAGGTATACATCACAGACTGCACCGACCTGTTCATAGTCCCTGTTGTCACGGCTTTTCCAGGTATACATCACAGACTGCACCGACCTGTTCCATAGTCCCTGTTGTCACGGCTTTCCCCAGGTACACATCACAGACTGGACGAACTGTTCCATAGTCCCTGTTGTCACGGCTTTCCCAGGTACACATCACAGACTGCACCGACCTGTTCCATAGTCTCCTGTTGTCACGGCTTTCCCCAGGTACAAATCACAGGCTGGACCGACCTGTTCCATAGTCCCTGTTGTCACGGCTGGTACCCATCACAGGCTGGACCGACCTGTTCCATAGTCCCTGTTGTCACGGCTGGTACCCATCACAGACTGGACCGACCTGTTCCATAGTCCCTATTGTCACGGCTAATACCCATCACAGGCTGGACCGACCTGTTCCATAGTCCCTGTTGTCACGGCTGGTACCATCACAGGCTGGGACCGACCTGTTCCATAGTCCCTGTTGTCACGGCTGGTACCCATCACAGACTGGACCGACCTGTTCCATAGTCCCTGTTGTCACGGCTTTCCCCTGGTACCCATCACAGACTGGACCGACCTGTTCCATAGTCCCTGTTGTCACGGCTGGTACCCATCACAGACTGGACCGACCTGTTCCATAGTCCCTGTTGTCACGGCTGGTACCCATCACAGTTGGACCGACCTGTGCCATAGTCCCTGTTGCCACGGCTGGTACCCATCACAGACTGGACCGATCTGTTCCATAGTCCCTGTTGTCACGGCTTTCCCTTGATACCCATCACAGGCTGGACCGACCTGTTCCATAGTCCCTGTTGTCACGGCTTTCCTTTGATACCCATCACAGGCTGGACCGACCTGTTCCATAGTCCCTGTTGTCACGGCTTTCCCCTGGTACCCATCACAGGCCTGACCGACCTGTTCCATAGTCCCTGTTGTCACGGCTTTCCCCAGGTACACATCACAGACTGCACTGACATGTTCCATAGTCCCTGTTGTCACGGCTTTCCCCAGGTATACATCACAGACTGCACCGACCTGTTCCATAGTCCCTGTTGTCACGGCTTTTTCCAGGTATACATCACAGACTGCACCGACCTGTTCCATAGTCCCTGTTGTCACGGCTTTCCCCAGGTACACATCACAGACTGGACCGACCTGTTCCATAGTCCCTGTTGTCACGGCTTTCCCCAGGTACACATCACAGACTGCACCGACCTGTTCCATAGTCCCTGTTGTCACGGCTTTCCCCAGGTACAAATCACAGGCTGGACCGACCTGTTCCATAGTCCCTGTTGTCACGGCTGGTACCCATCACAGGCTGGACCGACCTGTTCCATAGTCCCTGTTGTCACGGCTGGTACCCATCACAGACTGGACCGACCTGTTCCATAGTCCCTATTGTCACGGCTAATACCCATCACAGGCTGGACCGACCTGTTCCATAGTCCCTGTTGTCACGGCTGGTACCCATCACAGGCTGGACCGACCTGTTCCATAGTCCCTGTTGTCACGGCTGGTACCCATCACAGACTGGACCGACCTGTTCCATAGTCCCTGTTGTCACGGCTTTCCCCTGGTACCCATCACAGACTGGACCGACCTGTTCCATAGTCCCTGTTGTCACGGCTGGTACCCATCACAGACTGGACCGACCTGTTCCATAGTCCCTGTTGTCACGGCTGGTACCCATCACAGGTTGGACCGACCTGTGCCATAGTCCCTGTTGCCACGGCTGGTACCCATCACAGACTGGACCGATCTGTTCCATAGTCCCTGTTGTCACGGCTTTCCTTTGATACCCATCACAGGCTGGACCGACCTGTTCCATAGTCCCTGTTGTCACGGCTTTCCCCTGGTACCCATCACAGGCCTGACCGACCTGTTCCATAGTCCCTGTTGTCACGGCTTTCCCCAGGTACACATCACAGACTGCACTGACATGTTCCATAGTCCCTGTTGTCACGGCTTTCCCCAGGTATACATCACAGACTGCACCGACCTGTTCCATAGTCCCTGTTGTCACGGCTTTCCCCAGGTATACATCACAGACTGCACCGACCTGTTCCATAGTCCCTGTTGTCACGGCTTTCCCCTGGTACCCATCACAGGCCTGACCGACCTGTTCCATAGTCCCTGTTGTCACGGCTTTCCCCAGGTACACATCACAGACTGCACTGACATGTTCCATAGTCCCTGTTGTCACGGCTTTCCCCAGGTATACATCACAAACTGCACCGACCTGTTCCATAGTCCCTGTTGTCACGGCTTTCCCCAGGTATACATCACAGACTGCACCGACCTGTTCCATAGTCCCTGTTGTCACGGCTTTCCCCAGGTACACATCACAGACTGGACCGACCTGTTCCATAGTCCCTGTTGTCACGGCTTTCCCCAGGTACACATCACAGACTGCACCGACCTGTTCCATAGTCCCTGTTGTCACGGCTTTCCCCAGGTACAAATCACAGGCTGGACCGACCTGTTCCATAGTCCCTGTTGTCACGGCTGGTACCCATCACAGGCTGGACCGACCTGTTCCATAGTCCCTGTTGTCACGGCTGGTACCCATCACAGACTGGACCGACCTGTTCCATAGTCCCTATTGTCACGGCTAATACCCATCACAGGCTGGACCGACCTTGTTCCATAGTCCTGTTGTCACGGCTGGTACCCATCACAGGCTGGACCGACCTGTTCCATAGTCCCTGTTGTCACGGCTGGTACCCATCACAGACTGGACCGACCTGTTCCATAGTCCCTGTTGTCACGGCTTTCCCATGGTACCCATCACAGACTGGACCGACCTGTTCCATAGTCCCTGTTGTCACGGCTGGTACCATCACAGACTGGACCGACCTGTTCCATAGTCCCTGTTGTCACGGCTTTCCCCAGGTACACATCACAGACTGCACTGACATGTTCCATAGTCCCTGTTGTCACGGCTTTCCCCAGGTATACATCACAGACTGCACCGACCTGTTCCATAGTCCCTGTTGTCACGGCTTTCCCCAGGTATACATCACAGACTGCACCGACCTGTTCCATAGTCCCTGTTGTCACGGCTTTCCCCAGGTACACATCACAGACTGGACCGACCTGTTTCATAGTCCCTGTTGTCACGGCTTTCCCCAGGTACACATCACAGACTGCACCGACCTGTTCCATAGTCCCTATTGTCACGGCTGGTACCCATCACAGGCTGGACCGACCTGTCCCATAGTCCCTGTTGTCACGGCTTTCCCTTGATACCCATCACAGGCTGGACCGACCTGTTCCATAGTCCCTGTTGTCACGGCTTTCCTTTGATACCCATCACAGGCTGGACCGACCTGTTCCATAGTCCCTGTTGTCACGGCTTTCCCCTGGTACCCATCACAGGCCTGACCGACCTGTTCCATAGTCCCTGTTGTCACGGCTTTCCCCAGGTACACATCACAGACTGCACTGACATGTTCCATAGTCCCTGTTGTCACGGCTTTCCCCAGGTATACATCACAGACTGCACCGACCTGTTCCATAGTCCCTGTTGTCACGGCTTTTTCAGGTATACATCACAGACTGCACCGACCTGTTCCATAGTCCCTGTTGTCACGGCTTTCCCCAGGTACACATCACAGACTGGACCGACCTGTTCCATAGTCCCTGTTGTCACGGCTTTCCCCAGGTACACATCACAGACTGCACCGACCTGTTCCATAGTCCCTGTTGTCACGGCTTTCCCCAGGTACAAATCACAGGCTGGACCGACCTGTTCCATAGTCCCTGTTGTCACGGCTGGTACCCATCACAGGCTGGACCGACCTGTTCCATAGTCCCTGTTGTCACGGCTGGTACCCATCACAGACTGGACCGACCTGTTCCATAGTCCCTATTGTCACGGCTAATACCCATCACAGGCTGGACCGACCTGTTCCATAGTCCCTGTTGTCACGGCTGGTACCCATCACAGGCTGGACCGACCTGTTCCATAGTCCCTGTTGTCACGGCTGGTACCCATCACAGACTGGACCGACCTGTTCCATAGTCCCTGTTGTCACGGCTTTCCCCTGGTACCCATCACAGACTGGACCGACCTGTTCATAGTCCCTGTTGTCACGGCTGGTACCCATCACAGACTGGACCGACCTGTTCCATAGTCCCTGTTGTCACGGCTGGTACCCATCACAGGTTGGACCGACCTGTGCCATAGTCCCTGTTGTCACGGCTGGTACCCATCACAGACTGGACCGATCTGTTCCATAGTCCCTGTTGTCACGGCTTTCCTTTGATACCCATCACAGGCTGGACCGACCTGTTCCATAGTCCCTGTTGTCACGGCTTTCCCCTGGTACCATCACAGGCCTGACCGACCTGTTCCATAGTCCCTGTTGTCACGGCTTTCCCCAGGTACACATCACAGACTGCACTGACATGTTCCATAGTCCCTGTTGTCACGGCTTTCCCCAGGTATACATCACAGACTGCACCGACCTGTTCCATAGTCCCTGTTGTCACGACTTTCCCCAGGTATACATCACAGACTGCACCGACCTGTTCCATAGTCCCTGTTTGTCACGGCTTTCCCCTGGTACCCATCACAGGCCTGACCGACCTGTTCCATAGTCCCTGTTGTCACGGCTTTCCCCAGGTACACATCACAGACTGCACTGACATGTTCCATAGTCCCTGTTGTCACGGCTTTTCCCCAGGTATACATCACAAACTGCACCGACCTGTTCCATAGTCCCTGTTGTCACGGCTTTCCCCAGGTATACATCACAGACTGCACCGACCTATTCCATAGTCCCTGTTGTCACGGCTTTCCCCAGGTACACATCACAGACTGGACCGACCTGTTCCATAGTCCCTGTTGTCACGGCTTTTCCCCAGGTACACATCACAGACTGCACCGACCTGTTCCATAGTCCCTGTTGTCACGGCTTTCCCCAGGTACAAATCACAGGCTGGACCGACCTGTTCCATAGTCCCTGTTGTCACGGCTGGTACCCATCACAGGCTGGACCGACCTGTTCCATAGTCCCTGTTGTCACGGCTGGTACCCATCACAGACTGGACCGACCTGTTCCCATAGTCCCTATTGTCACGGCTAATACCCATCACAGGCTGGACCGACCTGTTCCATAGTCCCTGTTGTCACGGCTGGTACCCATCACAGGCTGGACCGACCTGTTCCATAGTCCCTGTTGTCACGGCTGGTACCCATCACAGACTGGACCGACCTGTTCCATAGTCCCTGTTGTCACGGCTTTCCCCTGGTACCCATCACAGACTGGACCGACCTGTTCCATAGTCCCTGTTGTCACGGCTGGTACCCATCATAGACTGGACCGACCTGTTCCATAGTCCCTGTTGTCACGGCTTTCCCCAGGTACACATCACAGACTGCACTGACATGTTCCATAGTCCCTGTTGTCACGGCTTTCCCCAGGTATACATCACAGACTGCACCGACCTGTTCCATAGTCCCTGTTGTCACGGCTTTCCCCAGGTATACATCACAGACTGCACCGACCTGTTCCATAGTCCCTGTTGTCACGGCTTTCCCCAGGTACACATCACAGACTGGACCGACCTGTTTCATAGTCCCTGTTGTCACGGCTTTCCCCAGGTACACATCACAGACTGCACCGACCTGTTCCATAGTCCCTATTGTCACGGCTGGTACCCATCACAGGCTGGACCGACCTGTCCCATAGTCCCTGTTGTCACGGCTTTCCCTTGATACCCATCACAGGCTGGACCGACCTGTTCCATAGTCCCTGTTGTCACGGCTTTCCTTTGATACCCATCACAGGCTGGACCGACCTGTTCCATAGTCCCTGTTGTCACGGCTTTCCCCTGGTACCCATCACAGGCCTGACCGACCTGTTCCATAGTCCCTGTTGTCACGGCTTTCCCCAGGTACACATCACAGACTGCACTGACATGTTCCATAGTCCCTGTTGTCACGGCTTTATCCAGGTATACATCACAGACTGCACCGACCTGTTCCATAGTCCCTGTTGTCACGGCTTTCCCCAGGTATACATCACAGACTGCACCGACCTGTTCCATAGTCCCTGTTGTCACGGCTTTCCCCAGGTACACATCACAGACTGGACCGACCTGTTCCATAGTCCCTGTTGTCACGGCTTTCCCCAGGTACAAATCACAGGCTGGACCGACCTGTTCCATAGTCCCTGTTGTCACGGCTGGTACCCAACACAGGCTGGACCGACCTGTTCCATAGTCCCTGTTGTTCACGGCTGGTACCCATCACAGACTGGACAGAACCTGTTCCATAGTCCCTGTTGTCACGGCTGGTACCCATCACAGACTGGACCGACCTGTCCATAGTCCCTGTTTGTCACGGCTGGTACCCATCACAGGTTGGACCGACCTGTGCCATAGTCCCTGTTGTCACGGCTGGTACCCATCACAGACTGGACCGATCTGTTCCATAGTCCCCTGTTGTCACGGCGTTACCTTTGATACCCATCACAGGCTGGACGACCTGTTCCATATTCCCTGTTGTCACGGCTGGTACCCATCACAGGCTGGACCGATCTGTTCCATAGTCCCCTGTTGTCATGGCTGGTACCCATCACAGACTGGACCGACCTGTTCCATAGTCCCTGTTGTCACGGCTTTCCCCTTGGTACCCATCACAGGACTGGACCGACCTGTTCATAGTCCCTGTTCGTCACGGCTGGTACCCATCACAGACTGGACCGACCTGTTCCATTAGTCCCTGTTGTCACGGCTGGTACCCATCACAGGTTGGACCGACCTGTGCCATAGTCCCCTGTTGTCACGGCTGGTACCCATCACAGACTGGACCGATCTGTTCCATAGTCCCTGTTGTCACGGCTTACCTTTGATACCCATCACAGGCTGGACCGACCTGTTCCATAGTCCCTGTTGTCACGGCTTTCCCCTGGTACCCATCACAGGCCTGACCGACCTGTTCCATAGTCCCTGTTGTCACGGCTTTCCCCAGGTACACATCACAGACTGCACTGACATGTTCCATAGTCCCTGTTGTCACGGCTTTCCCCAGGTATACATCACAGACTGCACCGACCTGTTCCATAGTCCCTGTTGTCACGGCTTTCCCCAGGTATACATCACAGACTGCACCGACCTATTCCATAGTCCCTGTTGTCACGGCTTTCCCCAGGTACACATCACAGACTGGACCGAACCTGTTCCATAGTCCCTGTTGTCACACGGCTTTCCCCAGGTACACATCACAGACTGCACCGACCTGTTCCATAGTCCCTGTTGTCACGGCTTTCCCCAGGTACAAATCACAGGCTGGACCGACCTGTTCCATAGTCCCTGTTGTCCACGGCTTGGTACCCATCACAGGCTGGACCGACCTGTTCCATAGTCCCTGTTGTCACGGCTGGTACCCATCACAGACTGGACCGACCTGTTCCATAGTCCCTATTGTCACGGCTAATACCCATCACAGGCTGGGACCGACCTGTTCCATAGTCCCTGTTGGTCACGGCTGGTACCCATCACAGGCTGGACCGACTGTTCCATAGTCCTGTTGTCACGGCTGGTACCCATCACAGACGGACGACCTGTTCCATAGTCCCTGTTGTCACGGCTTTCCCCTGGTACCCATCACAAACTGGACCGACCTGTTCCATAGTCCCTGTGTCACGGCTGGTACCCATCACAGACTGGACCGACCTGTTCCATAGTCCCTGTTGTCACGGCTGGTACCCATCACAGGTTGGACCGACCTGTGCCATAGTCCCTGTTGTCACGGCTCTGGTACCCATCACAGACTGGACCGATCTGTTCCATAGTCCCTGGTGTCACGGCTTTCCCTGGTACCCATCACAGGCTGGACCGACCTGTTCCATAGTCCCTGTTGTCACGGCTGGTACCCATCACAGACTGGACCGACCTGTTCCATAGTCCCTGTTGTCACGGCTTTCCCCGGCCCTCTCGTCTCATAGATAAGGTAGTCCCATATCAGCTACTACGAGGACTTGTGGGATGTGAAATGTTAAACTTTTACACATTCTAGGTCAAGATGTATGAGGTGGGGTGGTCAATTTAATTCGTCGTAGCATTTTCTTCCCAGACATTTATGTACACTCACAAAAATGTTTTCCTATAGTGAATTTGAATAACGAAGACAAACACTAGACTGCACAATTTATTGCCTGGCATATTTCCCTGCAGATAATCACACAGAAGAATCAACAACCTGTTAAGAACATATCAGTGCAGTCAGTGCATATCGAAGGGCGTCATGTAAGGTTGTGTAATATCCAGGCTTGGCCATGGGAATCCCATGGGAGAAAAAGGAGGATTTTCTGAATAGTGTAGGGATGGGATGGGACAGGATGGGACAACCCTGCCAGGCTTGGCCATGGGTATGTCTCATCTTCTGATATGTTTTCATTGTACAGTATATAAATAAGTGCGTCGGAGAATTTGTGTAATGTCTCTGGAGGTGATTTAATTTAACAGTTAATATATAATGAGGTCTACATAAAATATATTAGGGAACTTGGTTTGTGGACATAATATAAATAAGTAACGTTATGCTGATGGCACCGTCTTGGTAGTAACAGGTCGGAAGGAACTACAGGATATGATGATTACACATATTGCTTGTAGAAGTCATGCTGATATCAAAGAGACACATCATGGTGATAACAAAGACAGGAGTCGTGATATTAAAGACAGAAGTCATGGTGATATCAAAGACAGAAGTCATGGTGATATCAAAGACAGAAGTCATGGTGATATCAAAGACAGAAGTCATGGTGATATCAAATACAGGAGTCATGGTGATATCAAAGACAGGAGTCATGGTGATATCAAAGACAGGAGTCATGGTGATATCAAAGACAGGAGTCATGGTGATATCAAAGACAGGAGTCGTGATATAAAGACAGGAGTCATGGTGATATCAAAGACAGGAGTCATGGTGATATCAAGACAGGAGTCATGGTGATATCAAAGACAGGAGTCATGGTGATAACAAAGACAGGAGTCGTGATATCAAAGACAGAAGTCATGGTGATATCAAAGACAGAGGTCATGGTGATATCAAAGACAGAAGTCATGGTGATATCAAAGACAGGAGTCATGGTGATATCAAAGACAGAAGTCATGGTGATATCAAAGACAGAAGTCATGGTGATATCAAAGACAGGAGTCATGGTGATATCAAAGACAGGAGTCATGGTGATATCAAAGACAGGAGTCATGGTGATATCAAAGACAGGAGTCGTGATATCAAAGACAGGAGTCATGGTGATATCAAAGACAGGAGTCATGGTGATATCAAAGACAGGAGTCATGGTGATATCAAAGACAGGAGTCATGGTGATAACAAAGACAGGAGTCGTGATATCAAAGACAGAAGTCATGGTGATATCAAAGACAGAAGTCATGGTGATATCAAAGACAGAAGTCATGGTGATATCAAAGACAGGAGTCATGGTGATATCAAAGACAGAAGTCATGGTGATATCAAAGACAGAAGTCATGGTGATATCAAAGACAGGAGTCATGGTGATATCAAAGACAGGAGTCGTGATGATATCAAAGACAGGAGTCATGGTGATATCAAAGACAGGAGTCATGGTGATATCAAAGACAGGAGTCATGGTGATATCAAAGACAGGAGTCATGGTGATATCAAAGACAGGAGTCATGGTGATATCAAAGACAGGAGTCATGGTGATATCAAAGACAGCATTCATGGTGATATCAAAGACAGGAGTCATGGTGATATCAAAGACAGGAGTCATTGGTGATATCAAAGACAGGAGTCATGGTGATATCAAAGACAGGAGTCATGGTGATATCAAAGACAGGAGTCATGGTGATATCAAAGACAGAAGTCATGGTGATATCAAAGACAGGAGTCATGGTGATATCAAAGAAACAGATTGTGCCTAAATGTGCAATTAACGTGAAGGACGTTATTTTGTATGGATGTGAGAGTTAGAAATCAACGGTAGCGTTAGATAAAAAATTAGACAATTTTGAGAACAAATGTCTTAGAAGAATTCTAAACCTCCACTGGACAGATTTCGGAACCAATACGCATATAAGACAAGAGACTAAGCAAGATATTGTATCAAATTTTATTTTTTTTTAAACGCCGTTGAAACTACATCGGCCATGTACTCAGAATGGACAAGACAAGACTCCCCAACCAAGCCCTCTTATGGTCACCAGTAGGGAAAAGAAAACGGGGAAGACCAAGAGAGACCCTGCGTAGAACCATCATCAGAGAAGGCTCATTCAACGGCCAAGTGAAGATCCAGGATCTACAACAGGTAGCAGCGAACCGCCGGACATGGAGAGCCATGACTTCTGCCCTATGCGCCACCTTAGTCTCAAGAGGAAAGACTAACTAACTAACTAACGTTATTTTGGGGTAAGTGCAATAATTCAGATATCTAGACATATGGATAACATCAGATGGAAGATGCATTACAGAGATAAAGACAGATTGGGACAAGCAAAATCTGCATTCTATCAAATTAAGCATATTTTATGCAATAGGTCCATGCCATTGGAAGTTAGAAAAAAAGAATTCTTGCATATTACATAGAACCATTTTAACATACGGCTGAGAATCCTGGACAATTAGTAAACAAGCGGGAAAAAAAACACCCAAAGAAGCCTTGGAGGTGTGGTTTTATAGAAGACTTCTGAATATTCCTTGGACAGCCAAAATGAGTAATGTGGACAAATTAAGGGAGACTATGTCGCAAAGACAACTCATACAACATATCAGAAAGAGACAGTCATCATTGTTTGGCTATATTATGAGAAGATACAAACTGGAACATATTGTGATGACCGGACAGATTTGTGGAGAGAGAGACAGAGGAAGACAGCTTGAGAAAATTCTTGATAATCTTGTGTCATGGCACGAAATGGAGTCAATACACGAAATGATCCATGGCGTTGGAGATTGAATTTGTGTAGATGCATTATCGCTTAAGCCAGTAGAAAGGAAGTAGATGAGGATGATATGTTTTGAAATAGGCTAGGACACATAGATGACCTGAAATATGTTGTAACAACCGGAGAGATCTGAGAAAAGAGATCCATGTGGACAACAAGAGAAGATTCTTGACAGCCTTTTGTACTGACACGGTAAGGTTCACGAACTGATACATGCTGTGGCGATCGCAGGATGTGGAGATGCATGGTCGCCCGTGCCATTTGCAAGGTACTTAAGGATGATGATGATGATGACGATGATGATGATGATGGTGATGATGATGATGATAGTGATGGTCATGGTGATAATGACGGTGATGATGATGGTGGTGGTGGTGGTGATGGTGGTGGTGGTGGTGGTAATAATGATCATGGTGATCAGGATGGTAGTGACGATGATGATGATGATGATGATGATGGTGGTGGCGGTGGTGGTGGTGGTGGTGTCGGTGGTGGTGGTGGTGGTGGTGGTGGTGGTGGTGGTGGTGGTGATGGTGGTGGTGGTGGTGGTGGTGGTAATAATGACTATGATGATCAGGATTATGCTGATCATGATAAGACGAAATTGAATCATTGATCAACACATGAATTAAAACACGGATTTCATTTGTCTCGTTGGTCATTAGTTAGTTAGTCAGTCAGTCACTCAGTCAGTCAGTCAGTCAGTCAGTAAGTCAGTAAGTCAGTCAGTCAGTCAGTTAGTTAGTTAGTTAGTTAGTTAGTTAGTCGCGGTTCCAACTTCCTATTCAAAGGGTTCCCCCATAATGCTCTGTTCCTGTGCCAGTGAATATCATGTAAAATGCTCCTAACTGCCTTATGTGAAAAGTGAAATAGACAGGAGTTTCAACAAACCAACAGCCCGCACAGATATACTATGCATAATGGTGATGCCAGAATGGCAACACAAAAGTCCGCAACGGAAAATACAGTTCAACGTAGGTGGAAGCGGCAGTCACTAGAACACCAACAGCCACACATTACTGCATACGGCAACCCCAGTTAGTTCAGCAACTGACCGGTCGCCATTTATTTTAAAATACCATTCACAATACAAACAACCACGGACAGATGTAAAAGTAATCCCTATAAAATCCACAGCTCACAGTGTCGCTCCACGTACTTAACTCAGTAGCTGGGCGACTGAACCATACACTACCAGTTTCACGTGAGGAAAATGCGTAAGCAAACTGTAGCCACAAACATAAATACCCTAGAGACCTTAAAAGCTCAACTGCCTATTCTCCATGTTGGCCGTGCGTCAAAGTCCACTAGTTCCTTCAACTAGATTCTTTACTTGGATCAGGCAGGTTGAAATCCCAGTATAGCCACGCCAGCTTTCAATTTGTACATTGTGTAATGTGTCATTTAATCTCTATTTCTTTCTTCCACTTCTATAATTGACTATCAATACCTGTAAATTTATTTCATAGTATTTCAAACAAGGGTTCCCCAAAAAGTGGCATTTTTGTGTTTTACAAAAGGACTTATTATTATGGTTCACACCGTGTGGCGTTGATGATCATGTCTGTCCGCATCCTTCTGTTTCTTGTGCTGCCGATCATTTCTGGTACCGACGTTCCTCCATTTCGTGATGTTACACTGTCCAGCATCTTTTCTCTTGGTCTTCTCTTGCGTCTCTTCCCATCCAACCTTCCCGACATGCTCCAGCTTATCCCTTTTCTTGACAGGCCCAAAGTATATGAACTGTCTTCTAAGGCGAGTAACCAATTCTCTTTGTGAGTTAACGTTTCTTAGAAAAAAAAACTGCAATATTATTACATATCGATCGAGATTTCTCCATAAGCCGAGATTTGCGCGCCATCTGTGGCGATTAAGTTCAGTACATACCTCATGCCTGTACGCGCGCAATTATGCTACTCACGTCACCTCTTATCCTTTCCCCATTTGACGATAGTGCAACAGATGGTGGAGTGTGGTTGGCACAAGTTCAAAGCAGCTGGTTAATCTTTCAGATATCCTCACATATAAATGATTTGTAAGCAGCCATATTAATATAGGATCCGGGTCAATATTCCCACTGGAGAGGAAGTAAGCACTGTCCTAAAGTAAGCAGAGAGAACGAGATGATGTCATGGATAGTTTTAGCTCCAAACAGTTAGTGTCTTCGCACAGCTGGCTGAGGCTTTGTCCTGATTTCTGCTGGCGATAGCTTCTGAAGTTACAAGTGTCTCTGTTAAAGCTACCGACCCACATACCTACTCATCGTCCGACCCACATGCGACTCATCGTCCGACACACCTACCGACATGTCTTTGTCTGTCTGTCTGTCTGTCTGGTCTGTCTGTCTGGTCTGTCTGGTCTGTCTGGTCTGTCTGGTATGTCTGGTCTCTCTGGTATGTCTGGTCTGTCTGGTCTGTCTGGTCTGTCTGTCTGGTCTGTCTGGTCTGTCTGGTCTGTCGGTCTGTCTGGTCTGTCTGTCTGTCGGTCTGTCTGGTCTGTCTGATCTGTCTGTCTGTCTGGTCTGTCTGATCTGTCTGTCTGTCTGGTCTGTCTGTCTGTCTGTCTGTCTGGTCTGTCTGTCTGTCTGTCTGGTCTGTCTGGTCTGTCTGTCTGTCTGGTCTGTCTGGTCTGTCTGTCTGTCTGGTCTGTCTGTCTGTCTGTCTGTCTGTCTGGTCTGTCTGGTCTGTCTGTCTGTCTGGTCTGTCTGTCTGTCTGTCTGTCTGTCTGGTCTGGTCTGTCTGGTCTGGTCTGGTCTGTCTGTATGTCTGGTCTGTCTGTCTGGTCTGTCTGTCTGTCTGGTTTGTCTGTCTGTCTGGTCTGTCTGTCTGTCTGGTCTGTCTGTCTGTCTGTCTGGTCTGTCTGTCTGTCTGTCTGGTCTGTCTGTCTGGTCTGTCTGTCTGTCTGGTCTGTCTGTCTGTCTGTCTGGTCTGTCTGTCTGATCTGTCTGTCTGGTCTGTCTGTCTGGTCTGTCGGTCTGTCTCGTCTGTCTGTCTGGTCTGTCGGTCTGTCCTTTCAAAGGCTGCTTGTCTGACTACATGCCTGCATTTTTATGAGACTGATTCTGTCACTTACCGAACTATCGACCACCTTCCTGTTTGTATGCCCGTCTGTCTGCCCTCTTTTATTTTAGTTTTAGTCGTCGGATCAACATCACGGCACACGGATTAACCCATAAGTGCTCCGTTTTCCTCCTAACTCTAACCTGAGTCTGGAGAAACGCAGCTCAATGCACGATCTCCGTTGCATCGATGAGAATCCTGAAATACTTTGGGTAGATTTTTAACTCGAAATTTTGCCCGGGCAGCACCGTTAGGCTACTCTTTTTCGATTTCCAACTGCCAGGGGATTTTTTACGTGCGCAACAATACACACGGGCGTCCGATCTCACTACCCAGAGACCAGGGGAAATTTTGTTACTGGAAGTCCACGTAGATTTTTTAAATAAATCCCGGTCCTCACCGGGGCCTGAACCCGGGACCTCCAGCACTCGAGGCGGACACCATACCTCGAGACCATTCAGCCCTATATCCGCCTATGTGTCTGCATAACTGTTTTTCAATATGTTTGTCCTCCATACGTCCGATTGTTTGCATGTCTATTTGTCTGACAAGCCGACAGACTAACTAAAAGACGCTCTGACTGATAGAGAGACATACAGATAGGTAAGTAAAAATGTCCAGCTACTTATTTATCTTATTTCCTGTCTTTCTGCATGTCTGTCTGGTGGGCCAAAGATGAGTGACTGGAAGGGCTCAATGCCTGCGTGCCCAATAGATGACCCTTTGAAAATAACATTCGTCCGTTCGTTTTGTCTTTTTCTGTGTGGCAGACATACTAGATAAAAGACACCCATACATATAGTTATACAGATAGATAGACTAACTAAAAGACACCCTGACAGACATTTATACAGATAGACAGACAGTTATACAGACAGACAGTTATACCGACAGAGAGACTAGCTAAAAGACACCGACAAACAGTTATACAGACAGTTATACAGACAGTTATACAGATAGACTAACTAAAAGACACCATGGCAGACAATTATACAGATAGACTAGCTAAAAGACACCATGATAGACAAACAGTTATACAGAAAGACAGACAGACTAGCTAACATTTTTCTTCAATTTTCATAATTTTTTTTTAAATGTCTGTATTGTTCTTCTTTTACGATAGATTGTATTTTAACTGATTCAGCGCCAAACAAAAAAAAAAAAACAGCCCCGGACTAGATATAGAACACCATCAAATGAACATGTATTATAATGTCAACTTCCGTTTAATGCGCATTTAATTTGTGAAAGATACTACGAAACAAAAAACAAAACAAATAACACGATGACCTTAGTATGGCGATATATCGTCCCACTGTCCAAATGGGAGGTCACATCTAGCGATATGTTATCCTTCGGCACTATATCAGTTAAGAATGTTTCTGTAACATGTAACTGATTAAGTACCATAGGATGATTAATCGTCTTAAGCAACTTCCCGTATCTGCCATGGGATTTTATACAGTAGTTTTCCCTAAGCAACCCCCTTTAATTATATTATATATATATATAATAGAATATGTCTGCTACCATATTAACAACTTTTAGGCCGTAACTGTGACATACCACTACTTCCCATTTTCCGCCATCCATTTTTGTTAGGTCCAAACCTACTTTAGTTTTGTTTGCCACTGAATCTGTTAAATATTTCCCTAGTTCTGTGACTGTCTCATGTAAAGAGGTCAGGTGCATTGAATAACATCGTGAGTGGTAGAAGAAGCAGTGGAAGACCGAGAGAAATGATGATGGAAAGTCTGAGACGGTGGAGGATTATATCATCAATAGAATTGACCCAGATTAAGTGGGGTTGAGAATTATTATATGCATGAACGCGTATGGCAGTACATAATGATGCTGATGATGATGATGATGATGATGATGATGATGATGATGATGATGATGATGATGGTGATGAAGATGGTGGTGCTAGTGATGATGATGATGATGATGATGATGATGGTGGTGGTAGTGGTGATGATGATGATGATGATGATGATTATCATGATCATGATGATGGTGACGATGATGATGATGATGATGATGATGATGATTGATGATGATGATGATGATGATGATGATGATGATGATGATGATGATGATAATGATGATGATGATGATGATGGTGATGAAGATGGTGGTGCTAGTGATGATGATGATGATGATGATGATGGTGGTAGTGGTGATGATGATGATGATGATGATGATGATGATGATCATGATCATGATCATGATGATGGTGACGATGATGATGATGATGATGATGATTGATGATGATGATGATGATGATGATGATGATGATGGTGGTGGTGGTGGTGGTGATAATGATGATGTGATGATGATGATGATGATGATGATGATGATGATGATGATGATGATGATGATGATGATGATTGTGAAATTGTCCATGATTCACACCCGTATGTTGCCACGGGATGTTGCATGGCATCAAGATGTTTAGTTTTACTTGTTTTCTGTTGTGCCATAGCCTCTTATTGTTGTGTACATTGTGGAAATGTGGTTTCTCAGGACAATGCAAAAAATACCATGCACAAACAGAAACACCAATGACCAAGTCCTACAAGAAACAAATGAAACCCGTCAACTGATTAGAGGCATTAGACGTAGGCAGTCAATATTGTGTAGACTCGTTATGAGTAGAAATAAACTGGATAGTTTGGTGACAACTGGCAAAATTGAGGGGAAGAGAACAAGAGGAAAGCAGAGAGGTAAATATCTAGATTGGATGGCCACACGGCATAATCGAGACGAAAACGCAGAGCTGATCCACGACTCTGGTGATCGCGTGAGATGGCAAAACATTACCTCCCCCGCTTGCCGGCATGACACATTATGAATGAACACATTGCATTGCTATGGCCAGTTTCCTTCTAGCTTCTAAACATTCCCCATTGCAAAAAAAAAAAAAATTTAAACTTAATCTTCGCTGATAATAGCAGACGGATGTTACAACAACTCCATATTTCATTTTCTAAACGAATAACATAAACTTAATAATCTTAGACGTTGCATTCGCTGTTTCAAAAAGTTCAACAATCGATTAAGCCAAACTTCACATTAAGGTTTGTAGGCGTGGCTAAAATTGGTATTTATGTTCATGTTAAAAATCAGTTTCAAACAGCGCATGAATCATTTATGAAAGAGCTATTTACAGAAGTCAGGCTGTGATTGGTTGTATAGTATTGTGTCAGTCATCATCAAGTGCCGTGCCGACTGGCGTAGGCGTTCATGACTCTCCACAGATCTCGGTCTTTGATTTTCTGGATCAACTCTGCCGTTGATATTCCTCCATGCCACAGTCGCAATCCATCCAGCATCATTTCTCACGATGTCACGATGTTCTCCAGCGCCCCTCTTCTCATCACATGACCAAAAAAAGCTGTTTGTCTCTTTCTTATTGTTGTATATAATGTTCTAGTTTCGTTAGCCTTTTTAAGGCATTAGTTGTTAGTTACTTTGGCAGTCTAAGGAATTCGCAACATTCGTCAAAGGAACCACATTTCTGTTGCTTCCAATCTCTTCCTAATTTGTTCATTTATATTCCACCATTCACAGCCATACAGCAAAACAGGTTCTATATAGCTCTTCGGCACTCTCTTTCTTACATTCAATGATAGTGACTTATTGCATAAGATACTCTTTATTTTCTGAAATCCAGCCTGTGATGGTCATATTCTGCACTTGATCTCTGCTGTGCATCTTCCATCTGATGTTATAAATGTCCCTAGATATTTAAAACTATCCACTTGGTGAAGAATTTTCCCTTCTATCTCTATTTCACATTTGGGTGTCACCCGTTTCTTTGAAATCACCATTGTTACTCTTTTCTTGATATTCAAGGAGAGTCCTATCTTTGCACTCTCTGTTACTACAATGTCCAACAATTGTTGTAGATCTGTTGCATTATCTGCTATTAATACTGTGTCATCTACATAACGTATATTATTTATATTATAACCTCCAAATAATATTCCTGGTTTTTCTTTGATCTCTCTCATTATTACTCTCATTATTATTCATCATTATTACTTCGCTATAGAGGGAGAAGAGATCCGGTGACAAAACACATCTATGTCTTACTCCCAACTTTATGTGTTCATAATTTCCTTCTTTATTTCGCATTTTAATAGCTGCTGTTTGGTCAGTGCAAGAGCGAATATAGCGCTTCATGTTTGTGTCATCATTTCTAATTATATCTGTTGTCACAGACAGTCGCCTTAATGTGGTTGATAGAGGGCTGCACTGATAGTGTCATGAGCGAGGTCCAACGCCTGCGTTCGTCGTTCGCTAATAGACGAAAAGACTGACACCCATTCCTCAGTGCACTCAGGCCTACATAATGTGATATCCCAATCACATCACAGGCTCATAGCTAATTCCGTCTTCATCTCATCATCTCATCACATCATCTTCTCATCATATCATCTTGTTCCTCTTGTACCTTGCGGTGTCGAGGTGAAGTATAAACAGCGGAAGAATGCCCGTTTTGTATTCCATCTTCGAGACGTATTATTTCGAATAACGAGACACAAACATTTCATTGCACAATTTATTGCCTGGCATATTCCACTGCATCTCGTCAGGTACATACTGCAGAAATCACACAATATAAACTTATTACTTTATTTTTATTATTGAAATCGGCTTCTGTTTTCTCAAATATTTCATTACAGAATGCATGAGTGTCCCTGTGTGCGCTGTAAACAGCATCACCGCATGTGTCTCGTGCAGACACGTCTGGCTTCGGATTCCCAGAACCAGGGAGATGCTTGACAGAATGGATCCTATAGTCTACAACTTCAGACATGACCATGACTGGTAGCACTGTAGCTTTGAGGTGGCTAGGGGATGCTTGAGTCACACAGCAATCAGAGCGTCTGATTATTCTGTCTGAATCGCGCAAAGATCCAAACATACAGATGTGGCATCGTTGACTCATTCAAACATACAGATGTGGCATCATGTGGATACACAGTATTGACTCCTTCAAACATACAGATGTGGCATCATGTGGTTACACAGCATTGACTCATCTCCCTCATAAATGCTAACATGGAAATGCTGTCCGGGTCTCTAAAACGGGAGTCTGTGTATGTGGTCTCCAGCTTGAATCTACAACTAACAACTATCTGTCGGCTGCTCTCGAGCTTAGCAACATTACGTGGTAATTGGTCTAATACAACATTACGTGGTGACTGCCTTAATAAACCATTACATGGAGACTGTTTTAAAACAACACTACACGATGATTGCTCTATCACAAGAATATCTGGCGTTCGCTCTAACACAACACAGCTTGGTAACTACTTTGTTACACCACTACTTGGTGATTACACTACACTAACACAACACAACTTGGTGACTACTCTAACACAACACAACTTGGTGACAACTCTAACACAACACAACTTGGTGACTACTCTAACACAACACAACTTGGTGACAACTCTAACACAACACTACTTGGTGACTACTCTAACACAACACTACTTGGTGACTACTCTAACACAACACTACTTGGTGACTACTCTAACACACTACTTGGTGACTACTCTAACACAACACAACTTGGTGACAACTCTAACACAACACTACTTGGTGACTACTCTAACACAACACTACTTGGTGACTACTCTAACACAACACTACTTGGTGACTACTCTAACACACTACTTGGTGACTACTCTAATACAACACTACTTGGTGACAACTCTAACACAACACTACTTGGTGACTACTCTAACACACTACTTGGTGACTACTCTAATACAACACTACTTGGTGACAACTCTAACACAACACTACTTGGTGACTACTCTAACACAACACTACTTGGTGACTACTCTAACACACTACTTGGTGACTACTCTAATACAACACAACTTGGTGACTACTTTATTACAACATAACTTGGTAACTACTTTAACACAACACTACTTAGTGACTACTTTAACACAACAATACTTGGTGACTACTTTATTACAACACAACTTGGTGACTACTTTAACACAACAATACTTGGTGACTACTTTAACACAACACCACTTGGTGACTACTCTAACATACCACTACTTGGTGACTATTTTGGAGCAGTCGGCCGTAATCCCAGTCATCACTCCATGTTGTATTAGAGCAGTGACCTCGTAGTGTTCTTTTAGAGGAATTGCCCAGTAGTGTTGCCTTCAGCTATGGAGCAGATACTGAAATGACAGCTTTATATTATCATCGTCACCATGTAAGGTCCCCTGAGTTACAGAAGGCAGTAATAAATCAGCACAAGGTTCGGTCCCGAGTCATGACTGTTCATTCCGCTTGACTGAATCTTGAACATCTATGTGTATTTGTGTCTTTGTTCCTGCGGTGAGGAGACGCCGTCGCCATTTGGAGGTGACAGGTTCGAAACCCGGACAGTAATTGTAGTTTTCAATGTTTAATGTTGTAAAATGTGTCCTCTGTTCTCCACTTCCTTCCTTTACTTCTATGAGCGCCAAACAATACTTGTGTGTGTGTTTTTAAATTTAAAAAAAAATTGTTATGGACTGCCTTAGCGGCCTCAAAGGGATTGCCAATTGATATGTCTGTGTCCTTGGTACCCGGTAGACCTTTTGTCTTGACGTTCTTCCTCCAAAATAGTTTTCAGTAGATTATTATGTCGCTTTATGAGAGCAATGCACCTTGTCTTTCTAATTTCTGTAAACGTTTTATTTCGAATTATTCGAGAACTTTCTAATTTGTCTGTGTTCCATTTAATTATGTGCTCCATTCTTCCGAAGATGCTCATTTTCAACGTTTTCATTCTATCATCATTATTATCTTTTTCATCACCATTTTCCACTTTAGGTTAGTGTTATCCAATGTGACTGTACAATGTCTTTGATGTCGTCAATACATTTTCTTCTCGGGCGCCATCTTGCTCTCGTATCAGATCTTCTTTGGTGTTGCGCCAGTGCTGGTAACCGATGGTGGTACATTCGGTTAACGAGGTAGCTGAACCATTTGATCTTCTGTCTTTTAATACATGTGACACAAGGTGATGATCCCACTGTCTGTCTGATAACATCATTTCTTTTTCCGTCTCGGATAGTTAGTTGGCAGTTCTTCTCATCTCATCTCATCTTGTTCCTCTTGTACCTTGAGGTGTTGAGCTGAAGCAAATACAAAGGGAGACTACCCGTTTCTGGACTTCATCTATTGTGATTCCCATGAACTCTGTTACTCCCCCTGTCCAACGTTTTCATGGGCAACCTCTTCAACTGGTTCCGTTTGGTTTGTACATCATTGCTTGTTGTGGTTGTTGTCAATTGGTAGCCTAGTTATATGGCCGAACCATTTCTTTTGCTGTTTTCTAATTAAATCTAACACTGCTATTACCCCAACTTTAGTCGGGATTTCAACATTTCTGATTTTCTCTCTTCTTGATACGCTAAGCATTCCTCTCAGAAATCTCAGGACTAAATTATGTTCCATCTTTTTTAGCCAATACCGATGTTTCCTCTCCACATAGTTTTAGATAAGTCTTCATTAGATAGAAAGTTCTTTGTATAACTTTGCTCTCTTCATAGTCCAGGCTCTCAATCCTTCAAGAGGTCATTTACCTCATATATTTTCATACCTAGAATTAATTTTCCCAATTGCCATTGTCCTTCGCCAACAGGCCAACCCACTTCGACTTCTGAGGTACTTGTAATTTACGACCCCAAGTCAAGGACGAGAAGTCAACATGTTAATCCAATTGACCGGTGTAGGGGTTGAACCCGCTACCTCGACATCAGTACACCAGAAGTTTAAGATCGAACGCTCTTATCCATTCGATCAATCTAACCTGCAATGAATGGGTTTTTTTTTTTTCAGCGTCCAGCTCTTGTATAATGTCAGTATTTTCCATCCTCTAGATCTTGTATAATGTCAGTATTTCCCATCCCCCAGATCTTGTATAATGTCAGTATGCGGCCCGCCGGGAGTCATGTTGCAGCCCGCGGTGTATGAAGCGACGATGTGGTGGAGGCTGTAGCACGCTTGCTTGCTTAATTTAATTAACAAAAAAAATTAGTTGAGTGGCCCGGCAGGAAATATTATTTCTGAAATTTGGCCCACCTGCTAAAAAGGTTGGCCACCCCTGGTGTAGATCTTTCTTTACTTCTATAGAACGTTTAATTACTGTTCTCAGTATATACGCAGCATTTACTGTACCCTTGCCTTCTACAAACCCACATTGTTCTTCTCCTGTTTCAGGTTGTATTTTCTTCCTAACTCTTTGCATGATAATTCTTAGCAAAATCTTCGTAATGTGACTCATTATACTAACTGTTCGATGTTGATCATATTCCAAGGCTCCTGATTTATTTGGAATTGCAATAAATACAGAGATACATAATTCATGAGGTATATTTCCAGTATCATATATTTTATTCAGCAATCTGGTAACTTTATCTATTCTATATTCTTCTAAAGTATTAATCAGTTCTGTTGTGATGGTGTCAGAACCGAGGGTCTTGCAAGATTACATATGGTTAAGAGCATTCTGAACCTCTGTCTCCAAAATTGATAGTCCTTCATTATTATTTTGAATATTATACTGTTCTTCCTTGTTATCATCGTACAGGTTTTTCGCTGAATCTGACCATACATGTAAAATCTGATCTTTTTCTATTACGTTTTTTCCATCTTATATGTTTAGATAGCTTGCTGATGTATGTGTTCTTTGATTAATAAGCTCCTGAATTCTTTTGTGCATTAGATTGGTATTTTTACTGTTGTGTTGTTTTTTCAATTTCTATGCAGTTTTTCTCAAGCCGTATGTAACAGTTCAGCCCAAAAGCCATATATTTCTACGTCTGTAACAGTTCAATCTAAAAGCCATATATTCTACGTGTGTAACAGTTCAGTCCAAAAGCCATATATTTCTACATTTTTCGTTTCCTTTTTCTTTGTCAACAACCGTCATTATCGTTACTTTTGTAGCCAAGGTATTCCAGGTTTGTAACATTTCCGGTTTCTTAACTGTTGATTGTAATTTTTGGTTGGCATCTTTTTTTCTTTCTTTTTTATTTTTGGATGAGGTGGAATTAACGAGAAGTAAACAAACTCCTGTACAGTGTTTGGCCGAGCACAATACTGCATTATGAACTGGAGTGATGAGTTCCCTTCATCACCGTTTTCTTCCGTTGTTCATGTTGTCCAGTACAATGAGTCGACCCACAGACGAACTATTTGGTTAAATAAACCATGGTGCTAATAAGGATTGAACCAGTGCCATATATGCATCGTAAGCAGCCGCTACTAATCATGATAGCACTGCCGAAAATCTGGTAAAAGATCATTTTCCTCTGAATGGTATAATAACATGTTTACTGAAACATGATGCGGAAGATGATGATGATGATGGAGGAGGATGATGATGATGATGATGATGATGATGATGATGATGGGACGATGATGATGATGATGCTGAAGACGATGATGATACTGCTGAAGGCTGAGTACTTACATGTGCAACCAGAGTCAAACAGAAATGTCTCGGCTACAGAAGATCCAGAGTGTGCGACAGAAGGCCACAAAATACGGCACAGTTGGTCGTATATTGACCTATGTTCCCACTGAGCATAGTGGGGTGTGTGACGTGGTTTTGTTGTTAAGAAATGTTGGAGACGAGCTGGGCTGAACATCTGTGACTGGTGATGCATCACAGCCCACGTCAGGGCTAGTCAATAATAATAGGTTCATGATTGCATTACTTTTCTTGTTTGTAGTTTCAAAGTGTTTCATTAACTGCTGGCATACTTTTGAGTTCGTTCACTTGCTAGTCTACAACCTAGAACCATTACTAATTCCGAAGTAGATAGGCAGGCAGGCCTAGAGGTGGGCTATACAGGTGGGCAGACAGATGGGCAGGTAGGTGTGTACGTAGATAGGTAGGTAGGTAGGTAGATAGGGCAGGTAGTTGAGAATGTAGGTAGGTACATAGAACTGGTAGGTAGTTAGGACAGGCAGATAGATAGGTAAATAAGTTGGTAGGGCAGTAGGAAAGCATATAGGCCGGTTATGTAGTAGGTAAGTAGGTAGGTAGGTAAGTCAGGATGGCAGATAAGTAGGTAGGGCAGGCAGGGAGGTAGATAGGTAAATAGACAAGAAGGGTGGTCAGCCAGGCAGGTAGGTGAGTAGGGCAAGCAGGCAGGTGCGTAGGCAGGTAGGTAGGGCAGGCAGGAAGGGAGCAGGTAGGTAGGTATTATGTAGGTCGATAGGTAAGTAGGTGGTAGGGAAGTCAGTATGGCAGATAAGTAGGTAGGTAGGTAGGGCAGGCGGGTAGGTAGACAGGTAGGTAAGTAAATAGGCAAGAACGGGGGTGAGCCAGGCAGGTAGGTAAGTAGGGCAAAGCAGGCAGGTGCGTAGGCAGGTAGGTAGGGCAGGCAGGCAGGCAGGTAGGTAGGTAGGTAGGTAGGCAGGTAGGTAGGTAGGTAGGTAGGTAGGCAGGTAGGTAGGTAGATATGTAGGTTGGTAGGTAAGTAAATAGGTAGGGCAGTCAGGAAGGCAGGCAGGTAGGTAGACAGGCAGGTAGGTAGTTAGTACACCGGTATGTAATTGTGGCAGTAGTTAGGACAGTAGTAGGCAGGTAGATTTAGGTAGGTAGATTGGTGGGCTTAATTAGGCAGTTAGGTGGCTGATCAGGTACATGGGTGGATTGATACGTAGGTGTTCAGGTAAATGGGGCGTTATATGGGACCGACTGTGTGTAAGTAAGAGCAGGCAGGTAGGTAAGTAGGGCAAAGCAGGCAGGTGCGTAGGCAGGTAGGTAGGGCAGGCAGGCAGGCAGGCAGGTAGGTAGGTAGGTAGGTAGGCAGGTAGGTAGGTAGATATGTAGGTTGGTAGGTAAGTAAGTAGGTAGGGCAGTCAGGAAGGCAGGCAGGTAGGTAGACAGGCAGGTAGGTAGTTAGTACACCGGTATGTAATTGTGGCAGTAGTTAGGACAGTAGTAGGCAGGTAGATTTAGGTAGGTAGATTGGTGGGCTTAATTAGGCAGTTAGGTGGCTGATCAGGTACATGGGTGGATTGATACGTAGGTGTTCAGTTAAATGGGGCGTTATATGGGACCGACTGTGTGTAAGTAAGTCGATGGGTAGATATATTGATCAGTAGTTAGGTGGGATTAGATAAACTTATGGACAGTAGATAGATAGTTATGTAGATAGAAAGAAGCCTGTGTATGTATACGACTCTACGACAGTGTAACCCCGCCTGACACGCTGTTAGCTTCTCAGTTTGGTCCGGGTGGATATGATCAATGAGAGGCAATATTACAGCTGCACCGGTTATTGATTTATATTTTGCTATAAAACCTTATCGATTAATGTATTAGCAATATTTGCTTTGTTGTCCCTACTTAGTCGATGCATAATATTATTTGCAGCTTTTGTTGTTTTCATGCTTGAATGTGTAATATTTATGTTTTGTAGATATCTGGGCAGGTCAGAACAGTAAGGAATAGAATTGAACAATGACTTGGAAAGAATATTTGCGAGGATATAAAACGTCGCCCGAAATTTGTTTTGATATTCTCAACAAGTCGATTGGTATATTTAGTCAGTCAGTCAGTCAGTCAGTCAGTCAGTCAGCCAGCCAGTCAGTCAGTCAGTCAGTCAGTCATTCAATCAGTCAGTCAGTCAGTTAGTTAGTTAGTTAGTTAGTTAGTTAGTTAGTTAGTTAGTTAGTTAGTTAGTTAGTTAGTTAGTTAGTTAGTTCATCATGGATGGAATCGGCAGTCACCAGAAAGACTTCATTGACCCGGACTTTATCCCATATGGCCCGGCCTCTCTCCGCAGGGCGTCCGACCGAAAGAGCCGCACAAAGCATGAGCTCCGTAGTCCAGCAACGTTTCCCAGGAGTCTCCACAAAAAATGCACCCTTGAACCGAAAGGGCAAATCAATCATTTCAGCAACAGCCAGCCGCCATCGCTCCGAACATGCAGTTCACGCTACAAACAACATCGGACAGATGTAAAAGCCTTCCACACGAAATGTGCAGCTCACAGTATCGCGCCACGAACTCACTCAGTAGCAGGGCGACGGAACCATAAACTACCAGTCCAACATGAGGAACATGCGAATGCAAACCGTAGCCACGAGCGTAAACACTCAAGAGGCCTTACCGGTTCAAATGCCTATCCGTCGTGTTAGGGACCGGAAGTCTTAATACGATCAAGAAAAGGATAGATAGACAACAGCAACAGTACTCTAAGCAAACGCGGACATGACGCAATTAAGGCAACACATCTGGCCTTGGGACTCCTCGTGGTTTAGAGAGAACGGTATTAGAATTCGTGTTTCCTTGAAGAATAGGCAGGGTGCGAAAAACACGACTGATATAAATGAATTAGCAAGTGAAATGTCGATTGATCGACATTCTTTCTGGCGGGCTGTAATGAGGATGATGTTCTGCACAGTTCTGACTGCGCCTGTGGGACCAGGTGGAGCAAGCGCGGGAACAGACTGAGAACCCGTATGTGGAGAGGATGATTTGGCGGGAGGTCGACAGGAGTTCTGGACGAATCTCAAAACTGAAAGGGAAGCCCAGGAGAATTGTTGATTAGATGGCGGTTGGAATTATTAGTAGTATGACTCTTCGCTGGTTGTTGAACGAAGGGATGTAGCGAGTATGGGAATGTCCTGAGTGCCATGATGTCCATTCTTAGCTTATAACTCTCAACTCTGACTGCTTGTTGAATTTATGACTGCTGTTTTGGGAATTCAACACAATGTTGATACAACTTTAGGAAGATTGTACCAGTACTATATACACGAGAATTGCAATGGGGGGTTAAGGAATAAATCAAAAGAGCAAAAATGACTATATAGGGGATGGTTTTGTAAAATAAACAGCTAATACACGAGGGGCGTTCAGAAAGTGATGCACCCTATCGTTTTTCTCAGAAGTTGTTTATTCAAACAGCATGAAATGTATACACAATATGCATGGATATGTCATGTAAACATCGGTATTATTCAACATAATCCCCATCAACTTGTACGGCTTTATACTAGCGTGAAACAAGTGCACGTATTTCTTGCACGTAGCAGATTTGGTCTTGATCATGTAACCATTTCTTTGCTGCATGGATCACTCCTTCATCATCTTCACACTTTGTCCCATGGAGTACATCTTTCAGTGGACCAAACAGATGAACATCAGAAGGTGTCAATTCGGGACGATATGATGCATGGGGTAGTACAGTCCGACTCAATTTGCTGATTGCCTCCCGTGTTGCCAGACTTATGTGGGGGAGCGCATTGTCGTGAAGGAGAAGTAGGTCTGTTGGATTCTTGTGCGGCCGAACTCTGTGAAGACGTTGATTGAGTTTTTTTTTTTTTTTTCAACGTCTTAATGTAAGCTTGCGAATGAATTGTCTCTCCTCTTGGCATAACATCCACAAGAATCACACCTTCAATGTCCTAAAGGACAATGGTCATGACCTTTCCAACTGAAGGAGTTGTCTTTAATTTCTCTCTTCGTTGTGAATCCGGACGATGCCACCCCATTGACTGTCTGTTTGTCTTAGCTTCAAAATGATGTGCACATATTTCATCACCTATACTGATCTTATCCAGAATGTTCTCTCCATCAGCATTGAAACGCTGCAACAATTAAGAAGAAATTGTTTTCTTTTGCAATTGGTGGTCATTTGTGAGACTACGAGGAACCCATCTTGCGAAAACCTGAGAAAATCCGAGATTTTTTAATAACTGCATTTGCACTACCATTGCTGACTGACAGCTGTAAGGCCAATTGATGAGTAGTGATTCACCTATCAGAAATAATAATTACCCCAGCGCATTAAAAAATTCTGCGCTGGAAGGACGTCCACAGTGCGGCCAACGAAGCAGTTCCATATCTACACTTCCTGATTCTTTGATTATCTGAACCCAGCGACTGAGTGTACTCTTGTCGACTGCAAAACTTCCATACACATCACACAGACGCTTGTGAATGTTCACAACAGTTTCCCTCACCGCAACGAGAAATTGTATCAAAATTTGCTGCTTATACCGGAAGTTGCTAACACACGTCATTCCAACGGTGTATACCAGCCATATTATTTGGTCGGTTAAGTTGCAATTTGGTGTATAGAATTGGCAGATGCCATATTTGAAGTGTGCAAAATGTCATGCTTCTGTCTTCATCATTAGCTGAGAAAACCGATGGGGTGCGTTATTTTCTGAACGCACCTCGTATCTAAAGTCCTCATTAATAAGCTGTAAGAAACTTCTTCTTCTTCTTCTTCTTCTTCTTCTTCTTCTTCTTCTTCTTCTTCTTTTACTACTTTTTCTTCTCATGCCTGGTCTGAAGCAAACACCGGCAACCTAGACTCTTCAGTTATCTCGATGCCATGATCCAGTTAGTTATGCTTATGTTATTATTTGCTGCCATGATGTTTCTCTCCACATTTTCCTCCCATAACATCCTTCGCCTAGATTTCCCAACATCAAATTAATGTCTCTATTCCACATCTACTGTTGTTATAAATTGCTTTTGTTTTTGTCTTTTCTTTATAGTTGTGGTGGGTGATCTTATAACATCTGCTGCATTCATCCCCTAACCGTTTCTTTTCTTTTCTGTCCATGATATGTTACAACACTCTGCTGAAGAAGAAAGGCATACACCCACTGGCTCCAATTACTTCACCAATTCTTTACTCAGTGTCCTCTACACAGATGAAAGGGTTAGAAGTATCGTGCGTGTCCATTACAGGACGTCGGCATTGTTGCTGATGTTGATCTGTGTGTGATTTACTAGGTTAGATTACGTTCAGTAAGTTTGCCACTTCTATCTTAACGACCGACACTCATACCACTGTTAAAAATCAACACAAGGCGGTCTGCTTCCAAAGCTCCTGCAGTTGTTTTTGAAAGAGTATTGGCGGACTGCAAATCGTGTTTGCTACCCATTCACGATAGACGGTGAGAGAACAACAGGTCACATTTACATATACCATCTGAGTAAATTATTATATGGGTTCACCACTTTACGCATATAGCATCTATGTAAATTACTTATATGGGTTCACACTTCACAGATATAGCATCGGTGTAAATTACTTATATTGGTTCACCACTTTACAGATATAGAATCTATGTAAATTAGTTATATGGGTTCGCCACTTTTCGTATTTAGCACCTATGCAATGTATTCATATGGGTTCACCACTTTACATATATAGCATCGATGTAAATTGCTTATATGGGTACACCACTGTACATATAACATGTATGTAAGTTACTCATATGGGTTCACCACTTTTTATATATAGCATCGATGTAAAGTACTTATCTTAGCAAGTAATTTTAAAAGATATATGTAAAGGAGAAATTTATAACACAGATTTAAAAACTTACATTCACAAATTCCCCCAATCATCTTCTCCAAAGCATACATCATTCGTGTAGCTAAGACACTTAATAAAGATCTAGGAGTGAGTTAGTATATGCATGTATGTGTGGTTCTGTGTGGCTGGGTTATCCCACATCTTTCTCTGTGTGGATGGTGAGCTAACATCGTGTACCCTGTTGTATAACGTAACATAGTTTATGCAGTAATGTACGTACAACTGCTAGTTTTATAGTGACTGCCGCTTACTTCGACGATGACATGCAATTTTCGTGGCGGACTGTTTTGTTGGCATTCTGGCAGCTGCCTTATGCATGTACTTGCCTGTGCGTGCTGCTGGGCTGTCCGTATTGCTGTCTGTTCCACTCTTCACATGGGGAAGTGGGGGAATTTTGTTTGATATTCACTGACACAGGGACGGAGTTGGAACCGCGACTAACTAATTAAAAAAGATTATCGAATCTTCAGGTGAACCAACATTTTAGTCCAACTGACCGGTGTAGGAGTTGAACCCTCTACCTCCGTATTATCACATCCGATGTGTGGTGGTGGTGGTGGTGGTGGTGGGGGTGGTGGTGGTGGTGGTGGTGGTGGCGGCGGCGGCGGTCGTGGTGGTGGTGATGGTGGTGGTGGTGATGATGGTGGTGGTGGTGGTGATGGTGGTGGTGGTGGTGGTGATGGTGGTGCACTAAAAGTAAAACACAGACATGGAGAACAACTACAAACGAATTAAGAGAATAACACAATCAACAACATCTGCTTGTGATAAAGGGCAACAATGGATCCTTTCCTTCTCTCAATTTATTGAATAAAGAGACATATGTTTACACACAATTGATCTTCTTGTGACATCTTGTTCTCACGCGCGGGGCAACAAACGCCTGGGAATGATGTGGGGAAAACATAATGAAATTGACAGCTCGGTGCACGAGAGTTTGACAGACGCTGTGCACAACTACACAGACTCTGAACAGAATATAATGGACGTATGTCTGTAAGCACTGTTTCTTATATCTCCCATATTTCTCCAATACACCTGTCTGTAAGCACTGTTTCTTATAATCTCTCCCATATTTCTCCAATACACCTGTCTGTAAGCACTGTTTCTTATAATCTCTCCCATATTTCTCCAATACACCTGTCTGTAAGCACTGTTTCTTATAATCTCTCCCATATTTCTCCAATACACCTGTCTGTAAGCACTGTTTCTTATAATCTCTCCCATATTTCTCCAATACACCTGTCTGTAAGCACTGTTTCTTATAATCTCTCCCATATTTCTCCAATACACCTGTCTGTAAGCACTGTTTCTTATAATCTCTCCCATATTTCTCCAATACACCTGTCTGTAAGCACTGTTTCTTATAATCTCTCCCATATTTCTCCAATACACCTGTCTGTAAGCACTGTTTCTTATAATCTCTCCCATATTTCTCCAATACACCTGTCTGTAAGCACTGTTTCTTATAATCTCTCCCATATTTCTCCAATACACCTGTCTGTAAGCACTGTTTCATATAATCTCTCTCATAGTTCTCTACATACGCTTGTCTGTAAGCACTGTTTCATATAATCTCTCCCATAGTTCTCTACATTAAGCACTATTTCATATAATCTCTCCCATAGTTCTCTACATTAAACACTGTTTCATATAACCTCTCCCATAGTTCTCTACATTAAACACTATTTCATATAATCTCTCCCATAGTTCTCTACATTAAACACTGTTTCATATAACCTCTCCCATAGTTCTCTACATTAAACACTGTTTCATGTAATCTCTCCCATAGTTCTCTACATACGCTTGTCTGTAAGCACTGTTTCATATAATCTCTCCCATAGTTCTCTACATTAAACACTGTTTCATATAACCTCTCCCATAGTGCTCTACAATAAGCACTGTTTCATATAACCTCTCCCATATTTATCTAATACACCTGTCTGTAAGCACTGTTTCATATAATCTCTCTCATAGTTCTCTACATACGCTTGTCTGTAAGCACTGTTTCATATAATCTCTCCCATATTTCTCCAATACACCTGTCTGTAAGCACTGTTTCATATAATCTCTCTCATAGTTCTCTACATACGCTTGTCTGTAAGCACTGTTTCATATAATCTCTCCCATAGTTCTCTACATTAAGCACTATTTCATATAATCTCTCCCATAGTTCTCTACATTAAACACTGTTTCATATAACCTCTCCCATAGTTCTCTACAATAAGCACTGTTTCATATAATCCCTCCCATATTTATCTAATACACCTGTTATAATCTCTCCCATAGTCCTCTACATACACCTGTCTTTAAGCACTATTTCATGTAATCTCTCCCATAGTTCTCTACAATAAGCACTGTTTCATATAATCTCTCCAGTAGTTCTCTACATTAAGCACTGTTTCATATAATCTCTCCCATTGTTCTCTACATTAAGCACTGTTTCATGTAATCTCTCCCATAGTTCTCTACATACACCTGTCTTTAAGCACTGTTTCATGTAATCTCTCCCATTGTTCTCTACATTAAGCACTATTTCATGTAATCTCTCCCATAGTTCTCTACATACACCTGTCTTTAAGCACTGTTTCATATAATCTCTCCAGTAGTTCTCTACATACACCTGTCTTTAAGCACTGTTTCATGTAATCTCTCCCATAGTTCTCTACATACACCTGTCTTTAAGCACTGTTTCATGTAATCTCTCCCATTGTTCTCTACATTAAGCACTGTTTCATATAATCTCTCCCATAGTTCTCTACATACACCTGTCTTTAAGCACTGTTTCATGTAATCTCTCCCATTGTTCTCTACATTAAGCACTATTTCATGTAATCTCTCCCATAGTTCTCTACATACACCTGTCTTTAAGCACTGTTTCATATAATCTCTCCCATAGTTCTCTACATACACCTGTCTTTAAGCACTGTTTCATATAATCTCTCCCATAGTTCTCTACATACACCTGTCTTTAAGCACTATTTCATGTAATCTCTCCCATTGTTCTCTACATACACCTGTCTTTAAGCACTGTTTCATATAATCTCTCCCATAGTTCTCTACATACACCTGTCTTTAAGCACTGTTTCATATAATCTCTCCCATAGTTCTCTACATACACCTGTCTTTAAGCACTATTTCATGTAATCTCTCCCATTGTTCTCTACATTAAGCACTGTTTCATATAATCTCTCCCATTGTTCTCTACATTAAGCACTGTTTCATATAATCTCTCCCATAGTTCTCTACATTAAGCACTGTTTCATATAATCTCTCCCATTGTTCTCTACATTAAGCACTGTTTCATATAATCTCTCCCATAGTTCTCTACATTAAGCACTGTTTCATATAATCTCTCCCATAGTTCTCTACATTAAGCACTGGTTCATATAATCTCTCCCATTGTTCTCTACATTAAGCACTGTTTCATATAATCTCTCCCATAGTTCTCTACATTAAGCACTGTTTCATATAATCTCTCCCATAGTTCTCTACATTAAGCACTGTTTCATATAATCTCTCCCATAGTTCTCTACATTAAGCACTGTTTCATATAATCTCTCCCATTGTTCTCTACATTAAGCACTGTTTCATATAATCTCTCCCATAGTTCTCTACATTAAGCACTGTTTCATATAATCTCTCCCATTGTTCTCTACATTAAGCACTGTTTCATATAATCTCTCCCATAGTTCTCTACATTAAGCACTGTTTCATATAATCTCTCCCATAGTTCTCTACATTAAGCACTGTTTCATATAATCTCTCCCATAGTTCTCTACATAAGCACTGTTTCATATAATCTCTCCCATTGTTCTCTACATTAAGCACTGTTTATATAATCTCTCCCATAGTTCTCTACATTAAGCACTGTTTCATATAATCTCTCCCATTGTTCTCTACATTAAGCACTGTTTCATATAATCTCTCCCATAGTTCTCTACATTAAGCACTGTTTCATATAATCTCTCCCATTGTTCTCTACATTAAGCACTGTTTCATGTAATCTCTCCCATTGTTCTCTACATTAAGCACTGTTTCATATAATCTCTCCCATAGTTCTCTACATACACCTGTCTTTAAGCACTGTTTCATATAATCTCTCCCATTGTTCTCTACATTAAGCACTGTTTCATATAATCTCTCCCATTGTTCTCTACATTAAGCACTGTTTCATATAATCTCTCCCATAGTTCTCTACATACACCTGTCTTTAAGCACTATTTCATGTAATCTCTCCCATTGTTCTCTACATTAAGCACTGTTTCATATAATCTCTCCCATAGTTCTCTACATACACCTGTCTTTAAGCACTGTTTCATATAATCTCTCCCATTGTTCTCTACATTAAGCACTGTTTCATATAATCTCTCCCATAGTTCTCTACATACACCTGTCTTTAAGCACTGTTTCATGTAATCTCTCCCATTGTTCTCTACATTAAGCACTATTTCATGTAATCTCTCCCATAGTTCTCTACATACACCTGTCTTTAAGCACTGTTTCATATAATCTCTCCAGTAGTTCTCTACATACACCTGTCTTTAAGCACTGTTTCATGTAATCTCTCCCATAGTTCTCTACATACACCTGTCTTTAAGCACTGTTTCATGTAATCTCTCCCATTGTTCTCTACATTAAGCACTGTTTCATATAATCTCTCCCATAGTTCTCTACATACACCTGTCTTTAAGCACTGTTTCATGTAATCTCTCCCATTGTTCTCTACATTAAGCACTATTTCATGTAATCTCTCCCATAGTTCTCTACATACACCTGTCTTTAAGCACTGTTTCATATAATCTCTCCCATAGTTCTCTACATACACCTGTCTTTAAGCACTGTTTCATATAATCTCTCCCATAGTTCTCTACATACACCTGTCTTTAAGCACTGTTTCATATAATCTCTCCCATATTTCTCTACATACACCTGTCTTTAAGCACTGTTTCATATAATCTCTCCCATAGTTCTCTACATACACCTGTCTTTAAGCACTATTTCATGTAATCTCTCCCATTGTTCTCTACATACACCTGTCTTTAAGCACTGTTTCATATAATCTCTCCCATAGTTCTCTACATACACCTGTCTTTAAGCACTATTTCATGTAATCTCTCCCATTGTTCTCTACATACACCTGTCTTTAAGCACTGTTTCATATAATCTCTCCCATAGTTCTCTACATACACCTGTCTTTAAGCACTGTTTCATATAATCTCTCCCATAGTTCTCTACATACACCTGTCTTTAAGCACTATTTCATGTAATCTCTCCCATTGTTCTCTACATTAAGCACTGTTTCATATAATCTCTCCCATAGTTCTCTACATACACCTGTCTTTAAGCACTATTTCATGTAATCTCTCCCATTGTTCTCTACATTAAGCACTGTTTCATATAATCTCTCCCATAGTTCTCTACATACACCTGTCTTTAAGCACTGTTTCATATAATCTCTCCAGTAGTTCTCTACATACGCCTGTCTGTAAGCACTGTTTCATATAATCTCTCCAGTAGTTCTCTATCCAGGATCGCAGGAAGGCCAGAAGAAACAAACATACATCGGGTGACATTATAATTAAGCTGCAAATATTTGGCCTGTAGCACTATACGAATATTAATCATGGCTTCTAAGACTACGAAGAACTAACTAAAACTAAGAAGAACTAACTAAAACTATGAAGTACTAACTAAAACTATGAAGATAAATAATTCGCATATCCTTTTTGCAGGACATCGCTGTCAACAGCAGCATCTTTCAGCTGTCTGTTGATTTCTTGGCAAGATTACGCTCAGTAATTTGCCATTGCTTTCAGAGCGGCCGGCTCAGTTATCCCGCATGTCACCAGCGGGGGAAGAACCGCTCCCAGTTCTCCACCGCTACGAGACTGCGTGATAATGGGATTACGGAGAAAGTGGTGTAACTCCTCGGCCAGAGAGACCGGCAAAACCATGAAGAACTAACTAAAATATGAAGAAGTAACTAAAACTATGGCCGGTCTCCCTGGTCGAGGCGTTAACAGCTTTCTCCGTAACCCCGAATACTCTCGTGGTTGACGTGAGCGCACGAGAATCTGAAGGGGTTCGAGTCGCGCCAGTGACTTATGAGAGTATGGAGCCGGTCGCTCAGAAAGTCTTGGCGTGCTGATGAGCTTAATCTAGCCTAGGAATCAACATACAGCTGAAAGATGCTGATGTTGTCCGCTCCCAGTTCTCCACCGCTACGAGACTGCGTGATAATGGGATTACGGAGAAAGTGGTGTAACTCCTCGGCCAGAGAGACCGGCAAAACCATGAAGAACTAACTAAAATATGAAGAAGTAACTAAAACTATGGCCGGTCTCCCTGGTCGAGGCGTTAACAGCTTTCTCCGTAACCCCGAATACTCTCGTGGTTGACGTGAGCGCACGAGAATCTGAAGGGGTTCGAGTCGCGCCAGTGACTTATGAGAGTATGGAGCCGGTCGCTCAGAAGTCTTGGCGTGCTGATGAGCTAATCTAGCCTAGGAATCAACATACAGCTGAAAGATGCTGATGTTGTCCCCCAATATCCCGAAACAGGATGGAAACGCGGAAAAAAAAATAAAACTATGGAGACCTAATTAAAGCTATGAAGACTACACTATACAAGACTATGAAGAATTCAATAAATACGGTCAATGAAAATGGTCAGATTCACAAGAATATTATTACAAGTGATAGAATGGAGGCAGCGGCTAGAGAAGCTTCATCAGCAAGCAGAACCCAATGAAACATGACACTGATGCAACTATATGAACTGATTGAGTGCCAAGGGATGGTTAATCGTCTTAAGCGACTTCCGATATCTGCCACGGGCTTATTTATCGCCGAAATTTGTCAATGCAAAATGGTGTCTCAATTAAATTATCATTTCAGTAGTTTTCATTATGCAACTCCCTTTAATTCGATATATAATACAACATGTCTGCTACCAACAATCTATGGCACACATCTACTTCACATTTTATATTTTTTATTCTACAACCATATTGTTTTGTCCAAACCTTCTTTTTAGTTGGCACTGAATCTGTTAACTGGGGGGGGGGGGGAGGGAGTGATAGAGAGAAGAATGAGAATCAATTTCAGACCAGAAGAAAAGACTCCATAATCAACGATCTCCAGGTAACAACAGTTCGAAAAGAAAATGACAATGAAAGCACATCAGTGAAAAACTAAGGGAATCTCAAATTGTGAAACTGACAGACGAGCTACTAACAGCGAGACGGGTGTCATGACGAGAACACAAACGCACAACGGGACACACAACAAACAGATATCCAGGCGAGTGGTGCCGGCTCCTCCAGCGACTGAACAAAGCACGTCCACGATGGAGCTGTATTGTTGGTGGGTACAGTCGGGTCTGTGGGAAGGACCAAACAATATTGTGTCATTTCTCGTAGGGTGTTCTTTCGTTGTTCAGTTAACCCTAGAACTACCATGGGGTCAGAATGGTCCCCAGTGTCAACGTTCACTTTCTCTGCCTTTCTTAAATTTGCTTTAATATGTTTGATATGTTATGACCTTGTTGGCAATATGTTCCCCCAAAACATGCTCAAATAAAATAAAAACTGCGTTAAAACTGTCTAATTTTAACTATATTAAGGTAACCAGTGTTACTTTGAAAAAACCTGGTAATTCTAGGGTTAAACAAGATAAAAATAAAGGTTGTGGCATAGCGGTTATTTCAGTCGTTTTTTTTTAAACGGTGAGCTGCGTAATCGCTCCAAAGGCGGTCAGAGGAAACGCTTTAATGACACTCTGAATATCTCACTAAACGCTTTTGGATTTCACCACGACACTTGGGAGACCGCTGCCAAAGACCGAAATTCGTGGCGTACATCATTACGCAAGGGTGTAGTCACTTGTGAACCAAACAGGACTGCAAGAGCTGCGAAACATAGGCTAGACCAGTGTTTCCCAACGTGGGGCCCACGCCCAACAGGGGGGCAATTCGATTGTTAAGGGGGGCAATTCGAAAATGGAAGAAATCGGCTGGATATAACAAAACGGGGAGACTTGAGACTGAAGTTAACTAAATTGGAACCTGACATAAGATCTCTTTGCAGCAAGCATCAAGCGTAAGGATCTCACTAAATTTAAATAATAAATAATTACTAATAATTAAAATAATATAGAAAAATCTTTCATTAAAATTATTTTGTACTTGAATTTCAGTTCTCCATTATATGTTTTGAAAATTAACTTACTGTGTTTGCTCAATAATTTCCTAGTGATTTCTTCCTAAAACCTATCATTCAAGTTTCTTTAGTGAACATTTCAATTTTTTAATATTAAAAATATTGTTTGGGGGGGGGGGGGGGCGGGGCGGGCACTATGAATTTTAGAAAGGCTTAGGTGGGGCATAGCACAAAAAAGGTTGGGAAACACTGGGCTAGACGAAACAACCACTACAGGAGATCCTCCTCCTGGAACGTCAAGCATTTTTTGCGCACATTATCAAAGAACATTTCGAGTCAAACTAGGCCTGACCAGCCTTCTTAGAACTCATGGATCCAAACGGTCAACCCCACTGGATGAAATGAAAGGTCATCATCATTCTTGATGGACAAAGACCACAGTGCAATCGGGTCTGAAAAGTTAGGCAGTCACACATTCTAGTCCGCTAAACATGAGCTAGAGTGACCAATTCACTTTTTGTTTTCGTTCTCTCGCATTGGTCTCAAGCATAGTCCATACACGTGCGTCCACATCTGTGCACTGGACTGACTGATTTTTGCGTGCGGATTGGCTTTCCGTTTTACCAGTGTCCCTCACCATCAGGCAAACCCACTGCGACTTCAGAGGTACTTGTAATTTACGTCCCCAAGTCAGGGGCGAGAAGTCAACATTTTAGTCCAACAGACAGTGTAGGTGTTGAATATAGGCTTCTGCACACCAGAAGTTTCAGAGCAACTCTGATCCATTCGACAGTGCTGTCCTCTAGTGGCCAGTTCACTTCTTAGTCGGCTGTCCTTCCCGTGAGATTTCCAGAAAATTCCGACAATTCCTCAATGTCCATTTTTATCAAGATGGGTCAATCCCGAACCTGTACCAGTCGGGAAAAATATGTTTATTGGGGATTAAACCCAGACCACTGCCGTGGAAGGCAAGCGCATAATATAATAGCCGTGTCAGTGAAACTAGCTGTCTATATCATCATCACCATCCAGTGCTGCTTGCCGGCTGGCGTGGGTGATCATGCCTCTTCACTAATTACAATCTCTGACGTAATGAATCAATTCATATGAAACCTTCCGTACCATGACACAACACCGCCAAGAATTTTCTCACACTGTCTTCCTCTATCTCTCTTTCCGCAAATCGTTCCGGTTGTCACAACATGTTCCAGTTTTTGTCTTCTCATAATGTGGCCCCCAAACAACTGCTTCTTTCTGATGTTTGTGATAAGTTGTCTTTGTGACTCAGGTTCCCTTAAAACATCCAGATTGCTCATTTTGGTTGTCCAATTAATTTTCAGCAGTCTTCTATAAAACTACATTTCCAAGGCTTCCGATGATATTTTCGCCTGTTTAATAATTGTCCAATATTCGCAGCCGTATGTTCAAACTGGCTCTATGTAACATGCATGAACTATTTATCTAATTTTCTAGGACAGTGACTTATTGCACATTCATTTAATAGAATGTAGTTCTTACTTTTTTCTACTATATTCTTTATCTCAATGATGCATCTTCAATCTGATGTTATCCGTGTGCCTAGATATATGAATTTCTGCACATGCCCTATAATAACCTCTCTCTCTCTCTCTCTCTCTCTCTCTCTCTCTCTCTCTTTCTCTCTCTCTCTCTCTCTCTCTCTCTCTCTCTCTCTCTCTCTCTCTCTCTCTCTCTCTCTTCTCTCTCTCTCTCTCTACATACCTACCTACCTACCTACCTACCTACACACGCGACCGCACGCACACAGACAGACAGACAGACGGACGGACGGACGGACGGACGGACGGAAACATCCATCCATCCATCCATCCATCCATCCATCCATGCACGCACGCACGCACGCACAGACAGACAGACAGACAGACAGACAGACAGACGTACGTACGTACGTACGTGCGTGCGTGCGTGAAGCATTGCATGCATGCATACCATTACATACATACATACATACAACATACAGACCATAATACATTACAAACATACATTACATACATCCATACATACGACATAATTAACATAAGACATACATTACATACGACATAACATACATAATACATACATACATACCTACATACATACATACATACATACATACATACATAAATACATACATAATACATAAATACATACACCCATTGCTGGATAGTTTCTCCAGGACACTCTGGTGTGGTTGGAAATGAACAGGCAGGACAGATTGGCTGGTGCCCGCATCATTAGAACCGTGATATTTTTGATGCATGATCAAGCAGATGTGGTGAAAGCCCAGCCCCCCCCCTTCCCCCCCCCCCCAGGAGTATGTATGAATTATGCAGAAGAAACATAAGACTATCATGGTGTAGAGAGAAGCGGCAGCCTATAGGGTGGTAGGGGATCTGGTTAACAGTCCCGTCACTCAGAGGTAAAGCAAGACAGAACAACCAATCAGAATGGCAACGGGAGCCTTGTGTTATGAACTCTTCGCTGGCTGTTAAGATAAGGGACTGAGCACTTGGGGAAGGCACCGGAGGCAGGACATTGGTTTCTGGACTCAAAATTCAAACTCAGCCAACTCTATATATAAATGTGAAAGGCGGCTGTAATTCAGGATGTTGTAACCGGTACTCTCAAGTCGGAGAGATGGTCTCGCAGGCGGCCGACATAGGAGAGAGGGAGGAGGGCCAGAGAAGAAAAGAGAGAAAAGGAGAGAGGAAAAGAGGGCGGAGAGAGACAGAGAGCGAGAGAGAAGAGATACAGAGAGAGACAGATAGAGAATAGAGGAGAGAAGAAAGAAAGAGAACAAACAGAGAGAAAAGGGGAGACTAGAGAAGACCAGATAGAGAATAATCATTACATTCGATACCTGGACAAATCGGGACAGGAGAGAGAGAGAGGAATGGAGAGAGACGAGAGAGAGATGAGAGAGAGAGAAGAGAGAGAGGAGAGAGAGAGAGCGGAAGAAGAGAGAGAAAGAGAGAGAGATCAGAAAGTGTGTTGAATGGAGAGAAACAGTGGGATAGTAAATCGAGCCGAACGAACAATGAAGTATAGAGACATTGCTACAGGACTCACAGATTAAGTCCCGTTGGCCTGCTAAACATTTAGCAATGGGACTGGACTTGACCTTGGCGCACAGATGATACTGTTGGAAGATGTTCCCGAAATCAAATTTATGTCATCGGTTTTAAGCCCAGCCTCACACTCAGGATAGACTCCAATTCCTTCACACAGGGTTGCGTCCAGTTGGGACGGGGTCAGAGGGGCCAGGATTGCCTCCCCGCGACAACCAGGGATCATAGATGTAGTTAAGTTCTATTGTTGGACATTATGGTATGGAAAACGGCGACAGCAATCAATTAAGCCTTGAATATCTAAGGGGGACACCAACGGATAATGCAGGATGTAGTGCCTGGCATATTTTCGCTGCTTCATCCGGTGCATTACTGCAAAATTCAACAGACACATAAAGTAAAATAACTGGATACACCTTCAAGCTGAAATATACACACGTTCGCAATTGTTCTACCACGGTAATTTTGAACGGAGGATCATGATTTCTATTTGCCACAAAAACTTGTCTATGTAGATTATCATGATACCTTCTGGTAGAAAATTGGCTTTTCCCCCAGAGAAATATGCCAACGGGCTGATGATGCAAAAACCCATAGTGTACTAGGCCCAAAAAACCAGCACTCGGGGGCGGTGGATGTTGTCACTTTCAAAGTCCATTTTTTTAAACTGGGGGGTCGGCTGCAGCCAAAAAAAATTTTTTTTGAAGAACTCCGCTTGGCTGCGGATCTGAACCATGGACCACGCGGGTCAGCAGATATCTAGCCATCTCAAAAAAAATCCGCAGTGGTCGCAAACCTTCAGGTAGACAGGCGGGTGGGCAGGCAGTTGGGCCAGGCAAGAGGGTAGGCAGGTGGGTAAGCAGATGGGGGCAGGCAGGAGGGTAGGCAGTGTGTAAGCAGGTGTGCAGGAAGTTAGGTAGGCACGTGGGCAGACATCAAACAAAAAAAACAGGGCAAAAACAAACATTAGCCATTCCACACTACTTACACGTATTCACTAAGAAACACAGACAGGCTCCACCCACAAAAATCACCCAACAGGCAGGAAACTCACGATTCCCAATCCAACTAAATCATTTACAAGGGACAGGAATACGGACAGACAGATTCCATCATAAATCATACAGACATGCAGATTCCATCCATTAATATTCAGGACGGCAGGGCGATTACAGGCTCTATCTACTTACGAAGACAGAAGGACAGGGGACAGACAGACAGGACAGACAGAACAGGCAGGCAGGCAGGAAGGACTCCCAATCCAATAAAATTATTCGGCAGGCAGACGAACAGGTAGGACAGGCAGGAACTCCATCCACTAAATCATACAAGACAGACCACATGGACTTCCACACAATAACATATTACAGGGGTAACAGGCAGGACGGAGAGACAAAACAGACTCCCATCCACTAAAAATCATACAGGACATAGACTGAATCCACTAAATCATACACAGGGACAGAAAATGTCTTTGCCATCCAATAAATCATACAGGCAGGGCCAAGGCATTGCAGACTAAGAAAATCACAAGACGTGCTCAGAACAAAGTCAACAAAAAAATCTGTCCTCCTAGTAAATTTCACGCAGGAGAGACAGACTTACGTGCGAGCACAGACAGAAAGGCAGACATTACCATACATTCCGGCTTTTACTAATTGTCAAAGTCACCTAAGGAGAACATCCTTTCTTTGCTGATCGTCCGAAAAACATTTGGAAATACGGAAAGCCAACGGCGCATTTTCCTGGCCTTGGTGAGAGGCAATTATTAGTTAATGTCAGATTTCATGTATGGGCCGTGCACGTCTTTCTGCCAGGGAACAGGCTGACGAGGGAAAAACTAGCCCATACAAATTGCTCATGTATTCCGTCATACCTTAGGGAGATAAAAAAAAAAAAAAAAAAAAGTTATTGCATATCGTGTACCGGGACGGGGCTCTGTTCACTAACCAGCATGGTTTGTGTGTGATCCCTCTTGGACAAGTTACAGCAGTAGTTTACGCCCATGCTTCTGAACGGACCGGCACTTATACCATTTTGTAAAAAAATAACAACGCCAATGGGGTCTGCGCCAAAGCGCGCGCAAGCTGTGTTTCGAACGTATGCTGGATACAAAAAACCAACGTCCGTAACATCTTCGCCACGGCGCCGGACCTTAGGAAGATAAACATTTTAAATTAATAAAGTTTGCTTGTTAGTACGCTTTTCAAAACTGATTCAATGCGAAAACACAATAGTAGGTTTCCACCACACATGGGCAACCCAACAATCAAATCAACAAAGTATTATTATATTGTTAAAAGTTCGTCATCAGATTAAAATTGCCTTAACGATACCACGAAACAAAAACAGATAAACCACGATGAGTCTTAGTAGGGCGATATATGTCCGTCTGTCCAAATGGGAGGTCCATCTGGCGATATATTATCCTTCGGCCACTGTCTCAAGGGCCTTACGGACGTCGGTGCGTAATCCCGCATACCCGCGTTCGAAAAACATAGCTGCGCGCGGTTTGCAGCAGGACCGCGTTGCGGTTGGTTGCCGCTGTGGGGTAGCGGTGGCCGTAGTCAGAAAGCAATGGAAACTTATTGTTGTAAGATAAAGTGCCGGATTTCCTTTACAAGGACATTTGCCAGTCGTAAGCAACCAGGCATTTCACTGTCCCAAGCAGTCAATGAAGCCATGTTTAATGTCTTGCAAGATACGTTGCAGTGGGTTGCCATTGCTTTCTGAACGACCAGCTCCCATACCAACAGTTAAGACCAGCGGACACGGTCTGCTGCCAAATCGGTTCGCTGCTGTTTTCGAACGCAGTCTAAGCGTCATTACATACGAACCGGCACTATTTTCAAACATGCACTGTCATTAAAAAATACTCCTAGATAATCGAACAAACCCAGTTTCGTGGTTTCATCCGCATCGGAGCGGGTTCCAAATCTGTAGTTCAGCCTGCTTATATGGGAGCCCAGGTGGGAGGTAAAGATGTCTCGTGAGACTGAACCACATCTAGCCAGCGAGTTGCGTGTGTTGTGTCTTGTACAGTTTTAGGTGTGCAACCATTTTAGGGCCCGTAAGCTCTAGGGCGTTGTTACACGGGTCCTTACTTGTATTCATACCCAAAGAAGACTGGCGGTATGGGAGATCAGCATTGACGAAAGGATGAGTAACGCGTTCTTAAATATCCGTGTGCGCTGACGTACACGGTAAGCTGGACTAAAAGTTGACTCTTGTCTTGATGGAGCATAAATACCAGTTCCTCGGAGCGGGTGGGTCCCCTGATGACGAGGGGCACTGGTAATAGGGAAAAGCTACTACACACGCAAAATCAATCCAGTGTGGGATGGGCGGTCAAAAGCGGAGCAAACGCTACAAGACATGTGGTTAAGGTTCACAAGAAAGACAATTGCAGTTCTGGCGTAGCATTTCGGAGGTTAAACAGTACAAAAAAGAAAACAATCTAGACAGCACAAACATAATGGTTTGTAAATATTCAAAACGGTCAAAACGCCGTGAGACGAACCTGAATAAAGTAGTGAGAAAAACTGGGTAACGCTGTGGGAAGTGTAAACAATGTAAAAACAACACAAAGTAATGCAGCTTACTTTAAAGGTTAGTTGCAATCCTTTACAGGACGTCGCAGTCAAAACCACCAGCATGTTTGCTGTTGTGATCTTCTTAGCAAGTTTACGTTCAGTAGTTTTTACCATGTTTTGAACGACCGACCCCTTACCCATTTCTTAAAAACCAACGCAAGGCAGTTCTGCTGCAAAATCACCCAAGCTGGTTCGACGAGAGTATAAGGATACGAATTGGCGTCCGTAATATCTTGGGCACTGGGCAATGCAGCTTTACAGAACAGAATACGAACACAATAAAGGGCCGTTGCGGTGACTAGCCTCATCCGCAAAAAACCACATACATACAACAAAAAAACCTAACATAACACCGAGAAGGGCCCTCCGGTGACTACATTAACGAATAAGAATGGATGTGAAGAATAAAAAGATGAAATAAAATTAGAACAATGAAGAGAAAATGACATTGTGAAAAACAAATGTTTGCTACTTATCTCAGAACATGAATTTAACATTGACACGCTTATATAGACAGCCTTGGGAGTCTGTGGGTCATGGGGACCGGGGTGACGGTTAAGTGAAGATCCCAGGTAAATGGGTGAAAGTGGTACATGAAAAACGGGGCAGGAAGGTAAGGTGGGAAACTGGAAGCAATGGAGATGTGATGGTGATCCCAGAGTGAGAACTAAGAAGGAGTGCCCCGGTAGGATGATCTGTACAATTCATGAGCGGGTGTCAGTAAAAGGTTGGCCATAGTGGACGAATATTGAAGAGCAATGATGTGTACACTAGGTATGATGGTGATAATAACGAAATCTCAGTTTTATGTGCTTATTTATGTGTGTATCAAGAGAGTCCTAAAGCCTGGGTGGGCTCATATGTGTGGAGCGCACATACATACATACATCTACACACATCAACAAACATTCATACAACCGTATACATACGTGTGTATATGGTATATATGAGAAAGCAGAGACAGGGGGAGGGAAGGAGAGAAAGAGAGGGAGAGAGGGGGTGGCAGAGTACCTCGGATATGCCACGTGGGATATGCGGAATTAGAGGTGTCCATGAGGCAGGTGAATTGGTCAGGCAGCTAGAAACATCACGCTGGGACGTGACGAGAGCGACGTGACAAGACCGACGTGGCGAGAGCGACATGGTGAGAGCGATGTGGTGAAAGAAACCTTCCGAAAAGAACAGCCACAAGATGATGTTGATCATTAGAATTAGAGTCGCTTTGACAAAGGTTGACTTTGACCAGATGGAAACCTTACTCACCAAAGACAAGATGTCAATTGCAATGAGGAAAAGAGTGTTGAAGTGCTGCATAGAACATGTACTTCTGTATGGATGTGAGACGTGGACAATGAGCAGACAAGCTGAAAACATCTATTGGCTGTGGAAACATAATTTCTGAGGAAAATGCAAAGAATACCATGGACAGACAGATTAGAAATAAAAAACATTAGCAAGTCCTACAAGTAACAAATGTAAACTGTAAATTGATTAGAGAAATTAGACGAATGAGAAGAAATAAACTCGAGATAAACAGGTGACAATTGACAAAACTGAGGAAAAAGAGCAAGAGGAAGGCAGAGACATAGATATCTGGATGGCTTGGTCACATAACATAACCGAAGCCAACACACAGAGCTGATCTATGACTCTGGTGATCGAGTGAAATGGCGAAACATGACCACCCACGCTTAACATGGCACTTGATGATGATGACATCAAGATGACGACGAAGCAGAGGGTGCGCTTTTATCCTGCCGTCGATATCTATGTTGTTTAGAAGATTTACATGATCGATCTGACACATATTCTACAACTACTGCAGCCACAAATTACCTTGATTAATTACTGCAGAAGTAGACAGCCATAATATATAATTGGTAGTGTACTAATTTAATACACTGTTGTTACTAGAGATGATGTCACAGATAAACATGGCTGGCAGTGCAACGCTGATTACCGAAAAATACAGTAGATACCTGAGAGAGAGAGAGAGAGAGAGAGAGAGAGAGAGAGAGAGAGAGAGAGAGAGAGAGAGAGAGAGAGAGAGAGAGAGAGAGAGAGAGAGAGAGAGAGAGAATAAAGATCAATAAGATGAGTTAGTCAAGAACCGACGTCACATCCCTCACGACTTTTCCGTAGGAACTTCGTCCTCATCTTCAACAGCCAGCGAAGAGTCCCACCAATAATGGTACCAGTAGCAGTCTGATTATGTGTCCGTCTGGCCTTTCCACGGAGTTTTGAGCGACCCTCTTGTCACTCCCTGCAGCACCATTCTCTCCCTGCAGCACCATTCTCTCCAGGCAGTCCGTACCCAATAACCTACATGACGTTAAAAGAAGATGAGCAAAGAAGGGAAGGTCATGGATGTCACAATCAGAAAATACTACTAGCGAAATTACCTCAGTCAAACAAATACCCCGTGAGAGAATGGATTCTTCCACTACTTCTTCGTACACCTTCCGATTTCAACAACAATATATCCAAAGAAAGTACCAATCGATTTGAGTATATTGACAAATCTATATCTATGCAGTTTGTCCTCGGACAGAGCAAACATAGGTAAAGTCAGTTTCTCTGCTCTGCATATGTTGGACACATCTGCAGCAAATGTTTAGCTGTCATTTTACCAGTTCTTAAAAAGTCGCTTAAAAGTCGACAGGGTCGACTTCATTGCACCGGGTTTTATCCCATATGGCTCGGTCTCTTTCCGTAGCACGGAAAGCGTCGCACAAAGCACGAACTCCGTAGTTTTTAGCGACGACCCACAGGAGTCTCCGAAACATTTAACTCGTAAACCGAAGGACGCGGCCCGGAATCGAACCCACAACCTTCGGAGCACGAGTCAAACGACTTGACCACTTAGCCACAGAGACTCCTTTTACCAGTTCTTCAATTACATTCATCAGTATGTCCTATCTGTAGTTAACTGAACAAATCTTATTTAAGTCTGGTGTATTCTGCAAGGAATATGAAGATTGCAACTTGTTTGTTCGTTTCGATCTAATTGATAATACATGCCCTCTTTTCAGTGGCCTGGATGATCTGATTACCACTTGGTTCTGCGATTGTTCTTCTTTCTCCTTCGAACTGTATCCCCATTAGGTATATAGGCCCACAACTAGCTCATCCGGCGCCCTCCTATTCTTAGCTATCCCATGCAACTCTTTCCATGTTCTTCCCATTTTACTCGTTTCGGTTTCTACTTCTCTTCTTCGTATGTTTCATGTTTGCCTCTGCTTCTTTTGCCTTTTCGATACCAGATACTGTAAATATTTTTCTAGTTGCCCTTTTCTCATGTTTTTTCCCTCTAGATGTCTGAGGAGAGCAATATTTCATCAGTTCATAAATAAACACTCATAGAAGGAGAAGACAGAAATAGAGACTAGAGGAAGCACTAGACAACGTAAATATTGAAACCTATAGTTACCTACTGGGATTCGAACCTGTCACCTCCAAATTACGACAGCACCTCGCTGTAGGACAAGTGTACTTCGACGCAACGAACGAACAACTAACGAACAATCTTTATTTTCAAAGGGTTAAGAATTGGGCACGCAGGCCCGTCTGACATTCTGCCCTTCTTCTCTAATTCCTCTCATAATAACTAGACACCCCTCAAGTGTACTTCGACGCTATGACCAACCTTTATGATCTGTCTTAGTGACCTCAAAGAGTTCCTCAATCGATATTCCTGTTTCATCAGTGCCTAGAAGCTGTTTGCCTGTTCCGTTCTGCCTTATTTTGCATAATCCAAGCGCTAATTTCATATTAGTCAGTTAGTCGCGGTTCCAACTTCACGGCAAAGGGTTGCGCCATAATGCTCCTTTCCTGTGCCAGTGAATATCACACACAATGCTCCCCACGTGAAAAGCGTAATATACAGGAGACTCAATAAACCAACAGCCCACACAGGTATACTATGCATAATGCCGCTGCCAGAATGCCAACACAAAAGGCCGCCACGAACAATACAGTTCATCGTCGATGGAAGCAGCAGTCACTAGAAAAGCAGCATCCAGACATTTCTGTATAAGGGAAACCCAGTTAGTTCAGCAGCCAGCGGTCGCCATTTTTCAGAACATGCAGTCCATATTGTCCCCTCCCCCCCTTTTCCACACACACACACACCACCCTCCAATCCGTGCTGTCTTCCCTAACTCGTGCACAGGTCTAACATTCCAGCTACACATTCTGGAAATGTCCACAGATGGAAGGAAGAACAACTGCGTCATGACACCCTATAGCTTTCACCACAAGCCGTCACACGTCCTCTAGAAGAGCCTTCCTTCCTCTTGGTTAGTTATTATTTATTGTTGTCTTCATCTTTAGCAATGTTCATGATGGCTTGGATTTTACGGCTAACGTTTTTCAATGGAATGGGGAAGCCAGCCCCACCCCTCCTTCATCGTCTGTTACGACATGTATGATAGGATTCAGTGTTACACCCAGCTTGGTGGATTTCTACAAATTCACTTCGGCTCCCGCGTCAACCCAGCCTAAAATGGCTCCCAGGGAATGTGTTGGGAAGTAAAGTCGACTAGCGTTATACTGACTACATCACCACTTTACGAGATCCCAGGCACTGAAGTCCCAGAAAGAGCGTCCATGCCCAGTATCCACACTCTACTAATGAAGTATCAGATTCACACCTGACTTGCATCCCATATCACAGGCTCCGTAAAATAATATTTTTACGGTGAGTTGCTCTTTGGTAAACGCGGCCAGAGGAAATGCTTTAAAGACTCTCTGAAGATACCGCTCAAAGCTTTCGGAAGTATCACACGGGAGACTGCTGTCAAGGACCGAAATTCGTGGCGTGCATCATAACGCAAGGTCACTTGTGAAGCAAACAGGACTGTAAAAGCTGTGGGAAAAACAATAAAACTGGAAAAAAGAAAAAAAACCACAGCAGTAGATCCTCCTCCTGGAAATTCAAGAATTCTTTGCCCACAGTGTCAATGAACATTTCGAGCTAATAGGCCTTATCAGCCATCTTAGAACTCATGGCTCCAAACTTTCAAGCCCACTGGATGAAATGAATGGCCATCATCAATTCTGTGTGGACAAACTCCACATCATTAAGCAAGAGCATACTGAGCTTTAAAACTATATGCCTAGGACAATATCCCCAATATGCCTCACGTCGGGTAAAAATGTCCTTTATGTTGTACTCCTTTTTTTCGGCCCAGTTCATATTCATAATGTACAAAAGCAGACAGTCCTAATTCTTTAGGCAAATCATGAGAAGGGGAAAGCTGGAATACGTTTTCATGACGGTGGGAAATTTTGAGTAGAAGAGATTCAATGGGATATCAATATAGAAGATGCTATTTTGACGTCATGGCATGGAAGAGTATCAGCGTCAAAAATGATTGGCAGCACACGAGACAGAAATCTGTGGACAGACATAAACAGGGACATGGACTATAATAATAATAATAATAACACTTGCTGATATTGTGACAGATGCAGGATTAGTTTTCTCATCAGCAGCTCTGGATTTTCATCATCATCATGTGCCATGCCAATAAGCATAGGCGGTCATGTTTTGCCATCTCACACGATCACCAGTCGCGGATCAGCTCTGTGTTCTTGTCTCAGCCTTACCACTAGGCCAAGCCTTCCAGGTATTTACTTCTTTGCCCACCCCTTGTTCTTTTCCCAAATCTTTCCAGTTGTCACCAAGTTCTCCAATTTATTTCTTCTCATTGAATGGCAGGTGCAATAATTCGGCGACATAGTTCAGCGGTGTAATTATCTACAAGGATGACTCTGTGTTAAGAGGTAAAAGAAGTGCCTGGGAGTTCATGGTGAAGGTTGGTGGACGGTGTTTGGTGCAGGAGAGCCTGGCATATGATACTACAACATCTAGTCTGAGAATGGAGGTTGGGGTAATCATGGCAGCGTTCCGCTGGCTGGAACACAAATAGTATACACATGTCTTAACTATAATGAACTCACACAGTATGATGAGAAAGGTGAAGACGGCAGGCTTCGATTCAATAATCGAAAATAGAGAGCATGTTAGATTTTTCTCCAGGACATGCTGGTGTGGTGGAAAACGAGCAGGCGGAGATTGACTGGGTCTGCTCCCCTTAGAGGGGTTATGGTGCATGATAAAGAAGATATGACCAGAGCCCTTTGGAATCGTCTGTATAGTGAAGAAGAATGAGTGGATCATCACAGCTTGGAGAGAATGGTGCTGCAGGGAATGACCAGAGGATCTGGCCGACACTTAGAACTCCGGGAAAAGGATATATAATCAAAATGCTGCTGGTACCATTAGAATTGGGAACTCTTCGCTGGCTGTTGCAGGTGAGGACAGAGCTCATTTGTGAATATCCCGAGTCCTGTGCTGGCGGTTCTTGACTCAACTCACAAGTTCTTACATGTAACTCCTGCATAAGATAGCTATTACTACTGTTCTTCCTAAACTAGAAAAAATTTTATTAAAAGAAATGAAAAACACAACACTTTTGGGCAATAAGAAAAAGTTTATATTTTAGGCACCAAGAAAAAGTTTATATATTAGGTAATTGTAAAGCAGGCTAAGTAATCATCAACAGGAGAAATATCCTGGAGGCAACAGATGACTGAGCGCCACCGAGAGCAAAATATCACCAAATATACTGGAGGCAACAGATCACTGAGTGCCACCGAGAGCAAAATATCACCAAATATCCTGGAGGCAACAGATCACTGAGTGCCACCGAGAGCAAAATATCACCAAATATACTGGAGGCAACAGATCACTGAGTGCCACCGAGAGCAAAATATCACCAAATATACTGGAGGCAACAGATCACTGAGTGCCACCGAGAGCAAAATATCACCAAATATACTGGAGGCAACAGATCACTGAGTGCCACCGAGAGCAAAATATCACCAAATATACTGGAGGCAACAGATCACTGAGTGCCACCGAGAGCAAAATATCACCAAATATACTGGAGGCAACAGATCACTGAGTGCCACCGAGAGCAAAATATCACCAAATATACTGGAGGCAACAGATCACTGAGTGCCACTGAGAGCAAAATATCACCAAATATACTGGAGGCAACAGATCACTGAGTGCCACCGAGAGCAAAATGTCACCAAATATACTGGAGGCAACAGATCACTGAGTGCCACCGAGAGCAAAATATCACCAAATATACTGGAGGAAACATATCACCAAATATACTGGAGGAAACATGTCACCAAATATACTGGAGGCAACAGATCACTGAGTGCCACCGAAAGCAAAATATCACCAAATATACTAGAGGAAACATATCACCAAATATACTAGAGGAGACATATCACCAAATATACTGGAGGAAACATATCACCAAATATACTAGAGGAGACATCACCAAATATACTGGAGGAAACATATCACCAAATATACTAGAGGAAACATATCACCAAATATACTAGAGGAGACATATCACCAAATATACTGGAGGAGACATATCACCAAATATACTAGAGGAGACATATCACCAAATATACTAGAGGAGACATATCACCAAATATACTAGAGGAGACATATCACCAAATATACTGGAGGAGACATATCACCAAATATACTAGAGGAGACATATCACCAAATATACTTGAGGAAACATATCACCAAATATACTAGAGGAGACATATCACCAAATATACTGGAGGAAACATATCACCAAATATACTAGAGGAGACATGTCACCAAATATACTGGAGGAAACATATCACCAAATATACTAGAGGAAACATATCACCAAATATACTAGAGGAGACATGTCACCAAATATACTGGAGGCAACAGATCATTGAGTGCCACCGAGAGCAAAATAACACCAAATATACTAGAGAAAACATGTCACCAAATATACTAGAGGAAACATGTCACCAAATATACTGGAGGAAACATATCACTGAGTGCCACAAAGAGCAAAATATCACCAAATATACTAGGGGAAACATATCACCAAATAAACTAGAGGAAACATGTCACCAAATATATTGGAGGAAACATATCACTGAGTGCCACAAAGAGCAAAATATCACCAAATATACTAGAGGAAACATGTCACCAAATATACTAGAGGAGACATCACCAAATATACTGGAGGAGACATGTCACCAAATATACTGGAGGAGACATGTCACCAAATATACTGGAGGAAACATATCACCAAATATACTAGAGGAGACATGTCACCAAATATACTGGAGGAAACATATCACCAAATATACTAGAGGAGACATGTCACCAAATATACTAGAGGAAACATGTCACCAAATATACTAGAGGAGACATGTCACCAAATATACTAGAGGAAACATGTCACCAAATATACTAGAGGAAACATGTCACCAAATATACTAGAGGAAACATATCACCAAATATACTAGAGGAAACATGTCACCAAATATACTGGAGGAAACTGGAGGAAACATATCACCAAATATACTAGAGGAGACATGTCACCAAATATACTGAAGGAAACATATCACCAAATATACTAGAGGAAACATGTCACCAAATATACTAGAGGAAACATGTCACCAAATATACTAGAGGAGACATGTCACCAAATATACTAGAGGAAACATGTCACCAAATATACTAGAGGAAACATGTCACCAAATATACTAGAGGAAACATATCACCAAATATACTAGAGGAAACATGTCACCAAATATACTGGAGGAAACATGTCACCAAATATACTAGAGGAGACATGTCACCAAATATACTGGAGGAAACATGTCACCAAATATACTAGAGGAGACATGTCACCAAATATACTGGAGGAAACATATCACCAAATATACTAGAGGAGACATGTCACCAAATATACTAGAGGAAACATATCACCAAATATACTAGAGGAGACATGTCACCAAATATACTGGAGGAAACATATCACCAAATATACTAGAGGAGACATGTCACCAAATATACTGGAGGAAACATATCACCAAATATACTAGAGGAAACATGTCACCAAATATACTAGAGGAAACATATCACCAAATATACTGGAGGAAACATGTCACCAAATATACTGGAGGAGACATATCACCAAATATACTAGAGGAGACATGTCACCAAATATACTAGAGGAGACATATCACCAAATATACTAGAGGAGACATATCACCAAATATACTGGAGGAGACATATCACCAAATATACTAGAGGAGACATATCACCAAATATACTAGAGGAGACATATCACCAAATATACTAGAGGAGACATATCACCAAATATACTGGAGGCAACAGATCACTGAGTGCCACCGAGAGCAAAATATCACCAAATATACTAGAGGAAACATGTCACCAAATATACTAGAGGAGACATATCACCAAATATACTGGAGGAGACATATCACCAAATATACTGGAGGCAACATATCACTGAGTGCCACCGAGAGCAAAATATCACCAAATATACTAGAGGAGACATATCACCAAATATACTAGAGGAGACATATCACCAAATATACTAGAGGAGACATATCACCAAATATACTGGAGGAGACATATCACCAAATATACTAGAGGAAACATATCACCAAATATACTAGAGGAAACATATCACCAAATATACTAGAGGAGACATATCACCAAATATACTAGAGGAGACATATCACCAAATATACTGGAGGAAACATATCACCAAATATACTAGAGGAGACATATCACCAAATATACTAGAGGAGACATATCACCAAATATACTGGAGGAAACATATCACCAAATATACTAGAGGAGACATATCACCAAATATACTAGAGGAGACATATCACCAAATATACTAGAGGAGACATATCACCAAATATACTGAAGGAAACATATCACCAAATATACTGGAGGAGACATATCACCAAATATACTGGAGGAAACATATCACCAAATATACTAGATGAGGCATATCACCAAATATACTGGAGGAAACATATCACCAAATATACTGGAGGAAACATATCACCAAATATACTAGAGGAGACATCACCAAATATACTGGAGGAAACATATCACCAAATATACTAGAGGAAACATATCACCAAATATACTAGAGGAAACATATCACCAAATATACTGGAGGAGACATATCACCAAATATACTGGAGGAAACATATCACCAAATATACTGGAGGAAACATGTCACCAAATATACTGGAGGAAACATATCACCAAATATACTAGAGGAGACATATCACCAAATATACTGGAGGAGACATATCACCAAATATACTAGAGGAGACATGTCACCAAATACACTGGAGGAAACATATCACCAAATATACTGGAGGCAACATATCACTGAGTGCCACCGAGAGCAAAATATCACCAAATATACTAGAGGAGACATATCACCAAATATACTAGAGGAGACATATCACCAAATATACTAGAGGAGACATATCACCAAATATACTAGAGGAGACATATCACCAAATATACTGGAGGAAACATATCACCAAATATACTAGAGGAGACATGTCACCAAATATACTGGAGGAAACATATCACCAAATATACTGGAGGAAACATGTCACCAAATATACTAGAGGAGACATATCACCAAATATACTGGAGGAAACATATCACCAAATATACTAGAGGAGACATATCACCAAATATACTAGAGGAAACATATCACCAAATATACTAGAGGAGACATGTCACCAAATATACTAGAGGAAACATATCACTGAGTGTCACCAGAGGAAACATATCACTGAGTGCCACCAGAGGAAACATATCCCTGAATATACTGGAGACAACATATCCCTGAATATACTGGAGACAACATATCCCTGAATATACTGGAGACAACATATCCCTGAATATACTGGAGGCAAAATATCACTGTGTATAATGGAGGAAACATATCATTGAATATACTGTAGACAACATACCCCTGAATATACTGGAGGCAACATATCACTGCGTATACTGGAGGCAACATATCCCTGAATATACTGGAGGCAACATATCACTGCGTATACTGGAGACAACATATCACTGCATATACTGGAGGCAACATATACCTGAATATCCTGGAGGCAACATATCCCTGAATATACTGGAGGCAACATTTACCTGAATATACTAGAGGCAACATTTACCTGAATATACTGGAGGCAACATATACCTGAATATACTGGAAACAACATATCACTGTGTTGTACCGCTGACAACATATCACTAAATATCCTGGAGACAATATATCACTGAATACACTGGAGGTAACATATCCCTGAATATACTGGGGGCAACATATCACTGAATATACTGGAGGCAACTATCACTGAATATACTGGAGGCAACTATCACTGAATATACTGGAGACAATATATCACTGAATACACTGGAGACAATATATCACTGAATATACTGGAGGAAACATATCCCTGAATATACTGGAGGCAACATATCCCTGAATATACTGGAGGCAACATATCCCTGAATATACTGGAGGCAACTATCCCTGAATATACTGGAGACAACATACCAATTATACTGGAGGAAGCATATCACCAAATATACTGGAGGCAACATATCACTGAATATACAGCAGGCAACGTATCACTGTGACATATACCTGAATATACTGCAGACAACATATTACCAAATATACTGGAGGAAGCATATCATTGAATATACCGGAGGCAACTATAACAGATAAGGACATTAACAACAGCAATCTTGGAAAGCTTATGGCCCTTGCTGAAACTGGTGCCATAAGACCTGCTACAGCACGAGCGTCTCTGATGCTTAGGAAATGCATCCTTTAGATCCCCACTTAAACCCTCAATGACTTCTTGTAACTAGTAACCAAGAAGTCACAAAGGTAGGCAAGAGGTCATAGAGGTAGACAAGATGTCATAGAGGTAGACAAGACATCACAGAGGTAGACAAGAAGTCATAGAGATAGACAAGACATCACAGAAGTAGACAAAACATCAAAGTGGTAGACAAGACATCACAGAGGTAGACATTACATCACAGAGGTAGACAAGACATCACAGAAGTAGACATGACATCACAGAGGTAGACAAGATGTCATAGAGGGAGACAAGAAGTTATAGATTTAGACAAGATGTCATAAAGGTAGACAAGACATCACAGAGGTAGACAAGAAGTCATAGAGGTAAACAAGATGTCACAGAGGTAGACAAGATGTCACAGAAGTAGACATCACAGGGGTAGACAAGAAGCCATAGAGGTAGACATCACAGAGGTAGACAAGATGTCATAGAAGTAGACAAGATGTCACAGAGGTAGACATGATGTCACAGAGGTAGACAAGATGTCACAGAGGTAGACAAGATGTCACAGAAGTAGACATCACAGGGGTAGACAAGAAGCCATAGAGGTAGACTAGACATCACAAAGGTAGACAAGACATCACAGAGGTAGACAAGACATCACAGAGATAGACAAAATGTCATAGAGGTAGACAAGATGTCATAGAGGTAGACAAGATGTCATAGAGGTAGACAAGATGTCATAGAGGTAGACAAGATGTCATAGAGGTAGACAAGATGTCATAGAGGTAGACAAGATGTCATAGAGGTAGACAAGACATCACAGAGATAGACAAGATGTCATAGAGGTAGACAAGACATCACCGAGATAGACAAAATGTCATAGCGGTAGACAAGATGTCATAGAGGTAGACAAGACGTCACAGAGGTAGACAAGATGTCATAGAGGTAGACAAGATGTCATAGAGGTAGACAAGATGTCATAGAGGTAGACAAGATGTCATAGAGGTAGACAAGAAGCCATAGAGGTAGACAAGACATCACAGAGATAGACAAGATGTCATAGAGGTAGACAAGACATCACAGAGGTAGACAAGAAGTCATAGAGGTAGATAAACATCACAGAGGTAGACAAGATGTCATAGAGGTAGACAAGAAGTTATAGAGGTAGACAAGATGTCATAGAGGTAGACAAGATGTCATAGAGGTAGACAAGATGTCATAGAGGTAGACAAGATGTCATAGAGGTAGACAAGATGTCATAGAGGTAGACAAGATGTCATAGAGGTAGACAAGATGTCATAGAGGTAGACAAGATGTCATAGAGGTAGACAAGAAGTCATAGAGGTAGACAAGATGTCACAGAGGTAGACAAGATGTCATAGAGGTAGACAAGATGTCATAGAGGTAGACAAGATGTCATAGAGGTAGACAAGATGTCACAGAGGTAGACAAGATGTCATAGAGGTAGACAAGATGTCATAGAGGTAGACAAGAAGTCATAGAGGTAGACAAGATGTCATAGAGGTAGACAAGAAGTTATAGAGTTAGATAAGATGTCATAGAGGTAGACAAGAAGTTATAGAGTTAGACAAGATGTCATAGAGGTAGACAAGATGTCATAGAGGTAGACAAGATGTCATAGAGGTAGACGTGACATCACAGAGGTAGACAAGATGTCATAGAGGTAGGCATTATGTCATAGAGGTAGACGTGACATCACAGAGGTAGACATGACATCACAGAGGTAGACAAGATGTCGTAGAGGTAGACAAAGACTTTGTAGAGGTAGACAAGATGTCACAGTGGTAGACAAGATGTCATAGAGGTAGACAAGATGTCATAGAGGTAGACAAGACATCACAGAGGTAGACAAGATGTCACAGTGGGAGACAAGACATCGTAGAGGTAGACAATCTTACTGAGCTGTCTGCAAGAGCAATGTGATCACCTACAATGTGAGTATAACAGACAATAAATTAACTGCACTTCAATTACTGGAATGCTGTTCTCCACAATGAAGTAGGTAGTATCCTATCCCAGGCTTCCGAAGGTAACCAGTTTATTCCTGGCTCTGTCATTTGGTTCACAAGTATAATTTTTTTTGCAGACTTCTGGGGGTCATTACTGGAGCTACAGAGTTTGTGTACTGTGCAACAATTATGGCAGCTTGCCATGTGCAAAGAGAGCCATTTATAATAAAAGCCAGTGCAATGAAGTCTTTACGCTCTCCTTTAAACTATTCTTAAATAAACTTGAATGTCCTAATGTTACTCTAAAGACAGGATGAATAAACTTGAATGACCCAATGTTACTCTAAAGATAGGATGAATAAACTAGAATGTCCCAATGTTACTCTAAAGACAGGATGAATAAACTTTAATGTCCCAATGTTACTCTAAAGATAGGATGAATAAACTTGAATGTCCCAATGTTACTCTAAAGATAGGATGAATAAACTTGAATGTCCCAATGTTACTCTAAAGACAGGATGAATAAACTTGAATGCCCCAATGTTACTATATAGACAGGATGAATAAACTTGAATGCCCCAATGTTACTCTAAAGACAGGATGAATAAACTTTAATGTCCCAATGTTACTCTAAAGATAGGATGAATAAACTTGAATGTCCCAATGTTACTCTAAAGATAGGATGAATAAACTTGAATGTCCCAATGTTACTCTAAAGATAGGATGAATAAACTTGAATGTCCCAATGTTACTCTAAAGACAGGATGAATAAACTTGAATGCCCCAATGTTACTATATAGACAGGATGAATAAACTTGAATGCCCCAATGTTACTATATAGACAGGATGAATAAACTTGAATGCCCCAATGTTACTATATAGACAGGATGAATAAACTTGAATGTCCCAATGTCACTCTAAAGACAGGATGAATAAACTTGAATGCCCCAATGTTACTATATAGACAGGATGAATAAACTTGAATGCCCCAATGTTACTATATAGACAGGATGAATAAACTTGAATGTCCCAATGTCACTCTAAAGACAGGATGAGTAAACTTGAATGTTCCAATGTTACTATACAGACAAGATGAATAAACTTGAGTGTCCCAACTGCTACTATAAAGACAGAATGTTTTAGACTTCCATCAGCTTGAATGTCCCACTTGCAACTATAAAGACAGTATGTTTTTGTCTTACATAAACATGAACTAAACTTAAAAACTTGAAACTTGACCTTGCACCTAGTGGAACAAGTAAACAGGCAAAGTACAGAATGCAGTTTAGATATTAGCATCCAAACAATAAAAACTATGATAATTAGCAGTGGAAAGAAATTGTCATCAATGAACATCACAGTAAAAGGGGAGATACTACGAGGGCAAGTCAATAAGTAAGTCACACAGTTCTGTGGGATGGCAGGTAAATGTAGTTGGTGTTTTCTACAGGTGTCATCAGGTGACAGCAACATCAAACTATATTCCCGTTCACCAGGTGGCACTAGGTGTCTCATGCGCATGCGCAGCACATAAACAAAATGGTGACTGTACTTACGGAGTGTACAACCAAAGCGCAACGTGCTGTTGTGTGTTTTTTGTGGGCAAACGGACTGAATGCAAAGGACATTCATAAGGAAAGGTGACAATGTGAATTCTGAATCGCACTGTAAGTTCTATCGATGCTTCATGATGCAATTTGAAGGCAACGTCCAGGACTGCTGACTAGAGGAGTGTTGCTTCTTCATGACAATGCCAGACCACATATGGCTCGATTAACTCAGGAGAAAATTAACTAACTAAGATGGGAAGTTCTGGAACATTCACCTTACAGCCCCGACTTAGCCCCTACCGATTTCCACCTTTTTGGTCCACTGAAACCCACCTTGGCGGGAGACATTTCGATGAATGATGCCGAAGTTGAATGTGAAGTGAAAACTTGGTTTAGAAAACAGAGCATGCAGTTCTATGCAGCCGGTTTGGGAGGACTGATAAAATGATGAGATAAGTGCATCAATGATGGTGGAAATTATGTCGAGAAATAAAAGGACAATGTATGTATAAAAATAAACTGGTTTTAAGTTGTATTTAGATATTTTTCTACACCCATTTGTGACTCACTTATTGACTTCCCCTCGTAGAACAAGTAACCAGTTTCTCCTATCTTGGACATATAATAACAGATGATGGCAGAAGTGAAATAGAAATCACAAAGAGAATAGGAATGGACAAAAATGCTTTCAACGGCATGAAATCAGTATTAACATCTAGAGATATTAATAACGCATTAAAAATGAGAATTGTCAAATGCTACGTATGTTCAACGCTACTGTATGGCGCGGAAGCCTGGACATTGAACAAGCAACTAGAAAGTCGCATAGAAGCCCTGGAGATGTGGATATACAGACAAATATGTCGTTATTTCATAGAAACAAAAACAATCAAATGCAGAGAAAAACTGGGAATGAAGAGGTGATGAAAGAAATAAAGCGGCAGCAAGTGAAATATTTCAGCCACTTTAAAACACATGACACTCTTATTAAAACCATACTGGCGGGCAAGGGTGAGGGCAAGCGAGCAAGAGGTAGACAATGATACAAGTGGGAGGATAACATCAAGAGATGGACGAACATCAGCCTGACAGAATGTACAGTTAGGGCGAGAGGCAGACAGTGTTGGAGGTCCACTACAGCCAACCTTCATTGTGGAGACGGCACCTGATTGATTGACTGAAACTTGAACATCGCAACTGCTACTATACAGACAGTATGTTTTTGACATAAAACTGTTACGCTAAAAGCAGTTTGTTTTAGACTTAAATAAACCTGGACTTCACCGTGGTAGTTCTATCAGATGTGATTTTCAAAGGCACAAATCCATTGTAAATGAAATGACTAAATTCTGAATGGCAGCTGCAACTTCTAGTCTGCTGTACTACTCCTAACTGGCATTTGCTTTTTTTTATATTCAGTATGTTGCCAAATCATCAGTGACCATGTAGTCTTCAATGGGTTTCACCTGCTTCTCTGTGCTCTGAGATCCTTCAGAAGTAGACTCCTCTTTGGAAGCGAGTCTTACTTTATTGTCCACTGCCAAGGATAAGGTGCTTTTATGGTGGCATTCTGGCTTGCTGTTGACGAGCACTATTTGTTGCTTCTGGTTGTTGCTGCATTGAGTTTCAGTATCAGTGGATTGCTGGGCATCCCCTGGAAGACCTGGTGACTCTTGATTAGCAAGTTGTTGGGGTGTCTTGTGAATATTCTGCTGTATTGTTTGGTCAGTGTGTTGTTTGGATATCCTCAAATTTTGCTGCAGCTGCTGATCAGGATGCTGTTTGACTATCCTCTGAGTCATTTGCTGCAGTTCATGAGCAGTATGTTGGAGAGCCCTTGGATTTGGTTGTAGTTCCTTATCAGGATGTTGTTGCAAAGGAGACTTTTGAAGTGATTCTTGATTAGCATGTTGTTGTAAAGTAGATTTTTGATGTGATTCTTGATTGGCTTGTTGTTTTGAAGGAGACTTCTGATGTGATTCTTGATTTGCAGGTTGTTTTGAAGGAGACTTTTGATGTGATTCTTGGTAGGCATGTTGTTTTAAAGGAGACTTTTGATGTGATTCTTGATTGGCTTGTTGTTTGGATATCTTTGGAGCCAACTGTTGTAGCTCATGATCAGCAGGTTGTTTTGAAGGAGACTTTTGATGTGATTCTTGATTGGCATGTTGTTTTAAAGGAGACTTTTGATGTGATTCTTGATTGGCTTGTGGTTTGGATATCTTTGGAGTCAACTGTTGTAGCTCATGATCAGCAGGTTGTTTTGAAGGAGGCCTTTGATGTGATTCTTGATTGGCATGTTGTTTGGATGTCTTTGGAATCAACTGTTTTAGCTCATGATCAGCTTGTTTTGATATTCTAGGATTCTGTTGATCATTACTGTTACTTGAGAACCATTGATTTTGTTGTTTCTCTGTATGTTGTTTGGATATCATTGAAATTTGTTGTTGCTGATCTGCATGCTGGCTAAATATCCTTGGATATTTTTGCTGCTCTTTGTCTACATTTTGATTTGGTATTTTTGAACTCCTCTGCTGTAATTCTTGTCTGGCATTTTGTCTGAATATTGCTGGATATTTCTGCTGTTGTTCTTGAGCAGAATGTTGATTTGTTTTTTTTGGAGTCTTCTGTTGCCATTCTTGATGAGAAAGTTGTCTGGATAATGTTGGGTAAGGCTGCGCTACTTGATCAACTCGTTCACCTGACACTTTTGGAGTCTTCTGCTGCTTATCTTGACCATAATACTGTTTTAATGCTGTTGGAGTCTTCTGAACGTCCTCATCAGTTTGTGGGAATATGGTTTTCTGCGGCTGTTGATCTGCAGGCTGTGGGGATATCTGCAGACTGTGCTTGAGATCACCGCATCTGTTTAGCGATGCTGCAACTTTGAATGTGAGATCTTTAATTCTTAATGCTGATTTTTCACTGTCCACCCCTGGAGATGCCTGTGAAGGAAATGATTACATGCATGTAGTTTATAAACTCGCACATGAAAAAATTACTGGCAACGCATGAGCACCGCAGAATAAAAAAAGGAATCACAACAAAAATGAAGACACGAACAGATACAAACACTTTGAACAAAGTCTTCTCTTTATAAAGATAACGTGGAGTAAAGTAACAAATGTCTGGGATATAAGAACTCAGATAACATGAAGTAAAGTAACAAATGTCTGGGGCAGAAGAACTCAGATAACATGGAGTAAAGTAACAAATGTCTGGGGCAGAAGAACTCAGATAACATGGAGTAAAGTAACAAATGTCTGGGATATAAGAACTCAGATAACATGAAGTAAAGTAACAAATGTCTGGGGCAGAAGAACTCAGATAACATGGAGTAAAGTAACAAATGTCTGGGGCAGAAGAACTCAGATAACATGGAGTAAAGTAACAAATGTCTGGGATATAAGAACTCAGATAACATGGAGTAAAGTAACAAATGTCTGGGGCAGAAGAACTCAGATAACATGGAGTAAAGTAACAAATGTCTGGGGCAGAAGAACTCAGATAACATGAAGTAAAGTAACAAATGTCTGGGGCAGAAGAACTCAGATAACATGAAGTAAAGTAACAAATGTCTGGGGCAGAAGAACTCAGATAACATGGAGTAAAGTAACAAATGTCTGAGGCAGAAGAACTCAGATAACATGAAGTAAAGTAACAAATGTCTGGGGCAGAAGAACTCAGATAACATAGAGTAAAGTAACAAATGTCTGGGGCAGAAGAACTCAGATAACATGGAGTAAATTAACAAATGTCTGGGGCAGAAGAACTCAGATAACATGGAGTAAAGTAACAAATGTCTGAGACAGAAGAACTAAGATAACTTGGAGTAAAGTAACAAATGTCTGAGGCAGAAGACTCAGATAACATGGAGTAAAGTAACAAATGTCTGAGACAGAAGAACTAAGATAACATGGAGTAAAGTAACAAATGTCTGGGGCAGAAGAACTCAGATAACATGGAGTAAAGTAACAAATGTCTGGGGCAGAAGAACTAAGATAACCTGGAGTAAAGTAACAAATATCTGAGATGAATCGAGATACTTATTCTTTTTCTGCGTTCATCCGGAGTTTTGTTTTCAGCCTGTTTACAGCAGAGCCGCATTCTTGCGCCGTTAGGCTGACACATTCAACTTCTGCGGGCATTTGTTGACCGGGTTAACCTTCCCGGGGTAATCGAGATACAGAAACAGCAAGGTTACATGGAAGTAAAGTAACAACTGTCTGCCTCTACTGACTGGAGAACAGGATCTGTGTTCTGTAATTTCGTTGAAGTCTTCACTCTAGGCACTGGGTGTGAGTCTATTCACGATGAAATGTCTAAAACCCATGGAGAGACATGACTTACCTCTGCCTAATCTCATTCTGACAGACCAAGTTGGAACAACAGAATGTATGATATGCTCATATTTTTCCATGTTATCATAAAATGCTGTCAAGACTGTTCTCCTTTGTCTTTTTTTTTCATAAATATTTTATACTGTTACAGTATGTTACAGTTCTTCTCTTCAATAATGTTGCAAAAACAAATTGACTGCCATGTTCCAATGTTTGTGAAGAGTTGTCTTTGTGTTTCAGCCTCTTTCCACAAATCTAGATTGGTTACTTGTCTGTCCAAGGTACTTTAATTAGATTGGTTACTTGTCTGTCCAATCAATCAATCAATCATGTGCCATGCCGGAAAGCGTCGGCGGTCATGACTCGCCATTTCACTCGATCACCAGTGTCGTGGATCAGCTCAGTGTTCCTGTCTCGTCTATGCCATGTGGCCAAGCCATCCAGGTATTTTCCTCTCGGTCTTCCTCTTGGTCTGTTCCCTTCGATCTTGCCAGTTGTCACCACGTTCTCCAATCCATTTCTTCTCATAACATGTCCCAAAAATTTTGACTGTCTACGTCTAATTTCTCTAATCAGTTTACGATGTTCATTTGTCTCCTGTAGTACTTGGTCATTGGTTTTTCTGTCTGTCCATGGTATTCTTTGCATTTTCCTCAGAAACCACATTTCTGCAGCCAACAGATGTTTTTCAGCTTGACTGCTCATTGTCCAAGTTTCACATCCATACAAAAGAACAGGCTCTATGTATCCCTCACACTCTTTTCTCAGTTTCAATTGACATCTTTTTATTGGTCAGAATGTTTTTCATCTTGCTAAAGGCTACTTTCGCCATGGCGATTCTTGTTCTAATCTCTTCAAGGCATCTCCCATCAGATGTTATGACTGTTCCAAGATAATTGTACTGATTCACTTGTTGAAGAATATTTCCATTTACTTGTATATTACATTGTGGCACTTCTTCCTTCCTAGTGACGACCATAACCTGAGTCTTTTTACAATTTAATTCTAACCCCAGTTGCTCACTGTATACAACAACCGCATCTACTAATTGTTGCAGGTCCTGCGCATTGTCTGCAATTAATACTGTATCATCTGCATATCTAATGTTATTGATGTTTCGTCCTCCAATGCTGATTCCATTTATATCCTCTACATTTCTGAAAATATTTTCACTGTATAGGGAAAAAAGATCTGGAGACATCACACATTCCTGCCTAACACCTCTCTTAATTGGCTGATACTGTCCCACTTCATTATCAATCCTTATTGCAGCTTGTTGTTTCCAATATATGTTTTTTATAAGTCTAATGTCTTTCCCATCAATTTGTAGATCTGCAAAGCATATCCACCATGTTGACATGTCTAACTCTATCAAAAGCCTTTGTATAGTCAATAAAGCAAAGATGTATATCCTTGTTTACTTCTATAGCACGTTCAATAACTGTTTGCAGCATATACACAGCATTTACTGTACCCTTTCCTTCCACAAACCCACATTGTTCTTCCCCTATTTCAGGTTGTATCTTCTTCCTCACTCTTTGCATGATAATTCTTAGCAAAATCTTTGTGATGTGACTCATTATACTAATTGTTCTATGTTGATCACATTCCAAGGTTCCTGATTTCTTTGGGATTGCAATAAATACAGAGTTACATAATTCAGGAGGTATATCTCCAGTATCATATAATGTGTTCAGCAGTCTGGTGACTTGCTCTAGTCCAAATTCTTCTAAAGCTTTAATCATTTCTGTTGTGATGTTATCTGCACCGGGGGCCTTGCCAGCTTTCATATGCTTAAGAACATTTCGAACCTCCATCTCCAAAATTGGTGGTCCTTCATTATTAAATCTAATATCATACTGTTCGTCTCTGTTATCATCATAAAGGTGTTTCACATAATCTGTCCATACATGTAGAATCTGGTCTTTTTCTATTATGATTTTGCCATCTTTAGTTTTTAGACACCCTGTTGATGTACTTGTTCTTTTATTAGTAAGTTCCTGAATTCTTTTGTGCACTAATTTGGTTTTTTGACTGATGTGTTGGTTTTCAATTTGCCAGCTTTCATATGCTTAAGAACATTTCGAACCTCCATCTCCAAAATTGGCGGTCCTTCATTATTAAATCTAATATCATACTGTTCGTCTCTGTTATCATCATAAAGGTGTTTCACATAATCTGTCCATACATGTAGAATCTGGTCTTTTTCTATTATGATTTTGCCATCTTTAGTTTTTAGACACCCTGTTGATGTACTTGTTCTTTTATTAGTAAGTTCCTGAATTCTTGTGTGCACTAATTTGGTATTTTGACTGTTGTGTTGTTTTTCAATTTCTAAGCACTTTTCCTCAAGCCATGATTCTTTTGCTCCTTACATAATATTCTGACTTGTCTGTGAATTTCTTCATATTTGGCAGGATTAATTTTGTTGAGTCTTCTTGTTTCCATTAGGTGTAAAATTTCTTCAGTCATCCATTTCTTACGATCCACCTTCTTTAATTTTGGAATAGTTGTTTCTGCAGCCACATTGATTGAATTCTTCAACGTTTCCCATTGATCATCCACATACTGGAATAATATCTTTAGATCAGACAATATTTCAAATCTGTTATGTACTTCTATGTTGAATTTGTTTTGTATTTCCTTGTCATTACTCAATGTACACAAATCATATTTAGTGTTTCCTGTTATATACTTGACTTTCTTCAACTTTATCCTCAATGTTCCTGTGAGTAATCTGTGGTCACTATAACAATCAGCACTGGGAACTGTTTTTGCTACTGTTAGCGCGTTTCTAAATCTTCTGCTAATGAGGATGTAGTCAATCTGGTTTCTAATCCTGCTATCAGGACTCCTCCATGTCCATAATCTTCTAGGGTGTTGCTTAAACCAGGTGTTTCCTACAATCATTTCCTGTTCTTTTGCCAACTCCACGAGTCTGTATCCTCTTTCTTTTCTCTCTCCTAAACCATAGTTTCCTACTGTGTATCTATCCCCTTGATTTCCTACTTTTGCATTGAAGTCCCCTATTATGATGTTTATTTCTGAATTTTTACATTTCTTTAAGGCAGACTCTATGTCATTATAAAATTCTTCTACACTGTCTTCACTGGATTCTCCTGTTGGGGCATATACTTGAATAATATTTATGCTAAAAGGTCTGCCACTTAATTTAACTAGTAGAACTCTGTCCGACACGGCCCAATATCCTTGAACAGATTTTGATGTTTTCAGGTCCAAAATAATTGCCACTCCCCTATGACGATCTTCACCTCCAGAATAAATAATCTTGAAATCTTCATCTATTTTGATGCCTGATCCTGTCCATCTCGTTTCGCACATACCTAAAATATTAATTTTTCCCTTTCAATTTCTTGTTTTATGTTCTCTAATTTTTCGTCGTCGTTTAACATCATAACGTTCCATGTTGCTAATTTTAACGTCTCTGTCCTTGTCTTGCGATGATCAGTCTTTAAGCGAATCATGATATGCTAGGCACTTTTAAAGTGGTAGTTTGCTATTGCTTTCCTCTATGGCAGTGACCCGTACTGGTCGGAGACCGCAGCCATTGACTCAAGAAGAGCTCCTCTGCCTGCCGTCGTGAACTCTAGACCATGACCAACAAATATCTGTCGGCTGCCCTCAAAATTCATCCACCACACGCCTTCCGTGGCTTCTTTTGAAAACTTCCAATAAAAGAACACAAAATAACATCACATAATCCACAGGAAAAACACTATTCACAGAAAATCCATAGGAAATCACACGAAATCCAAAGGAAAATACTAAATAGCGCCCCCCGAAAAGTAACGCATCATTTTGTCGCCATTGTACCGGAAGTCCTTGTCTGTCCAAGGTACTTTAATTAGATTGGTTACTTGTCTGTCCAAGGTACTTTAATTAGAATGGTTACTTGTCTGTCCAAGGTACTTTAACCCTTTACAAGGCAGAACGGCCATTTACGTCCGATACGGTAAACGGGCGAAACGTCCCAAACCAGCCGATACTATTATGCATTGTAAAAACGCGACCTCTCGGCTTTCCGATACTTCCGACAGCTACTTTTGCTTTTGCCGAAAGCTTGACAACATGGCCGCCATTTGTAAAGCGCCTACTATGAATTTGAACGGACTTTTACAGACTTTTTTTTATAGTTTTGGGGGCTTTTACGCTGTTTTTCAAAACGGATTTCGGCGATTCTTCAAGTGATAGCCGAGATTTCGCTCTGTTCAATTTAAGTGACATTAAAGGGCATGAAGTTGACTATTAATCGGAGCTAGATATCAGTGCAAAGCGTTACTTTGCATTAGCAGTCAGAGTCGGACTTTAAAGAAAGTGATTATGATTCTGAAAATGTGTTTATAAATTGCCGTATAGGTGACGGAAAATCACAAACAACATGCCGTATTTCATAAATATTTGTGTTCATATATGGATTACCGACAACAATCACGTGAGTAACATATTCTGCATGCTTTTCCCTTCATTATGTTGTTTATTTAACTAAAATCGGTTGACTAACACCTTATTTGTGATGTTTTTACTAACGTGACCCGAAATTTTACCGAACCTGAAAAAATCTTGCCCATTCAGGGCTAAAAAACGGACAAGCGTCTGCCCTGTAAAGGGTTAATTAGATTGGTTACTTGTCTGTCCAAGGTACTTTAATTAGATTGGTTACTTGTCTGTCCAAGGTACTTTAATTAGATTGGTTACTTGTCTGTCCAAGGTACTTTAAGCCAATCCTCTGCTTGTTTGTTTTGCCCTCACTCACTTTGAACCTAAGCGTAGTCCATATACACTACATCTAGTAGTGCTGGACTGAATGAATTTTGCATGTGGACTAGCTTCCCCTATTAACAGTGTCTCCTTGAACCCCTTACCTCAGCATCAGCACACCGGATATTTAAGAACATGCGTTCTTATCCATTCGGCCATGCTGACATACACCATTCTTCTGTACAACCACATATCCGTGGTTTCAAGGGAATTGTTTGCTGGTTTACTAATTGTACTAGAAGCGTTCGGTAGGTAAAAATAGTTCCACAGCAGATACTGCCATTGGAATGTAAAGATGTAGGCCTTCACATGTTCTAGGCTATGAATATGAGATGGGGTTCCAGTTCCCTTTCTTACTGATTTTCCTCCCAATACAATTCTCACAAAATACTGAAAATGCTCTGGTACCTATTTTCATCAGGTGGGTCGACCCTAGTAGGACACAAATAATCCTGACCCTGCCGGGGCCATTAAACCTGAATCACTATCTCAAAAGGCAACTGTACTAATCCCTTTGCTATAGCGCTTCATTCAGTACCTATGATAAGCCCAGAGAACACTGTTCTCAAATGGTCTTGAACTCGTGAGGCTATGGGACATTCACCATTTATGCCACTTTAACCATTAACTCATTTTATTCTACAAATTAAAGTTTTAAAACAAAAATGGTCGTCTTGACAGACAATATTTTGTTACATTGTGCTTCAAAAAAGACAAGAACTACAACCCATGACTGGGACCAGAGATGGAGTTATAGCTCTCTATAAAACAAAGCCTGGGCTGAAATGTAGTGACCATGTGTTGCCACATGCAGCATGATCCCACTCCTGGCCTATCTAGTTCACTCCAGAGGAAAGGTAACACCCCTACATCTGGAACAAGACAAGCTGTAGAAGCTACCGGATCAGCAAAGCAATGCTCTAACTGTCTGCCTTTCAAAGCTTTGATCCTATACCATTTGCCAACCATGGCTTAGAACCTGGTCTGCAATACCACGACGTTTTGTCTTTAGGTTGCATTTCCTCTCACTAGGGTCTGGTATAAAAATCATAACAACCTTTTTTTTTAATGTTTCAATGCATACGGGGCATGTGGTGCTACTTCATATCTTATTATAGAATAATTAGCACTTGAGGGGGTGATGTGGTTAACTGATTCAGTGCCATGAGATAATTAATGTGGTTAACTGATTCAGTGCCATGAGATAATTAATGTGGTTAACTGATTCAGTGCCATGAGATAATTAATGTGGTTAACTGATTCAGTGCCATGGGATAATTAATGTGGTTAACTGATTCAGTGCCATGAGATAATTAATGTGGTTAACTGATTCAGTGCCATGAGATAATTAATGTGGTTAACCGATTCAGTGCCATGAGATAATTAATGTGGTTAACCGATTCAGTGCCATGAGATAATTAATGTGGTTAACTGATTCAGTGCCATGAGATAATTAATGTGGTTAACTGATTCAGTGCCATGAGATAATTAATGTGGTTAACTGATTCAGTGCCATGAGATAATTAATGTGGTTAACTGATTCAGTGCCATGAGATAATTAATGTGGTTAACCGATTCAGTGCCATGAGATAATTAATGTGGTTAACCGATTCAGTGCCATGAGATAATTAATGTGGTTAACTGATTCAGTGCCATGAGATAATTAATGTGGTTAACTGATTCAGTGCCATGGGATAATTAATGTGGTCAACTGATTCAGTGCCATGAGATAATTAATGTGGTTAACCGATTCAGTGCCCTGAGATAATTAATGTGGTTAACTGATTCAGTGCCATGAGATAATTAATGTGGTTAACTGATTCAGTGCCCTGAGATAATTAATGTGATTAACTGATTCAGTGCCCTGAGATAATTAATGTGGTTAACTGATTCAGTGCCCTGAGATAATTAATGTGATTAACTGATTCAGTGCCCTGAGATAATTAATGTGGTTAACTGATTCAGTGCCATGAGATAATTAATGTGGTTAACTGATTCAGTGCCATGAGATAATTAATGTGGTTAACTGATTCAGTGCCATGAGATAATTAATGTGGTTAACTGATTCAGTGCCATGAGATAATTAATGTGGTTAACTGATTCAGTGCCATGGGATAATTAATGTGGTCAACTGATTCAGTGCCATGGGATAATTAATGTGGTTAACTGATTCAGTGCCATGAGATAATTAATGTGGTTAACTGATTCAGTGCCATGGGATAATTAATGTGGTTAACTGATTCAGTGCCATGGGATAATTAATGTGGTTAACTGATTCAGTGCCATGGGATAATTAATGTGGTTAACTGATTCAGTGCTATGAGATAATTAATGTGGTTAACCGATTCAGTGCCATGAGATAATTAATGTGGTTAACTGATTCAGTGCCATGAGATAATTAATGTGGTTAACTGATTCAGTGCCATGAGATAATTAATGTGGTTAACTGATTCAGTGCCCTGAGATAATTAATGTGGTTAACTGATTCAGTGCCATGAGATAATTAATGTGGTTAACTGATTCAGTGCCATGGGATAATTAATCGTCTTAAGCGACTCCCTGTCTGCCATAGGCTAATATATCATCAAGATGTTGTCACTGTGTTATACTAAAACATGTTTGCTAGCATATTAACAACTTTAACATCATCACTGGACACACCCCTACTTCCCGTTTTCCATCTTTCAGTTTTGTTGGGTCCAAACCTACTTTTTGTTTCACACAGAATCTGTTAATATCCCGGCGCCCACTTTCCAAAACATTTTTTGGTACTCATTTTAGGCTCAGGGATCAACAAAACATATTTGCCTCGATGCATAATCAAACCCCTGACATTCCAGCTGGCAAGCACTGTGCTAGCCACTGTACAACCGTAGCTCCCATTCTACAAATTAGTTACTTGTATTCCCTCCTGGACAAAACAAGTTTTTAATGAGGCAAATACATGCCAGACCAAACATCTTTTCAAAACTCTTGCAAACTGATTCTACTGAGTCCAGGCCCTCACCTGTTTGCTGTTGGTGGCTGAACTTTTCAGCTTACAGGGACTACTTCTGCCATAGTGTGATGCCTTTTTGCAGCACTGCCTAATAAATGGACACTTTTGTCTGTCGGCTGACATGGAGCTCATGATTTTGGCCTTCCTCTCTAGCAGCTTGTTTAGTTTCTCTTGAAATCTGGCCTGTGGATAATAACATGGGACAATAACATAAGAGGGAATGTTACACATAAAACATGTGTTGGCTGTTGAGAAGAACAATTAAACACAAAACATTTAATGACTATTGAGAAGAAAAGTTATTAAACACAAAACATGTACTGACTATTAAGAAGAAATTTAAAAAAAAACACAAACACATCTAATGACAATTTGGAAGAAATTAATAAACACAAAACATGTACTGACTATTGAGAAAAAATTAATAAACTTAAAATTCTGTCAAACCATCTTAGTAATTCTTTTCTGGGCAGAATGGGCAAACTGTCAAATAGGTTGGACAATTTTGAGGTAAACTCCTACAAGTTTAGTTAATAATTAAACATTTCAAATAGGAGAAAAAAAAACTCCTACAACTTTAGTTAATAATTAAACATTTCAAATAGGAGAAACAATCTTGGCGTAAACTCCTACAACTTTAGTTAATAATTAAACATTTCAAATAGGAGAAACAATCTTGGCGTAAACTCCTACAACTTTAGTTAATAATTAAACATTTCAAATAGGAGAAACAATCTTGGCGTAAACTCCTACAACTTTAGTTAATAATTAAACATTTCAAATAGGAGAAACAATCTTGGCGTAAACTCCTACAACATTACTTAATAATTAAACATTTCAAAGAAGAGTAGGGTGGAACACCAATTAAAGGCTTACATACTTTAGCGAATAATTAATTGTTATTTCCTCTCTTGCTTCACCGCAGTCACCCTCAGGAAAACTATATGGACATCATAGCCTAATTTTAGATGCCAGGCTTACCTGGCATTTGAGCTGGTTGTTCTCAATGAGGAGCTTCTTGGCTATGTGGACGGGGTCAGACTGGTTATCTTTCAACCACTGTATGTAAGTATGCTGGTCGACCAGCTGCTGCTCAAGCACCTTCAGTTTCAGTCTGTGAAACACAGATGAGGTTAGGACAGGACACGGTGAGGAGATGTCAGATGGAGTAAAGTGAGGTGAGGTGAGGTGGAGTAAACTGAGGTGAGATGAGGTCAAGTGAAGGGAGGTGAGATACAGATGAGGTTAGGACAGGACATGGGAGGACAAGTCAGATGGAGTAAAGGGAGGTGAGGTGAGGTCAGGTGGATTAAACTGAGGTGAGATGAGGTCAAGTGAAGGGGGATGAGATACAGATGAGGTTAGGACAGGACATGGGAGGACAAGTCAGATGGAGTAAAGTGAGGTGAGTCTTCTTTCAACACCCACAGATGACAAGTCTACTTTCTAACCCACCCAAAGACCCACAAATAACAATAGTCTCTATGTAAAACCCACTCAGGGACCCATTGTAACAATACTCTCCTCTCTAACCCACTCAAAGACTTACAGATGACAGCAGTCTCCTCTCTAACCCACCCAAAGACCCAAACAATGACAATAGTCTCCTTTCTAACCCACCCATAGACCCACAAATGACAACAGTCTCTTCTCTAACCCACCCAAAGACCCACAGATGACATTAGTCTCCCCTCTAACCCACCCAAAGACTCACAGATGACAAAAGTCTTCTCTCTAACCCACCCAAAAACCCACAGATGACAAAGTCTTCTTTGGCAATAATGGACAAACAAGTATTACCTAACACTATTCTCAGTTTGCAGCAATTTCTGAAACTGAATGTCATCTTTCAGTTGCTCCATTGGATCTGAACCAGCCTGCTGCTCCTGCTGCTCTTGTCCTGGCTTCCTCTCAACCTGGTCCATGTTCTTATCTGTCTTCAGTTTGATTCTCATGGATGGATATATGTACTTTTCTTCTGAATGTATGTCCGGAGAAGTGCTACTTTCAGTACCTTTTCTTTCCAAGGTGGAACTATCTGACATTATAGATAAATATACAACATTTAAAAAAAACAAAATGCATGCACGTAAGCACACAAAAACTAAATATATAATATTTATGTGTGGACTGTGCCTGGCCCTGCAGCCAGTAGGGTTAGGATCAGCTGGTCTCTCCTAGGTGGGGTGAAAAGTGGAAATTAGTAGCCTGCTGATGATCCGCAGATAACACATGTCAACCTCACCTCCCCTTGGTTTGGCCCAGGAAACCATGACTGTGAGGTCATGGGGTCAATGGGGCCATGGCTCGCCAGGGGGGGACAGACTCTCCTTGGTCAAATGTTTTTGTCCTAAACCTGCGACTGGCCTAGCAAGCCGGCAGGGGAATTTTTCCTGCTTAATGAAATAATCAGAAACATATCTGGACAGAAAAAAAAGAAAAATCACAACCAAAATGATATTCCTGAGAAGAATACTCAATGTATCAAGAGGAGAGAAAAATTAGAAATGAAGAAATCAGGACTAAAGTGGTGGTTATAGCAGTGCTAGATTTAATCAGAAAACAGGAAGTTAAATGGTTTGGCCTTGTAACTAGGTCAGCAACTAACAGTATACCACAACATGCAATGATGTACAGACCAAATGGGAGTAGAAGAAGAGGCCAACCATGTATTGCTATGAGAAAAAGAGTGTTGAAGTGCTACATAGAACCTGTGCTTTTGAATGGATGTGAAGCGTGGACAATGAGTAAACAGGCTGAAAAAACATCTGATGGTAGTGTGAAATGTGGTTTCTGAAGAAAATGCAAAGAATACCATGGACAGAAAGAAAAACTAATGAACAAGTCCTTCAAGAAACAAATGAAAATCATAAACTGATTAGAGAAATTAGACAATCAAAGTTTTTTGGACATGTTATGAGAAGAAATAAATTGAAGAACTTGGTGACAACTGGCAAGATTGAGCGGAAAAGAACAAGAAGAAGGCAGAGAAGTAAATACCTGGATGGCCTGACCACGTGGCATGGTTGAGACAAGAATACTGAGCTGATCAACAATTCACATGAGATGGCGAGACATGACTGTCCATGCTTACCGGCATGGCACATAATGGTGATGATGATTTTCAGATATCTTCTATGAGAGCTACCTGGCTCTGTGGCTTAGGTGATAGTGAGATGCGAAGTTTCATAATACCCCATCATACCTAGTTGAGGGTATGAAATCAGCCGCGGGCGATGTAGAAGCAGATTGCTTTTCATTCATGTTGATGGTATGAAGCAAAAGCCATTCATAAAGCAATGGCAAACTACTGAACGAACATTGCCTAGTGAATCACAAACAGCCAATAAATGTTGGGATTGACTGCAATGTCCTGTACAGGACACACAACTAACTTTATATGTAACCTATATACCATCACCATGTGCCATGCCAGTGAGCGTGGGTGGTTATGTTTCGCCATCTCACATGACCACCAATGTTGGGGATCTGCTCTGTGGTCATGTCCCGGCCATGCCATGTGGTCAAGCCATCCAAATATTTACTTCTCTGCCTTCCCTTTTTTCTTTCAATCTTGCAAGCTGTCACCAAGTTCTCTAGTTTATTTCTTCTTATAATGTGCCCCAAAACAATATAACAGTCTACTTCTAATTTCTCTAATCAGTTTACAGTTTTCAGTTGTATCTTATAGGACCTGCTCATTGCTTTTTCTGTCTGTCCATGGTATTCTTTGCATTCTCCTCAGAAACCACATTTCCACTGCCATCAGATGTTTTTCACCTTGTCTGCTCATTGTCCAAGCTTCATAGCTATATATACTGTTTCAATAATCAGCCTCCTCTTCTTATTCAGCGGTAAACATGTGCTGTGTCTACTCTAGCATGGGTGACAAGCAGGATGGTTTGCTTGAGGTATTCACCGGTTCCCTGGAAATTTTCTCAAAGGACCACTCCAGTTGGTTAGATGTCCTCCCTCAGTTTGGCAAAGTCGGTGCAGTCTTGTATGACATGATCTGGGGTTTGCTGGAGAGCTCCACATCTACTAGAGGCAGAGTCAGTGAGGCACATTCGGTGGAGGTGTGCTCCACATCTACTAGAGGCAGAGTCAGTGAGGCACATTCGTTGGAGGTGTGCTCCACATCTACTAGAGGCAGAGTCAGTGAGGCACATTTGGTGGAGGTGTGCTCCACGAGTCAGTGAGACCCATTCAGTAGAGATGAGCTCCACATCTACTAGAGGCAGAGTCAGTGAGGCCCATTCAGTAGAGATGAGCTCCACATCTGCAAGAGGCAGAGTCAGTGAGGCCCATTTGGTGGAGGTGTGCTCCACGAGTCAGTGAGGCCCATTTGGTGGAGGTGTGCTCCACATCTACTAGAGGCAGAGTCAGTGAGGCACATTTGGTGGAGGTGTGCTCCACATCTGCAAGAGGCAGAGTCAGTGAGGCCCATTTGGTGGAGGTGTGCTCCACGAGTCAGTGAGGCCCATTCGGTGGAGGTGTGCTCCACATCTACTAGAGGCAGAGTCAGTGAGGCCCATTTGGTGGAGGTGTGCTCCACGAGTCAGTGAGGCCCATTTGGTGGAGGTGAGCTCCACATCTACTAGAGGCAGAGTCAGTGAGGCCCATTCAGTAGAGATGAGCTCCACATCTACTAGAGGCAGAGTCAGTGAGCCCCATTTGGTGGAGGTGTGCTCCACGAGTCAGTGAGGCCCATTTGGTGGAGGTGAGCTCCACATCTACTAGAGGCAGAGTCAGTGAGGCCCATTCAGTACAGATGAGCTCCACATCTACTAGAGGCAGAGTCAGTGAGGCCCATTTGGTGGAGGTGTGCTCCACATCTACTAGAGGCAGAGTCAGTGAGGCACATTTGGTGGAGGTGTGCTCCACGAGTCAGTGAGGCCCATTCAGTAGAGATGAGCTCCACATCTACTAGAGGCAGAGTCAGTGAGGCCCATTCAGTAGAGATGAGCTCCACATCTGCAAGAGGCAGAGTCAGTGAGGCCCATTTGGTGGAGGTGTGCTCCACGAGTCAGTTAGGCCCATTTGGTGGAGGTGTGCTCCACATCTACTAGAGGCAGAGTCAGTGAGGCACATTTGGTGGAGGTGTGCTCCACATCTGCAAGAGGCAGAGTCAGTGAGGCCCATTGGTGGAGGTGTGCTCCACGAGTCAGTGAGGCCCATTCGGTGGAGGTGTGCTCCACATCTACTAGAGGCAGAGTCAGTGAGGCCCATTTGGTGGAGGTGTGCTCCACGAGTCAGTGAGGCCCATTTGGTGGAGGTGAGCTCCACATCTACTAGAGGCAGAGTCAGTGAGGCCCATTCAGTAGAGATGAGCTCCACATCTACTAGAGGCAGAGTCAGTGAGCCCCATTTGGTGGAGGTGTGCTCCACGAGTCAGTGAGGCCCATTTGGTGGAGGTGAGCTCCACATCTACTAGAGGCAGAGTCAGTGAGGCCCATTCAGTAGAGATGAGCTCCACATCTACTAGAGGCAGAGTCAGTGAGGCCCATTTGGTGGAGGTGTGCTCCACATCTACTAGAGGCAGAGTCAGTGAGGCCCATTTGGTGGAGGTGAGCTCCACATCTACTAGAGGCAGAGTCAGTGAGGCCCATTTGGTGGAGGTGAGCTCCACATCTACTAGAGGCAGAGTCAGTGAGGCCCATTTGGTGGAGGTGAGCTCCACATCTACTAGAGGCAGAGTCAGTGAGGCCCATTCAGTAGAGATGAGCTCCACATCTACTAGAGGCAGAGTCAGTGAGGCCCATTTGGTGGAGGTGTGCTCCACGAGTCAGTGAGGCCCATTTGGTGGAGGTGTGCTCCACATCTACTAGAGGCAGAGTCAGTGAGGCCCATTCAGTAGAGGTGAGCTCCACATCTGCAAGAGGCAGAGTCAGTGAGGCCCATTCGGTGGAGGTGTGCTCTGAGTCCACCATGGCCTGTTCTGAGTCTAAGATTCTGGTCTGTGAATTTAAGCCAAGCTCATTTATGCTGTCATGTTCTGATCTGTAGTTATTCTTTTATTTCCTTCAAATTCTCTGCCTACCATCAGACCATAACCAACAACGACCTCTCGGCTGCTCTCAAACTGATTACTCACCTGTGTTGGCCAACAACGCAGCATGGTTATCACTGGCACTGTAGAACTCTTCTGATGCATCTATGCTGCCTTCAGACGTGGTGAAAAATGGGGATCTGAGATTCATGTAGAAAAAATATATAACTTGCATCTTAGTAAAAACAAATAATACGTGACTTTTCAAATACCTTTATTTACTGAAGACTTAAAACTAATAGAAATAAGAAGAAACAACAAAAACAACCAGGAAAAATATGACAGTAAAATTATAACATTATGCATTGTGACAAAACACACGGTTTAAACAACATCCTAGAAGATTATGGAGATGAAGGAGTCCTGATAGCAGAATTAGAGACAGGATTGATTACATCCTGATTAGCAGAAGGTTTAGAAATGCATTAACCATTGAACCTGACGCGCCGGTATACCGGGTTGATGTACTGTGTATCAGATAACCTACGAGCCGGTATATTGGCTTCCACATGTTTCCTGTTTACATCTCACTGTTAATCAGCAACCAGCTGACCAATAAGCATCCAGTTTACATCTAGACATGGCTAACGCTGCAGGCTATTAATTAACTCCTCATGCCTGTCTTCATACATCTTATGTGTCGTTGAACCACAAGTGTCTAGTCTATAACCAGGAAACACCATGTGTCATTGAACCACAAGTGTCTAGTCTATAACAAGGAAACACCATGCGTCGTTGAACCACAAGTGTCTAGTCCATAACAAGGAAACACTATGTGTCATTGAACCACAAGTGTCTAGTCCATAACAAGGAAACACCATGCGTCGTTGAACCACAAGTGTCTAGTCTATAACAAGGAAACACCATGCATCATTGAATAACAAAGTGTCTAGACTATAACAAAGAAACACCATGCATCATTGAATAACAAAGTGTCTAGTCTATAACAAAGAAACACCATGCATCATTGAACCACAAGTGTCTAATCTATAACAAGGAAACACCATGCGTCATTGAACCACAAGTGTCTAGTCCATAACAAGGAAACACCATGCATCATTGAATAACAAAGTGTCTAGTCTATAACAAAGAAACACCATGCATCATTGAACCACAAGTGTCTAGTCCATAACAAGGAAACACCATGCATCATTGAACCACAAGTGTCTAGTCTATAACAAGGAAACACCATGCATCATTGAATAACAAAGTGTCTAGTCTATAACAAAGAAACACCATGCATCATTGAACCACAAGTGTCTAGTCCATAACAAGGAAACACCATGCATCATTGAACCACAAGTGTCTAGTCCATAACAAGGAAACACCATGCATCATTGAATAACAAAGTGTCTAATCTATAACAAGGAAACACCATGCATCATTGAATAACAAAGTGTCTAGTCTATAACAAAGAAACACCATGCATCATTGAATAACAAAGTGTCTAGTCTATAACAAAGAAACACCATGCATCATTGAACCACAAGTGTCTAATCTATAACAAGGAAACACCATGCGTCATTGAACCACAAGTGTCTAGTCCATAACAAGGAAACACCATGCATCATTGAATAACAAAGTGTCTAGTCTATAACAAAGAAACACCATGCATCATTGAATAACAAAGTGTCTAGTCTATAACAAAGAAACACCATGCATCATTGAACCACAAGTGTCTAATCTATAACAAGGAAACACCATGCGTCATTGAACCACAAGTGTCTAGTCCATAACAAGGAAACACCATGCATCATTGAATAACAAAGTGTCTAGTCTATAACAAAGAAACACCATGCATCATTGAACCACAAGTGTCTAGTCCATAACAAGGAAACACCATGCATCATTGAACCACAAGTGTCTAGTCTATAACAAGGAAACACCATGCATCATTGAATAACAAAGTGTCTAGTCTATAACAAAGAAACACCATGCATCATTGAACCACAAGTGTCTAGTCCATAACAAGGAAACACCATGCATCATTGAACCACAAGTGTCTAGTCCATAACAAGGAAACACCATGCATCATTGAATAACAAAGTGTCTAATCTATAACAAGGAAACACCATGCATCATTGAATAACAAAGTGTCTAGTCTATAACAAAGAAACACCATGCATCATTGAATAACAAAGTGTCTAGTCTATAACAAAGAAACACCATGCATCATTGAACCACAAGTGTCTAATCTATAACAAGGAAACACCATGCGTCATTGAACCACAAGTGTCTAGTCCATAACAAGGAAACACCATGCATCATTGAATAACAAAGTGTCTAGTCTATAACAAAGAAACACCATGCATCATTGAATAACAAAGTGTCTAGTCTATAACAAAGAAACACCATGCATCATTGAACCACAAGTGTCTAATCTATAACAAGGAAACACCATGCGTCATTGAACCACAAGTGTCTAGTCCATAACAAGGAAACACCATGCATCATTGAATAACAAAGTGTCTAGTCTATAACAAAGAAACACCATGCATCATTGAACCACAAGTGTCTAGTCCATAACAAGGAAACACCATGCATCATTGAACCACAAGTGTCTAATCCATAACAAGGAAACACCATGCATCATTGAATAACAAAGTGTCTAATCTATAACAAGGAAACACCATGCATCATTGAATAACAAAGTGTCTAGTCTATAACAAAGAAACACCATGCATCATTGAACCACAAGTGTCTAATCTATAACAAGGAAACACCATGCGTCATTGAACCACAAGTGTCTAGTCCATAACAAGGAAACACCATGCATCATTGAATAACAAAGTGTCTAGTCTATAACAAAGAAACACCATGCATCATTGAACCACAAGTGTCTAGTCCATAACAAGGAAACACCATGCATCATTGAACCACAAGTGTCTAGTCCATAACAAGGAAACACCATGCATCATTGAATAACAAAGTGTCTAATCTATAACAAGGAAACACCATGCATCATTGAACCACAAGTGTCTAATCTATAACAAGGAAACACCATGCGTCATTGAACCACAAGTGTCTAGTCCATAACAAGGAAACACCATGCATCATTGAATAACAAAGTGTCTAGTCTATAACAAAGAAACACCATGCATCATTGAACCACAAGTGTCTAGTCCATAACAAGGAAACACCATGCATCATTGAACCACAAGTGTCTAATCCATAACAAGGAAACACCATGCATCATTGAATAACAAAGTGTCTAATCTATAACAAGGAAACACCATGCATCATTGAATAACAAAGTGTCTAGTCTATAACAAAGAAACACCATGCATCATTGAACCACAAGTGTCTAATCTATAACAAGGAAACACCATGCGTCATTGAACCACAAGTGTCTAGTCCATAACAAGGAAACACCATGCATCATTGAATAACAAAGTGTCTAGTCTATAACAAAGAAACACCATGCATCATTGAACCACAAGTGTCTAGTCCATAACAAGGAAACACCATGCATCATTGAACCACAAGTGTCTAGTCCATAACAAGGAAACACCATGCATCATTGAATAACAAAGTGTCTAATCTATAACAAGGAAACACCATGCATCATTGAATAACAAAGTGTCTAGTCTATAACAAAGAAACACCATGCATCATTGAATAACAAAGTGTCTAGTCTATAACAAAGAAACACCATGCATCATTGAACCACAAGTGTCTAATCTATAACAAGGAAACACCATGCGTCATTGAACCACAAGTGTCTAGTCCATAACAAGGAAACACCATGCATCATTGAATAACAAAGTGTCTAGTCTATAACAAAGAAAACACCATGCATCATTGAATAACAAAGTGTCTAGTCTATAACAAAGAAACACCATGCATCATTGAACCACAAGTGTCTAATCTATAACAAGGAAACACCATGCGTCATTGAACCACAAGTGTCTAGTCCATAACAAGGAAACACCATGCATCATTGAATAACAAAGTGTCTAGTCTATAACAAAGAAACACCATGCATCATTGAACCACAAATGTCTAATCTATAACAAGGAAACACCATGTGTCATTGAACCACAAGTGTCTAGTCTATAACAAGGAAACACCATGCGTCATTGAATCACAAGTGTCTAGTCTATAACAAGGAAACATCATGTGTCATTGAACCACAAGTGTCTAGTCTATAACAAGGAAACACTATGTGTCATTGAACCACAAGTGTCTAGTCTATAACAAGGAAACACCATGTGTTATTGAACCACAAGTGTCTAGTCTATAACAAGGAAACACCATGCGTCATTGAACCACAAGTGTCTAGTCTATAACCAGGAAACACTATGTGTCATTGAACCACAAGTGTCTAGTCCATAACAAGGAAACACCATGCATCATTGAACCACAAGTGTCTAGTCCATAACAAGGAAACACCATGCATCATTGAACCACAAGTGTCTAGTCCATAACAAGGAAACACCATGTATCATTGAACCACAAGTGTCTAGTCTATAACAAGGAAACACGATGCATCATTGAACCACAAGTGTCTAGTCTATAACAAGGAAACACCATGTGTCATTGAACCACACGTGTCTAGTCTATAACAAGGAAACGCTACGTGTCATTGAACCACAAGTGTCTAGTCCATAACAAGGAAACACCATGCATCATTGAACCACAAGTGTCTAGTCTATAACAAGGAAACACCACGCATCATTGAACCACAAGTGTCTAGTCTATAACAAGGAAACACCATGCATCATTGAACCACAAGTGTCTAATCTATAACAAGGAAACACCATGCATCATTGAACCACAAGTGTCTAGTCCATAACAAGGAAACACGATGCATCGGTGAACCACAAGTGTCTAGTCCATAACAAGGAAACACGATGCATCGGTGAACCACAAGTGTCTAGTCCATAACTAGGAAACACCATGTGTCATTGAACCACAAGTGTCTAGTCCATAACAAGGAAACACGATGCATTGGTGAACCACAAGTGTCTAATCTATAACAAGGAAAAACCATGCATCATTGAACCACAAGTGTCTAATCTATAACAAGGAAACACCATGCATCATTGAACGACAAGTGTCTAGTCCATAACAAGGAAACACCATGTGTCATTGACCCACAAGTGTCTAGTCCATAACAAGGAAACATGATGCATCGGTGAACCACAAGTGTCTAGTCCATAACAAGGAAACATGATGCATCGGTGAACCACAAGTGTCTAGTCCATAACAAGGAAACACCATGTGTCATTGAACCACAAGTGTCTAGTCCATAACAAGGAAACACGATGCATCGGTGAACCACAAGTGTCTAGTACATAACAAGGAAACACCATGTGTCATTGAACCACAAGTGTCTAGTCCATAACAAGGAAACACGATGCATCGGTGAACCACAAGTGTCTAATCTATAACAAGGAAACACCATGCATCATTGAACCACAAGTGTCTAATCTATAGCAAGGAACACCATGCATCATTGAATAACAAAGTGTCTAGTCTATAACAAAGAAACACCATGCATCATTGAACCACAAGTGTCTAATCTATAACAAGGAAACACCATGCATCATTGAACCACAAGTGTCTAATCTATAACAAGGAAACACCATGCATCATTGAACCACAAGTGTCTAATCTATAACAAGGAAACACGATGCATCATTGAACCACAAGTGTCTAGTCCATAACAAGGAAACACCATGTGTCATTGAACCACAAGTGTCTAGTCCATAACAAGGAAACACCATGTGTCATTGAACCACAAGTGTCTAGTCCATAACAAGGAAACACCATGTGTCATTGAACCACAAGTGTCTAGTCCATAACAAGGAAACACCATGTGTCATTGAACCACAAGTGTCTAGTCCATAACAAGGAAACACCATGCATCGGTGAACCACAAGTGTCTAATCTATAACAAGGAAACACCATGCATCATTGAACCACAAGTGTCTAGTCCATAACAAGGAAACACCATGTGTCATTGAACCACAAGTGTCTAGTCCATAACAAGGAAACACGATGCATCGGTGAACCACAAGTGTCTAATCTATAACAAGGAAACACCATGCATCATTGAACCACAAGTGTCTAATCTATAGCAAGGAACACCATGCATCATTGAATAACAAAGTGTCTAGTCTATAACAAAGAAACACCATGCATCATTGAACCACAAGTGTCTAATCTATAACAAGGAAACACCATGCATCATTGAACCACAAGTGTCTAGTCCATAACAAGGAAACACGATGCATCATTGAACCACAAGTGTCTAGTCCATAACAAGGAAACACCATGTGTCATTGAACCACAAGTGTCTAGTCCATAAGAAGGAAACACCATGTGTCATTGAACCACAAGTGTCTAGTCCATAACAAGGAAACACCATGTGTCATTGAACCACAAGTGTCTAGTCCATAACAAGGAAACACCATGCATCGGTGAACCACAAGTGTCTAATCTATAACAAGGAAACACCATGCATCATTGAACCACAAGTGTCTAGTCCATAACAAGGAAACACCATGTGTCATTGAACCACAAGTGTCTAGTCCATAACAAGGAAACACGATGCATCGGTGAACCGCAAGTGTCTAGTCCATAACAAGGAAACACGATGCATCGGTGAACCACAAGTGTCTAGTCCATAACAAGGAAACACCATGTGTCATTGAACCACAAGTGTCTAGTCCATAACAAGGAAACACGATGCATCGGTGAACCACAAGTGTCTAATCTATAACAAGGAAACACCATGCATCATTGAACCACAAGTGTCTAATCTATAGCAAGGAACACCATGCATCATTGAACCACAAGTGTCTAATCTATAGCAAGGAACACCATGCATCATTGAATAACAAAGTGTCTAGTCTATAACAAAGAAACACCATGCATCATTGAACCACAAGTGTCTAATCTATAACAAGGAAACACCATGCATCATTGAACCACAAGTGTCTAGTCCATAACAAGGAAACATGATGCATCGGTGAACCACAAGTGTCTAGTCTATAACAAGGAAACACCATGCATCATTGAACCACAAGTGTCTAGTCCATAACAAGGAAACACTATGCATCATTATTTAATATATATTTTCATGTATAGTTTTTCATGTAGTTGTTTATATCAGTATATTGTTGGTTGTTTGTATCAGTATATGTTGGTTGTTTGTGTGCTAACGAAGACTGTTTTGTTTGTTCACTCACTGTGAACTCAAGCGTAGTACATACACGTGCTATTACTCCCAATGCACTGGACTGATATTTGCATGTGGATTAGCTTTCCCTATTACCAGTGTCCCTCGCCATCAGGCGAATCCATTCCAACTTCAGAGGTTCTTGAAATTTACATCCCCAAGTCAAGAATGTGACGTCAGCATTTAGTCCAATTGTCCAGCGTAGGGGCTGAACCCGCTACCTCGGCATTAGCACACCGGATGTTTACAAGTGAATGCTCTTATCCATTTGATCAGGCTGACCACACGATAAAGGCTTTAGCCGCAACATTCAATTTGTCACTTGTGATCGTGGTTTAGTACGACACCGATTCTACTTCTTGTCTTTGTCGATTCATTCAGTGATGGTAGCATGTACAGTGATGGTAGCATGTACAGTGATGGTAGCATGTACAGCGATGGTAGCATGTACAGTGATGGTAGCATGTACAGTGATGGTAGCATGTACAGTATTGGTAGCATGTACAGTGATGGTAGCATATACAGTGATGGTAGCATGTACAGTATTGGTAGCATGTACAGCAATGGTAGCATGTACAGCGAAGATAGCATGTACAGCGATGATAGCATGTACAGTGATGGTAGCATGTACAGTGATGGTAGCATGTACAGCGATGGTAGCATGTACAGCAATGATAGCATGTACAGCGATGGTAGCATGTACAGCGATGATAGCATGTACAGTGATGGTAGCATGTACAGTATTGGTAGCATGTACAGCGATGATAGCATGTACAGTGATGGTAGCATGTACAGTATTGGTAGCATGTACAGCAATGGTAGCATGTACAGCGAAGATAGCATGTACAGCGAAGATAGCATGTACAGTGATGATAGCATGTACAGTGATGTAGCATGTACAGTGATGGTAGCATGTACAGTGATGGTAGCATGTACAGTGATGGTAGCATGTACAGCGATGATAGCATGTACAGCGATGGTAGCATGTACAGCGATGGTAGCACGTACAGGAATGGTAGCATGTACAGTAATGGTAGCATGTACAGTAATGATAGCATGTACAGTAATGGTAGCATTTACAGTGATGATAGCATGTACAGTGATGGTAGCTTGTACAGTGATGGTAGCTTGTACAGTGATGGTAGCATGTACAGTGATGGTAGCATGTACAGTGATGGTAGCTTGTACAGTGATGGTAGATTTAACAGTGATGGTAGCATGTGCAGTGATGGTAGCATGTGCAGTGATGGTAGCATGTGCAGTGATGGTAGCATGTACAGTGATGGTAGTATGTACAGTGATGGTAGTATGTACAGTAATGATAGCATGTACAGTGATGGTAGCATGTACAGTGATGGTAGCATGTACAGTAATGGTAGCATGTACAGTGATGGTAGCTTGTACAGCAATTATAGCATGTACAGCGATGGTAGCATGTACAGTGATGGTAGCATGTACAGTAATGGTAGCATGTACAGTGATGGTAGCTTGTACAGCAATTATAGCATGTACAGCGATGGCAGCATGTACAGTAATGATAGCATGTACAGTGATGGTAGCTTGTACAGTAATGATAGCATGTACAGCGATGGTAGCATGTACAGTAATGATAGCATGTACAGTGATGGTAGCTTGTACAGTGATGGTAGCATGTACAGTGATGGTAGCTTGTACAGTGATGGTAGCATGTACAGTGATGGTAGCATGTACAGCGATGGTAGCATGTACAGTAATGATAGCATGTACAGTGATGGTAGCATGTACAGTGATGGTAGCTTGTACAGTGATGGTAGCATGTACAGTGATGGTAGCTTGTACAGTGATGGTAGCATGTACAGTGATGGTAGCATGTACAGTGATGGTAGCATGTACAGTAATGATAGCATGTACAGTGATGGTAGCTTGTACAGTGATGGTAGCATGTACAGTGATGGTAGCATGTACAGTGATGGTAGCATGTACAGTGATGGTAGCTTGTACAGTAATGTCAGTTGATAGAAACACTGACTACAAGAAATAAAACTGAACTTCATTGCATTGAATTCCTGCAGAATTCCACAATTTGATAAGTGATGTTTATCTTTGCACCAGATCATGCAGCAATAAAAGTGTGGATAGGCTGGCTGGCATCCCACTGTATTCCAAGGTCAACTAATGGGTCTGAGCAGATATCATGAATGCCTTAAGAGAGCTTCCATGAAAAGGAAACCAGCTAAATTAATCTACGTCGATCGTCGCAATATTAGTGTTCAGACTGAAGACTGGTATCCCCAGAAATGAGCAGGGCATATGGTGAACACTGACCTCATCAATCAATGTGTTGGCACAGTTAGTCACTGTGTGCTAATGAATTTACTATCAAGAATATCAAAGCACATATGGACATATCCTGAGAGCAATAACGGTAATCTGAACTGAATTGAACAAAACCTGGATTTATTGTACGTACTGTTGATAGCCAGCAATGTGTAATGTGCCTGGGTGTGATACTTCTGTGGTCCTCTGGTCACCATTATAATCAGAGCATTCTGTTAAGGCCCCAGAGAACAAGCCAGGATCGTATCCCATCTGTTGCTGGGCAGTCTGTAGCCGGGTGAGGGCTGCTTGTGAGTTCAGACACTGCTCCTTTAACAGGTGCAAGCACTCGAGGAAGCGGTACCGGTCACATATACCTGTTCATGGAACAGAATTAGTCACATCAATGGTGTTAGTGAGGCTATTTGTATGGTAAATAATGCCATTATGACAATCATATTAGTAAATGGTGATACTGTGATTTCGTGTCATTGTGAGTATCAAATTAGTAAATTGTGTCATTGTGATAGGGTATAATACTGACAAAGTGTCATTGTGAGTATCATATTAGTAAATATTGTCATTATGATATTGTGGCATTGTGAGTACCATATTAGTCAATGATGTCATTGTGATATGGTATAATACTGTCTTGGTGTCATTGTGACTATCATATTAGTATATAGTGTCATTGTGATATCATATTAGTAAATGGTGTCATTGTGATATGGTGTCATTTAACTATCATATTAGTAAATGGTGTCATTGTGATATGGTGTTATTTAACTATCATATTATTAAATGGTGTCATTGTGACTTCTTATTATTAAAAGAGACAATTCCTATAGTGAATAAGGAAGTGCATAATGACAAATGCATCCCAAATTCTTTTGAAAGGGTACATTCTGACAATACCTACCTGAAAAGTAGAAGGAGAAGTCTGAGAATTGGTACATGGAACGTACGCACATTATAACAAGCAGGGAAATTTGATAACCTTATTACAGAGGCAAAAAAACATGAATTTGGGTATCTTAGGCATATCTGAAAAAAGATGGACAGATACAAGTTATCATCATCGATGAGAGAAGATTATGTATTCATTAATTCAGGAGGAGATCATCACGAGAGAGGAGTAGGAATTTTAGTAAAACGGGGTTTAGAGAAAAATATTAGTGGATTCTGGACTCATAAAGATAGGATGATAGTTCTCAAAATTAAGGCAAGACCGTTCAACATAGTAATTCTTCAGACATATGATCCAACAACTGATTATAGTGATGAACAGTTAGAAGAATACTATGAAGACCTACAACAAACACTGAAAGTTGTAAAATCATCAGAGGTCCTAATTGTCATGGGAGTCATGAACGCAAAAGTCGGAAAAAATAAATATAAGCAGATAATAGGGCAATATGGTATGGGAAACAGAAACGACAGAGGAGACCGGCTGATACAGTTCTGTGAAGAAAACAATCTTATTGTTTGCAACACATGTTTCCAACATAACCCTAGGAAACTGTATACATGGAAAAGCCCTGGAGATAGAACAAGAAACCAAATTGACTACATTATGATTAGAAATAGATTTAAAAGCAATGTTAAAAATGCCAAAACATACCCTGGTGCTGATATCAACTCTGACCATAATCCTGTAGTTTTAAAATTACAAATAAAACTTAAAAACCCAGGAATAAGAAAATCGAAGACACCTCAAGTAGATATATCGGCATTGAAACAACCAGAAATAAGTCAACTATATCTAATTGAAGTCAGAAATAGATATGATGGGCTAATCATTGAAAGTATGGAACAATATCGACGTGAAAATCCCAGGGATAAAATTAATACAAAATGGGAAAGTGTAAAGACCAGTATTCAGATTGCAAATACCACCTTGCCAGTGAAGATTAATAAGAAAAAACAATTATGGATAACCGATGAAATCTTGAGTAAAATGTCTCAAAGAAAGAAAGCAAAGAACACTCTAGAGCAGGGGTGGCCAACTTTTTCAGCAATCGGGCCAAATTTCAGAAATAATATTTCCAGCCGGGCCATGCACCTAATTTTTTTAAAATGTTTTAATTGTTAATTAAAGTGTTAAAATGTTAATTAAAGTAAACAAGCAAGCGTGCTACAGCTTTGACCACATCGTCGTTTCCCACTCCGCGGGCCACAACATGACTCCCGGCGGGCCGCATGAGGCCTTCGGGCCTCGTGTTGGCCACCCCTGCTCTAGAGTATATAGTAATAGAAAGAGAAATACGTCACATGTGCAGAGTTGCCAAAGAGGAGTGGCTGCAGAACCATTGCAAAGAAATAGAGGACCTGGAAATAAAACACAACTCGAAAGAATTACATGAACATATAAAAAGATTTACAAAGAAGAAAAATAATATCTTGTATCAGAGGAAAAAATTGAGAAATTATAATTAATAACACTGACATAATAAAAAAAATGGACAGAGTACACAGAAGATTTATTCTGGGACAACAGGGTCAATAAATCAACATTGTATAATACTCAAGATGGACCAAAAATACTAACGGCTGAAGTAGAAAAGGCTATTAAAAAGATGAAAGAAGGAAAGGCTACAGGTCCTGACAAGATAACAACAGAGATGATAAAATCCTTCTCCAGCTTTGGCATTGAAACTATCACAGAATTATGTAATGATGTATATAATACCGGTCCCCCACTTTTGCGTTCATATAATTGCTGGTCTCTCTGACGAAGGAGTTTACGGCTTTTGCCATAACCCCGTATATTCTCGTGAGTAACACAGCTGCGCACAAACCGACAGCGGTTTGAGCCGCACTGGTAACTTACGGGGGTATGTGAGCCGGTCGCTCAGAAAGCAATGGCAAACTACTGAGCGTAATCTTGCCTAGTACATCAACAGCAGCTGAAAAATGCTGATGTTGACTGCAACGTCCTGTAAAGGATATGCAACATAAAAAAATTTTAAAATATATATAATACTGGGTATATCCCCAAGGATTTGAAATCATCCATTTTCATCACACTACCGAAGAAGCCAAGAGCTGTTGAGTGTAAGGATTACAGAACTATTAGCTTAATGAGCCACATAACTAAGATACTACTCAAGGTCATACAAGAAAGAGTTCAACATAAAATAGATGAGGATGTAGCTGAAGAACAATTTGGGTTCTGCAAAAACAGCGGCACCAGAGAAGCAATTATCTGTTTGAGGATGTTAATTGAAAAATATATAGAAGTTCAAAAAAGTATATATGTTTGTTTTTAGACTACAAGAAAGCTTTTGATAGAGTACAACATGAACAACTAATTATGTGCCTTCAAGATATATGAGTAGACAGAAAGGACATCAGACTTATTGATAACTTGTACTGCGAACAAGTGGCGTCTGTTAGATGCGGTAATAACTATTCGTCGCCTATAGAGATCAAAAGAGAAGTACGGCAGGGATGTGTACTGTCCCCAAGCCACTTCAACCTGTACAAAGAAAGAATTTTTAAACAAGTTGAAATGCCTGGACTCAACATCAATGGAAGAATCATGGACAGTTAGACATGCTGACGATACCGTGTTGCTAGCAGAAAGTGAGCAAGAGTTGCAGGACCTAGTGGAAGAAGTAAACAGGCACAGCGCAGAATGTGGCTTAGATATTGACATCCGGAAGGCGAAGGCTATGATGGTTGGCAGTGGAAAGGTCATTAGTGGACATCATGGTGAACGGGCAGATGCTAGAGCAGGTGACAAGTTTCTCTTATCTTGGACATATGATAGTAGATGATGGCAGAGGTGAAATGGAAATCGAGGGGAGGATGGGAGTGGCCAAGGATGCTTTCAACGGCATGAGATCAGTGTTAACATCTAGAGAGATTGATGGTGCATTGAAAGTGAGAGTTGTCAAATGCCGCATATATACAATGCTACTGTATGGCGCGGAATCCTGAACACTGAGCAAGCAACTAGAGGGTCGCATGGAGGCCCTGGAGATGTGGATGTGCAGACAAATGGGTCGTATTTCGTGGAGACGGAAACAATCAAATGCAGACATCCTGGAGAAACTGGGAGTGAAGAGAGAGTTAATGAAGGAAATAAATAGAAAAGTGAAATATTTTTGGCCATGTTGAATTGGGGGCGGGCGAGCGGAAGGTGGACGGCGATACGGGTGGGAGGATGGCATCAAGAGATGGATGAACATCAGCCTGACAGAATGTGCAGTCAAGGCGAAAGACGACAGTGTTGGAGATCCATTGCAGCCAACCTTCATTGCGAAGATGGAACCTGATTGATTGATTGATTATTAAACCAATGAGCAAGTTCTACAAGAGGCAGATAAAAACTGTAAACTTATTAGAGAAATTAGATGTAGGCAGTCAAAATTTTTTGTGCAAGTTATGAGAAGAAATAAACTAGAGAACTTGGTGGTGACAACTGGCAAAATTGCGAGGGCAAGAACAAGGGGAAGACAGAGAAGTAAATATCTGGATGGCTTGACCACATGGCATGGTCAAGACAAGAACACAGAGCTGATGCACGACTCTGGTGATCGTGTAAGATGGCGAAACATGACATGCGCATTGGTAAGGCATATGATGATGATGACCTTCTAAGCTTAAGACAGCCCTGGTAACTTCTCAGCCATGACATTTCCCCCCCCCCCTCAACTCTCTCATCTCATCGGTAAAATATTACACTGAACAGACAAGTGTCATCTGTTGCCCACTGAAGTGACAGCTCACCTGCAGACACGGGGTCAAGGATGTCACCTTGAAGGAAGCCTTCCATGACCCTGGCACACTCTGACTTGGCTTCTTGTGACAGGACCACTGACAGGTCGTTGTAGCTGTACAGCGTTCTCCATCGACCCTGCACACAAGTCAACACATGTGTTTGCATATATATATCTCTCTCTCTCTCTCTGTGAATGTGTGTGCCTGTGTGTGTGTGTGTGTATTTTTTTTCCCCAAATGTTCCTCACACATACATACATACATACAAATATTTCCACAGCAGGATCCAGCAACGGGTCTGTGAGATAATAGGGTCATCACATGTTATAGGCCTACATGCACGAATGAATAAGTCACCAGTGTTTTCCTCTGTTAATGGGTGACAAATACAGACATTGAACCCTTGTCTGACCAGGCCTAAGACGTGCTCAGTGTAACCTCCTATCAACTACACTAACCACTAATGCACCCACTATATATATATATATATATATATATAGGGTGTCCCAAAAAGATGTACTCACTCTTTGACAGACAATTAATAATGTAATCTTTGACAGATGATTAATAATGTAGAAGAGGTAGCAGAATGCAGAAGAGGTAGCGTTGAATTTCCTGCGCGTTCACCAGACTTTACGCCGACGGATTTCTTTTTATGGGGATATCTTAAAGATAAGGTTTATACCGCAAAACCAGCGACAATCGAGGACTTGAAAAATGAAATTCGAATACAATGTCTTGCAATTCCAAATGAAGTGTTTAGCAATGTTGGAGGTTATCAGCTGTGTTTGGAAAATGAAGGAAGGCAGTTTGAACATTTGCAAACATGACGGAATGAGAGAGAACATTCATCTACATGACAATAAATAATGGGTTCTACATCAATTTATTTATTTATTTATTAATTTAACTCCTTGGGATTGTGTGTTTGTCAAGACACATCTACTTTCACACAAAATGCATGAGAATTGGAAGGTCAAGGAGTGAGTACATCTGTTTGGGATATATATATATATATATATGCGCGAATGCTGAGAATACTTCAGACTTTCCTAGCAAATAGTGGGTGCCTGGAACAAGCTAATGAAAATAGAACATTATATACAACATATAAGAAAAAAGCATCTTGTCAGGTCTTAGAGCTACCATAAGACAGTAGACAATACTACCTACTTTCTGCTGGTGCCGAATGTTGGGCGGCGTTCACCAAACACCCCACATTGTGCCAACAGCCTCAGGCAGAGGAGCGCAATTAATTAAATAATGAGCCTTATCTTGGTGCGAGGAAATACAACCTAAAAACTAATTGTCATGGCAGGGCAGACCAGGCCCTAAGCCTTGGTCAGCAAACTGGTCTAGGATCGAAGCTCCAATAGGTGGACAGTTTGAACATTCTTTCTTCCGTTGATAACACCATTCTGTTTGGAGTGCAAAGAATTACTTCAGAAGATGACAGCCATTCGCTGCATATTGCCTCAAGATGGACTGTGGAGCATGTTTTTTGATGATGTCATGTACTTCATTTTTCAAATTTGATCTATAGACAAAGTGTAGTGAGACTTTACAAACACCCTGTCTATATGTATTGTGTGTGCGCACGTGCACGCACGCACACACGCACGCACGCACACACACACATAAAAACACCTAAGAATACCTCAGACTTCCAAGGCACCTAATACTGAGTGCCTGGAACAAACTAATGAAAGTAGAACATTGCATGCAACAATAAGAAAAAACGTTCTTTGGTCAGATAATGAGGAGAGTGGGACTGGAAAACAGTGTGAGACCTGGAAAGACTCAGGGAAGAAAAGGCAATCTGAGAGTCATGAAGTTGGATGATGGCCTCAGACGATGGCTGGGAAGGAAACCACCAATTGTACTGATCCAGAACACCAAGATCTGTGGAGAAACATGTCTGCAGGGTGTGGGTGGGTTGTGCATGTATGTGTTAGTTAGTTAGCCGCGGTTCCAACTTCCCATCTGAGGGTTTCCCCATTATACTCTGTTCCTGTGCCAGTGAATATCACACAAAATTCTCCTCATTGCTCTATGTGAAAAGTATGCATATGTGAGCGTGCATAAGAACAAAGAAAGGTATTGTTTATCCTTTACATAGTAAGCATTGTCTTGTACGGGTGTGTCCTGAATAACTAGAAAACAAACAACCAGATCCATAGAAACCACAACAATATGGTTTGACCAAAAAAAATGTTGAAAAATTGTTTGGGCAGCAAAAATAAACAATCTAACTATTTGGAAACAGACTAAAACACAAAGACGACTTATTACAGACATTATAATGAGATGGTCACTATCTTTTAGTCACACAATGAGGAGAGAAAAACAATATAGTATCACCGTGTAGAAGAGAGGTGGCAGTAGTTGTAAGACTGTCAGATGTACAGTGACAGAAGGATAAACAGAGAGAGAAAGAGAAAAGAGAGGGAGGGAGAAAAAGAAATGTAGTGACTTATAGTGTGAAAAAGAATTACAGACATGTTTTTTATTACTTCGTTCGCTCGCTTTGTACTAAAGCATTGTCCATACATGTGCTTTCAGTTCTTGTGCACTGGACTGATTTTTGTTCATGTGGATTAGCTTTCCCTATTACTCATGTCCCCCACCATCAGGCAAACCCACTCCGACTTCAGAAGTACTTGTAATTTACATCCCCAAGTCGAGGAAGGGAAGTCAACATTTTAGTCCCGCTACCTCGCCAGCAGCACGCCAGATGTTTTAGAACGGGTGCTTTCATCCAAATGGTTATGCTGGCCTTCAAGGAAATGTTGACAAGAAAAACTAATAGGAAGACAAACACAAAGAGACACAATCACAGAGATAGACACAACAAACAAAGAGACACAAACACAGAGAGAGAGAGAGAGAGAGAGAGAGAGAGAGAGAGAGAGAGAGAGAGAGAGAGAGAGAGAGAGAGAGAGAGACTGAGAGAGAGAGAGATACCTGAGATTTGACAGAAGCCAACTCTTGTTTCATGCATAAAATCCTCTGCTTGAGCCTGGAGATTAGAGCCTTGTCGTCAATTTCCTCATTTCTCCTACGAACATAGACATAAAGAGAGAAGAATACATTGAACTAAGCATTTGCAATTATCTCTCAAACAATATGTATCTAACATAGCTTTCCCTATGACCAGTGTCCCTCCCCATCAGGCAAACCCACTGAGATCTGAGGTGTTTATAATTTACGCCCCCATGCCAACAATGAGAAGTCAGCATTTTAGTCCAACTGACCAGTGTAGGGGATGAACCTGCTAACTCGGCATCAGCACACCGGCAGTTTAAGAGTGAGTATTCCTACCCATTCAGCCACGCTGACCTCTAGTTAACATGACATGAAAGCTATCCTTATAGTAAGGTTTTCAGAATGGAAGAGACAAGACTCCCCTATCAAGCCCTCATATGGTCACCAGTTTGGAAAAGAAAACGGGGAAGACCAAGAGAGACCCTGCGTAGAACCATCATCAGAGAAGGCTTATTCAACGGCCAAGTGAACATCCAGGATCTACAACAGGTAGCAGTGAACTGTCAGACATGGAGAGCCATGACTTCTGCCCTATGCACAGGACTTAGGCTCAAGAGAAAAGACTAACTAACTAACTAATTAGTCTTTTGTATGTAGGTGCAGTGGAGATGTGGTTTCTGAGATGAGTGTTGCAAATATCTTGGACTCTCAGAGTAACCAACAATGAGCAACAAGAACACGGTATTCTTAGGGCATATAATGAGAATAGTGGCATTTGAGAAAAGGCAGAGGAAGAGAAATGATGCCTGATGGCCTGGGATGATGGAAGAATAGTATCAGCAGAACTTATATAGAATACCAAGGACTGAGATCTGTGCAGAGACATCAACACCTATACCACTTTACAAGACACACGATGATGATGATATGGCCAGAATAATGTGACAAATCTCTATCTTGCTTTGTAATCCTGTATTCATTCCTTGTTTAAGACTTATTTATTGGTTGTTTTGACCTTCCATGATATTCAGCTAGTGTTTCTTGCAAAAATATGTGCATGTCAACAAATAATTTGAAAATATGCCAAACAACTCTTCACTGACCCACATCTGTTGACAAAAATATTTGTATTGCAGTGCAATATTATTCTGGGTTGCTCGCTCACTTTGAACTTGTAGTCCAAACACACTACTTCTAGTAGCAGTGGACTGAATTTTGCGTGTGGATTAGCTTTCCCAGTGTCATTCGCCATCAGGCGAACCCACTCTGACTTCAGAGGTACTTGTAATTTACGCCCCCAAGTCAAGGACGAGAGGTCAACATTTTAGTCCAGCTGTCCAGTATAGGGGTTGAATCCCTTACGTCAGCATCAGCACACCGGATGTTTAATGTATGGTCTTATCCATTTGGCCATGCTGACCTCACAGTGCAATATGACTACCACATTTTTGTACTTGATCCATTTATAAATACAAAAGAAGTTAGAAAATAGCGATTGGGCATACAGAGTCTTCAATGATCACACATTAGTAACATGAACTCTCTGAGGAAATATCACTATAAAAAAAACTACTATCAGTCTCTAACACTGAAATCACTACTAACAAAAAATCACTACCAAAAAACACAAAAAAAACTATAAAACGCTGATAACATTAACAGTATACATCTTAGCTCAGATATAAATTATCATATTAGCAAGGTGCCATTTGGAAGTGACAAGTTCGAATCTTAGTCAGTAACAATAGCATTCAATTTTTGTTATCTATTGCGTCCTGCGGTCTTAACTTCTTTCTTCTTACTTCTATGAGCACCAAATGATACATGTGTGTCTTCAACTGTCTTAGTGGCCTCAAAGGGTTCCCCAGTTGCTATTTCTGTATAAATTATTGAGCACTTCACAAGTCAATCCTATTCATATATATTTTGTTTACTACTTAGCCGGCTCTGTGGTGAAGGAGTTACAGACGCAATATGTAACCCCGCGTACCACATTTGAAACACAGCTGTAGGCGATTTGAAAGCAGACTGCCTTGTGTTGGTTTCCCATACAAAGGTTATGAGTGCTGGTCATTCAAAAAGCAAAGGCAAACTACTGAACGTAAACTTGCCAAGAAATCAAAAATAGCCAAAATATGCTAGGGTTGACTGCTACGTCCAGTAAAGGATATGCAACTAACTGTACTATTCAGATGCATCATCATTATCCTGTTGCATCTTTTACAGACCGCTATCCTCATCACGGCCTGCCAAACAGACTCTAGATCCTTTGATAGTTCCCCTGCCTTATACATTCTCATGCCCCAGGTATCTCCAATGTCCAGTGTCCATCCTCCAGCTGGTCAACCTTGGCCTCGTCTGCCAGGAACCACGCCTTCCATCACTTTGTTCCAGGCTTGGTCACATTTAATATGGCCAGAGTTTTCAAGACAAGATGTTGTTTATGAGCTAGATTTCTTCGATGTTCAGATCTAGTAGAAAATCAGTATTTTTTATCTTCTTGGCTCTCGGTATTCTAAGAATTTTTCTGTAAACTCCAAGTTTTATTTTTTGGTTTTTTTTTTGGGGCGCTTACTCGCTTTGAACTCAAGCGTAGGCCATACACACTATTTATAGTATTGATGGACTGAATTTTGCACGTGGATTAACTTTCCCTATTAACAGTGCCCAACAACGCCATCAGGCGAACCCACTCTGACTTCAGAGGTACTTGTAATTTACTTCCCATCCCCAAGTCAAGGACAACAGGTCAACATTTTAGTCCAGCTGTCTGGTGTAGGGGTTGAACCGCTTACCTTGGCATCAGCACAATGGATGTTTAAGAACACACATTCTTACCCACTCGGCCATGCGGACCTGCAAATATCTAAGTTCAAAAGCTCTGATTTTCTTCTTTGGTTATCAATATTGTTGACTGTTGGTAAATGTATATTTAGCCATTTCTATTCTGTCCTTGATTCCTATTTTACTTAATTTATCGGGCAAAATGAAACTAAACGCTTAGTACATTATGTTGTCATATAACAAAAGCCGGGAAATTTCACCCCCCACATAAGACCATTCTGTTCCAATAATGATGAAGAGTGTCATAAATGTCACAAACAAACAAAATATTTGTAATAACTGTTGTCAAAACAAAGTAAAGTACAAGAAGAAATCCAAACCAATTTGTGAACGGTTTAAAAAACTGCAACGTGGCCAAAAGATCAAACACACCTGGCATTATTTGCTACTCGTGCCACCCGCTGGGCAAATCGACAAGTAGACACCGATTCCCCCAGATTCTCTGGCTCCATGGAGATTGTGGCTATCATCGCTGTCAGACAATTTCCACCTCAAGGAGAACATCAAGATATGTAACCAACTTTAATCAATAACCTTATCAAATCTGATAAAACCTGACTGTTGTATACCTTCTCATGTGCCTGATTCCATGTTTACATAAGTATTTATTGTATCAACCTTTCAATATTTGCCAGAGGGGATTTTTAAAACTCACCCAGTCAACCCAAACTAAATAACATCTTGGTCTCCCTTTCTCCATCTATCTGGTACACTTTTTCAAATGTTACTGTCTTTTTACATGCTTGAAATATTTTGTTTTCCTCATTTTATTTGTCTTAATAACCAGTCTTCTTCTATATTGAGTTCTGGCTGGCTAGATCTGTTTGTACTTCTTTGTGTCCAATGCATTTTTAATACTTTCCTGTAACACTTTTATTCAAAGGCAGACAGAGGTGTTTTAGTTGATTTGTTACACATGCAAATTTCACATCCCTAAGTTGCCACTGGAAATATGCATACTCTTAGTATTACGGCAGTGACTGGCGTTCGTTGTCTCGGATGGTTGTGTGAGGTGCACCCAATCGGGAACTTCCCAGCCGACGCAAGTTAGCGAGGCAGGCATTTCAAGAATGGGACCGCAGCGCGAAGCTGGAGCTTGGTTTGAGCAGGCAGAAGAGCAAGTTTTGTATGACCATTCGACATGGTCTCGATAAGCGCCCACTCTTTCTCAATGAGTAGTGGGCTTGCAGTCAGTAAGCTGACATAGCTTTTCAGTCAGTACTGTCTGGCATAGCTTGAAAGCTCGACGGTAGGCATCCAGTGCGTTTGCATGTATCACCGGGTACCGAGGGAGCGATTGCTACTCTTGGCCTGCGTGTGCTTGAATAGACCGTCTATGTGATAGATATCTGTTGATCCTGCGTCATATGCTTGTCTCAAAGATTAAGCCATGCATGTCTAAGTTCACACTGTCTCACGGTGAAATCGTGAATGGATCATTAAATCAGTCGAGGTTCCTTAGATGACATGATCCTACATGGATAACTATAGCAATTCTAGAGCTAATACATGCTTACCAAGCTCCAACCCTCGTGGAAAGAGTATTTTTATATTATTTCAAAACCAATCATCATTGCCCTTCGTGGGGTGAGGCGTTCCCACTGGTGACTCTGGATAACCTTATGCTGATCACATGTCCTTACATGCCGCACAGATGCCCGCAGAAGTCGGATCTGTCAGCCTAAAGGCGCAAGAATGCAGCTCTGCTGTAAAAAAGGCACAACGCAACTACATCCAAGTAAGAGCTGAATGTCCTTCGAAACACCCGGGAAGGCTAACCCGGTCAACAAACGCCTCCAGAAGTTGGATGCGTCAGCCTAACGTCGCAAGAAAGCAGCTCTGCTGTAAACAGGCACAATGCAATCACGTCCGAAAAAACTCTCAATGATGAGCACAGAAGAAGTATTACGGCTTTTGTTGTTCTATTTGTTCCAAACTATACAGGTTTTAATTGCTTGTTTTATAGAGCAGAGAGTTAACAATCATAAGTCATCAACTAATTTGTTTCCCACTATACCAGCATGTTCTGTTGGATTTTTTACCCAGGACATGCTGGTGTGGTAGGAAACAAGGAGGCGGACAGATTGGCTGGGTCTGTACCTCTTTGTAGGGTATTGGTGCTTGATAAGGCAGGTGTGTTTGGGCCCCGTTTGAGTCATGTGTATAGTGCAGAAGAACGAGTAGATAATCATGGCTTGGAGAGAATGGCGCTGCAGGGAGTGACCCGAGGATCTGGTGGACAGTCATTTCTAACTGTCTGCACACCTTTGACTCCAAATGTCCTTACCTGGCACATTTCACAACTGAACTTCCATGCTGTCTACCTAGCTACGAAGTGTGTGTAATGGCCTAGCAACGTGTCATATCTAGACTTGTTTCTGTTTAAGTTTTAATGTTGTTAAATTTTCTAATTTCATGTTTTTCTTTAAATCTGTTTGTGTTGTTCCTGAGGAAGATTAGTACAATCGAAACATCGATTCGTTGTTGTAGCATAAATTATTTTTTATTTTATTATTTGTTGTTGTTATTATCATAGATGTTTTTCCCCCAGTGATTTACGTCTGCCATTGTGAAGTTTGTTTTAAGGTATGTAAGTGTCTGTGTTCATTATCTCTCACTGTTTTGCAGGGGTTACAAGATCATAACTGTTTTCAACAACAACAACAAAAACTGTGTTCATCTCCGAGAAAAGGCCAGACGGTCACATACTCAAACTGCTACTAGTACCATTATTATTGGCACTCTTCGCTGGCTGTTGCAGCTGATGACAGAGCACTTATGGAAATGTCCTGAGTACTGTGATGTAGGTTCTCGACTCAACCCAACTCAAGAGCAAGAAATATAATACATAAGTTTACGAGAAACAACCAACTAACTTGTCAAGTCCCTAGACCAGATACAGCCAACATCCAGCTTTGTAAGGGTGGGTCTGCGCTGCCAGGAGCAGAAAACCCTGCAGCATGACAACAACAGCAACATCAACAAATATAACACACAGAGTAACATAAAGAGTCTTACCTAGTGAATCTTTGAGCAGCATTGTCAGAAGAGAGTTCCTGTATGGCACAAACCGACTAGGCCTGCCACCATCACTGGACGGGCCTGATGCTACTGACAGTACACTGTGAAATTGTTACATTTAAGAGTATGAGAGTAGCCCTCACAGGCAAACATCCACATACAGTTACATAGGAATCTCAATGTCTCTTAAATACAGCAATATACATCCAAAGTACTGGACTTCTTGTGTAGATATTATTAGAACAGCAAACAAGAGGATGAGAAGAATGAGGAAGCGTGGAAGAGGGGAGGAGGGAGAAGGAGAAGAAGAGGAAGAAAATAAAACAAAAGAAGAAGCATGAATTTAACTGTTTTCTGACATTTCATGTTGAAATGAAGTTAGAAAAAGCCTATATTGATATATCTGCTTGATTATCGAGGTCTTCGTCAGATATGACTGAGCTTCCGTATGACATTAGATGTACTACCTGCTTTCTGTTAGCACTGAATGTTGGGCGGCGCTTACCAAACCCGACACCCCACATTGTGCCAACGGCTTCAGGTGGATGAGTGTAATAGGGAGGGTACAAGTCTTATCCTGGTGTGAGGAAATGCAACGTAATGACTAAATGTCATGGCAGGGCAGATCTAAGCCTTTGCCGACAACTGGTCTAGGAACGAGGCTTCAACAGGTGGACGGTTAGAGCATTGCTTTGTGGATCCATCAGCTTGTCTTGTTCCAGACAGATTGGTATCACCTTTCCTCTGGAGTAAACTAGGCAGGCCCAGAGAGGTTATCATGCTGCATGGGCAACATATGGTTTCTACAATTCAGCCCAAGCTTTGTGCTATGGATAGGTTATTATGGGTTATTTAGAAGCACAATGTAACAGACTATTGTATGTCAAGACAGCAAGGTGCCAAGATCTCAATATTCCAGGTTTGGTACTAGTTTTAATTTCTCTAGACCTCCACAAATTTCAAAGTGCTATGAAGCTTCGCTTACATTTTGTATTAGTGTTACTATACTTTGCTTCCCTTGAGATCCTTCTTTGCTTCCCTTAAGGTCCCTCTTTACTCCCCTTAAGGTCCCTCTTTACTCCCCTGAAGGTCCTTATTTGCTCCCATCAAGGTCCCTCTTTGCTTCCTGTAGATCCTTTTAGTTTCCCTTAAGGTCCCTCTTTGCTTCCCATTAAAGTCCCTCTTTGCTTCCCTTAAGGTCCCTTTAGTTTCCCTTAAGGTCCCTTTAGTTTCCCTTAAGGTCCCTCTTTGCTTCCCTTAAGGTCCCTCGTTGCTTCCCTTAAGGTCCCTCTGTGCTTCACTTAAGGAACGAGGCTCCAACATGTTGACAGTTAAGAGCATTGCTTTGTGGATCCATCAGCTGGTCTAGTTCCAGACGTATAGGTGTCACTTTTCCTCTGGAGTAAACTAGGCAAGCCCAGAGAGGGATCATGCTGCAAGGTCCCTCTTTGCTTCCCTTAAGGTCGCTTAAGCTTCCCTTAAGGTCCCATTTTATTTCTTCCCTTAACTCCCCTTTGCTTCCCTTAAGACCCCTCCTTGCCTACCTTCGGGGCCCCATACTTACACACAAGTGCAATAATATAAGATGAATATGATTTGTTCTTTGCCAACCCCTTCTTTCCTCACAATTGGTGCCTTTCAAGCCAGCACACCAGTTCTCACACCAGCTCTACATGACTTGGAAAGGATAGCCATCAAACGTCTGGAAGAGATCTCATCTCGGCCCTCCTGTATACTGCGGTGTCGAGATGAAGCATCTAAAGAGGGAGAGTGTCCGTTTATGGGAAAAGGATGTAATGTACAAAAGACAAGAGAAGCTGTTATAGCACTAGGACACTTGTGGAAGTCAAGAGAAATTAAAGCTAGCTTTTGGTCCAATATGGCAGTTAGGCTGTTGGGCTGTTAAGGCATCTTGTTTTTTTCCCTTCTGGCTACGGTTTGCTTACATATTTTCCTCATTGTGGACTGGTAGTACATGGTTCCATCTTTGTTCCATCCATCCATCATGTGCCATGCCGATAAGCGTGAGCGGTCATGTTTTGCCATCTCGCTCAATCAGCAGAGTCATGGATCAGCTTCGTGCTCCTGTCTCGACCATGCCATGTGGTCAAGCCATCCAGGTATTTACTTCTCGGTCTTCCCCTTAGTCTCTTCCCTTCGACCTTGCCAGTTGTCACCAAGTTCTCCAAGTCATTTCTTCTCATAATATGCCCAAAAATATTTGCCCATCTTTGTTACGAAGTCAAACAATTCTTGCAACAAACCTGGGTTCTTTATTGCTCAATAAACATCCTTGTGTCGAAGTTCATTACTTCTCAGTTACCCCACCTCCACAAATGTGAAGTTCCACTACCAGTCTTGCACACCCACTGGTTTCTAGACTTGGAGAGGGAAAGTAAAGCTGTGCAACACAGCCCCATCAAGATAGTACTTAGGTCTGGATCGGGAGAAAAGTCTCTATGTGAACCTCTCATCCATTTCAGAGCCCTGTCATTTACTGCCAATATAGTACCTTGCAGTGTATGGCAGGGAGGTCTTTGCAGGTTAAGATTTTCTTTTTGCTCCTGACAGAAAAAAAATCTCACACCTTACCAAGGATTCGAACCCGGGTCTCCCGAAAGAGAATCCAGCATTCTAGCCACTCAGCCAGCCGCTTTTAGAGCCCATGTGAACTAAATGCCAATTTATCAGATTTAAAGGCTGGTTAAAGCTCAACAGTTTTCTAGAGGGTTTAAACCAGCATGCAATGCAATCAAACAAAGCAAGATGTTGCAATGATTTCCCAATTTTTAAGTAAATGTTTATGATACATTAATGAATACATGATCATAACACCACATGGTATGGACTATAGGAATAAAGTGAAGTAAAGGATTCATAAAATTTAGAACTCTTTACTCCAGATGAAACAACTGATCCACAGGAAATAAATGAACTTCTATTTGCAGATGATCAGTGCCTGTTTTATAGCGATGAGGGCAGACTACAAAATCATATTACTAATCTGAGTTCAAGCCGCAGCTGATACAATATGGGTATAATACAATATGGGTATAAACACAGCCAAAACCGAAGTAATGCAAGTTAGCAGATCGCTGGGCCAACTAAGTATACAGATAAATAGCACAACTCTGAAACAAATTAAAGAATTCAAATATCTTGGAAATATGATCACAGAAGATGGCAGATTGGACAGAGAAATCGAAATCAGATGTCAAAAAGCTAGTGCACTTACTATATCAACTATCACCCTTACTGAAACATCCAAATATACCCATGTCCGCAAAACAACAGATAATAAACAGCATATTCACACCAACCCTATGCTACCAATCTCAAACTTGGACTTTATCCAAATCACACTTTCGCAAAATCAACACCTGCGAGATGAGATGCCTGAGGAGAGCTGCCAACTTAACAATCCGAGACCGAGTAAGAAATGCTGTTATCAGACAGACTGTGGGATCAACACCTTGTGCCACATTTATTGAAAGACAGAAGATCAAGTGGTTTGGCCATGTCGTTAGAATGCAACACCAACAACTACCATCACTGGCCTTACATCAAAGATCATCTGCGACGAGACCAAGAGGGCGTCCAAGAAGAAATGGATTGACGACATCAAAGACATTGTACAATCACACGGAATGACACTATCCAGTGCCGCCCACCAGGCACTGGAGCGCAAATTATTCCTCCCCATGACGCTTGCCAGCAGAAGTGGAAGATGATGATGATGATGATGATGATGATGAAAGGATCCTTTGCACATATTAAGGCCCACTGAACATATGTGGCTAGACCCATATATTTGAAGCCCAGTTAGCCCTCCAGGGATGATGTGATAATATCACGATATTTTATGAAACACATTGAGAAACAACGTGAGGTCTGTCACCTTCGACTCTGTGTGAGCAGGTTCTCGTCCAGGCTCTTGTCCTCTCCAGAAATGCTATTGGTAAACAGGACATGATCGGACTGAAGTGCAATGATGACCGTCTCCAGATGGTGCAGGGACAAATTTATGGACTTGGCTTCAGTCAGCTGCTGTCCATCGGCCCCAGTTTTGGACACACGTTCTGAGCCAGCTAAATCGACAAGATGCAGTTTTGACCTAAGACCATGTAAAGAAATCGTCAATACAAATCAATGAAGTACCATCTCTGCATTCAAGGTTAGTTGTATTGAGTCTCCCCTACACCCTCTATCCTGCACTGGCAATGGTGTAATCATACTGGCTACTTCAAATCCACTGTCTATCCACAAGAAACACTCTTCCTCTTGGACACGTTCCCTCCATTTTTTCAGAGTCAATCAATCAATCATGTGCCATGCTGGAAAGCGTGGGCGGTCACGACTCGCCATTTCACTCGATCATCAGAATCATGGATCAGCTCAGTGTTCCTGTCTCGTCCATGCCATGTGGCCAAGCCATCCAGGTATTTTCCTCTTGGTCTTCCTCTTGGTCTGTTCCCTTCGATCTTGCTAGTTGTCACCAAGTTCTCCAATCAATTTCTTCTCATACCATGTCCAAAAAATGTAGACTCTCTACGTCTAATTTCTCTAATAAATTTATGATTTTCATTTGTCTCCTGTAGTACTTGGTCATTGGTTTTTCTGTCTTTCCATGGTATTCTTTGCATTTTATTCAGAAACCACATTTCTGCAGCCATCAGATGTTTTTCAGCTTGGCTGCTCATTGTCCAAGTTTCACATCCATACTAAAGAACAGACTCTATGTATCCCCTCAACACTCTTTTTCTCGTTTTAATTGACATCTTTTTATTGGTCAGAATGTTTTTCATCTTGCTGAAGGCTATTTTCGCCATGGCGATTCTTGTTCTAATCTCTTCAAGGCATCTCCCATCAGATGTTATGACTGTTCCAAGATAATTGTACTGATTTACTCTATGAAAGGTGAAAGGTATTCGCATTACCTTTCATAGAGTACATCAAATAATAAATGTCAGAAATGAGAGTGCTGAAATGTTGTATAGAACCTGTCTTGATGTATGGCTGTGATCATGGATGAACAAATTAAGAAAAGTTTAGAAGCAGAGATTTGGTTCCTGAGACAAATGTAGCAAATACCTTCAACTGTCGGTGACTAAAAACAATTGCCTGGAAGATCCCAGTTTTTGTAATAAATCTGTAGTTTCTTCTTTCCATGACATCCCTCAGATTCATCTACATAACTATGTAATGACAGCTTCAATTTTACCTTTATTGTCCATGTTTCTGCACCACACAACAATGTAGAGTAAACATAACATTTGACTGAAGCATGTGGAGAGTTAGTTGGTTGCATATCCTTTACAGGATGTTGTCGTCAAATCCAACATTTTTTGGCTGTTTGTGATTTCTTAGCAAGTTTACGTTCAATAGTTTGCCATTGGTTTCTGAATTACCAGCACTCATACCATTATATGAAAACCAGCGCAAGGGTAATGCGTCCAAATTGCCTGCAGCTGTGGTTCTAGTGTAGTACGTCGGTGTGTGTTGCTGGCTGTTTCAAGGTGTCAACAAGTTATCAGGCAGAAGTAACTGCAGTGGAGAAGCAGATCACAGCTGGTGACTGTCTTTGAGGCCTTTCCTTCATGGGCCCAGAACATCATTATCTTCCCTGACACACTGTCTGCTGCATTCACTCTAGAAAACATTGTACAGGATATGGCTGAACTTGGGAAGATCACTCTAACTGTAGACCAGAAGGCCGTGCATAACCCTATGACAATCATGAAGTGGATTCCTGGTCATTCCAACATACCTAGTAATGACATGTCAGAAGGACTAGCAAATAAGGAACACAGATAAGAATCATGTATAGTAACAGTCAATAAGCTAATAAAAACTAAATAAAGATACTTGACTTAACAAATAGACCATTAACAAATATAAACTCCATTAATATGCCACAGAAAGCTGCGACAGGCAGTCTTCACTCTGAATGTGGAGACAGCATTCGTAAGTAACACTTCACGTCACTAACCTGGCGGCACACACTCGGACATGCTGGAGTGGAAGGTAATGAATGCACGGACCAAATGGTAAATTATGCACTGTCTAGTCATTGTTGGAGGAGAGCGCAGGCCATGTAGCTAGAATGCTGGGCTCCCTTTCGAGAAACCCGAGTTAGAATCTTTAATAAAATTATGGATTTCAGCTGTCAGAGGTAAACAAGAAAATCCTAATCTACACAGTTCATGGTGACTGCAATAGCCTTGCAACATTCCTCAAGTTGAAGACACCTCCCCCACCCTCCCCTTTCCTATACCGCAAGTTACTATAGGCAGTAAAGACAGTTTTGTGTAAGTAGTTGGAGTATATAGTGAGAAAATAAATGTTCAGTTGCATACATTGTTCAATATGATGAGTTGATAGCTACAGAATAAGTAAAGTAAATGACTGTTCAGTTGTAGTTATTGTCTAATATCTGCTATGCAACTGGCACTGTGGCTTTGGTGAAAGTGAAACTGTGTTTCACAATTCCCTGACATTCCAAGTCGAGGGTGCAAAATAAATTGCGGGTGATTTAGAACAAACTGCTTTGCACTGATTTCAATGCTATGAGGTATCAACCATGAAGAAAGCAATGGCAAACTACTGAAATACAATTGCTTAGTAAATCACAAACAGGCAATAAATGCTGGGGTTGATTGCATCGCCATGTAGAGAATATGCAACTATCTACAAGGTGTTTGCAAAGTCTCACTACACTTTGCATGTAGAACAATTCTGAAAAATTAAGTACATGACGTCATTAAAAAATGTGCTAACAATTCATTAATTTAGTTACAATAGTCACTGATATGGTCTAATGCTGTTTTGGGGAAGCTGGAAATTACCAACAAATTACTAACCGTAATGCGATGAGGAGGTTGTTTATCAGGAAATCTTGCTATAAATCTTTGAACAACCATCTGTGTATTGACCACCATTTTGAAACACTTGCTCAACCAAAAAATGTCTTTCTCCCGTTGATAACAATATTCTGTTTGGAGTGGAAAGAATTACTCCAGCAGACAACAGCCATTCGCTGCATATTGCTACACGATGGACTGTGGAGCACATCTGTTATGTGACGTTATGTACTACATTTTTAATAATAAATTTTTTAAAAATTTTTTTAAGAATAATTAATCATAATTGTTCTACATACAAAGTGTAGTAAGACTTTACAAACACCCTGTATATGATATGTCAATAGCCATAAAAGAAGTCAGTGAATTATATCACTGAGAAGAAATACTATGAATATAATGAGATGAAACTGGTAGCGTGCAAACTAACTTTAACGTGACTTTTGAGTCATGCTTGCGAGCTTGCAAGTAGACTGTGAAAACAGCATGTGACCGTGATGAGCGCTGGTTGGCTGGTGTTTCTGCAATCTTGCGGTTGGCTTGACCCTGAAGAAGGAGCATCTGGGCAACTTCCTCACTGGCTGCAAGGTGCAAGGTCAGGCCCCTCAGCATACACGAATCTTGAGATCCATCGCACACGGTTACCTGATGGGGGAAAGACCACAGAGTTAAATTTTCTTGCTGGCAAATAGACATGGGTGAAGGTAGGAAGACAGGCAGGCAGGAAGGAAGGAAGGTAAACAGGCAGGCAGGAATGCAGGCAGGATCGCAGGCAGGAAGGCAGGCAGAAAGGCAGGCAAGAAGAAGGAAGGAAGGAAGGAAGGGAGGGAGGGAGGGAGGGAGGGAGGGAGGGAGGGAGGAAGGAAGGAAGGAAGGAAGGAAGGAAGGAAGGAAGGAAGGAAGGAAGGAAGGAAGGAAGGCCCATAATCAGCATCAGGTCTCTGTAACAGAAAGACCCAATTTTCAGGAAATAAACAAACATACTTAGGAATGCAACACCATTAACTACTAGCACTGGCCCTACATCTTCTTCTTCTTCTTCTGCGTTCATCCTGAGTTTTTTTTTCGGACGTGATTGCGTTGTGCCTGTTTACAGCAGAGCTGCGTTCTTGCGCCGTTAGGCCAACACATCCGACTTCTGCGGGCATTTGTTGACCAGGTTAATCCTTCCCGGGGGGCCCTACATCTAAGAACATCTGCTACGAGAGCAAGAGAACATCCAAGAAGGAAATGGATTGACAACATCAAAGACATTGTACAATCACATGGAATGACACTATCCAGTGCCACCCACTAGAGCGCCAACTATTCCTTCCCACTATGATTGATGGCAAAAGTGGAAGAAGATGATGATGATGACTCCAAAAATGAAAAAAATTACCCACTTTTCCTCTGTAAATGACCTAACATGTTTTTGTTTGTATTATTATTAATCTTTAATTACCCCACACTCATTGATGTATTTGTTTGCATTTTTCTTAAAGGGTCCAGTGGGAAATGTCAGATGGGATTTATCCTACTAGAGGAAATAATGGCAAGCCACTAGCCCCAATTGACAGCTGAAGTGTTTCATGAAGATGTCTCAATCCATACTTATCAGTCATCACCCATGATGGCCGGCCACTGTTTGTTTGCGAAGTACTTAAACCAGATGTATAATGTACCTTCCTGGGCTGAATCTTGTGTCCCATTATAACCTAGAACAACCCATTGTGATGTCAACTGAACTACGGTTAAATGTTTACTTCTGCATCTGTGAATCAACACCCATTCTTTCACCCAACAAAGGAAAACAAAGTGACCTTTGACAATCTACCAGTGTATATCCAAGGAGGTCTGAATTGTGCCACAAGAAAACTTATCAACATCCAGATCCCAGACTAACTCATTATCTGGATCTTTTAGTTTATGGCCGGCTCCATGGCAAAGGCGTTACAGACGCAGTTCATAATCCACATACAGTGTTCGAAACACAGCTGTGGGCAATTTGGTTTTTTATGAAATGGTATGGGTGCCGGTTGTTCAAAAAGCAATGGCAAACTACGGAAGGTAAGTCAAGTGTGAGTGGTCAAGCCGTTTGACTTGGGCTCCGAAGGTTATGGGTTCGATTCCGGGCCACGTCCTTCGGTTCACGAGTGAAATTTTTCTGAGACTCCTGTGGATCATCGCTAGAGCTACAAAGTTCGTGCTTTGTGCAACGTTTTCCGTGCTGCAAAAAGAGACAGAGCCATAAAACCCGCTGCAATGAAGTTGACCCTGTCGACTTTTTAAGCGACTATTTTTTTACTGAAAGTAAACCTTCCCAGGAATCACAAACAGCAAAAAATATGCTGGGATTGACTGCTATGTCCTGTAAAAGATACACAACTAACTTTTTTGTTTAGTTAATGAATGATATCACTATTTCTCATGCTCAGGTGTTAAATTTCTTGCTTCAGTTGTGAAACTATCATATATGCTTGCCTCCAATGGCCCTTACACAAGTTGAATATAATATACACTGTTTTATCATTTTAACGTGTGTGGTTCAATCCTTCTATGTGGCACTTATCAAGTTACTGTGTTTTTTAAAAGCATTTGTAGTTGCCTAGGCAGGAAGTAGGATGTTCCCTGTTTAAACATAGGGTAAGTGAACACTTAGGGTGGCTCATAATGATGGCTGCTCTGGATGTGTGGATGTAGTAATCCCCTAGATCTTTTAAAAAGTTTGAGCTATTGATACTCAAAACCCCACATATTCAAGATTGGTCAACATTCTGTAAATTTCAATACATACAGAAAATAGGGGAAAACCAGGAAGGCTGGATTGAATGATGCCAAGGGAAAATATCAGCAAATCTTCATTGATATCCGTCTGAAATTCTGGAGTTTAAGAGTTGCAAAGAAGCATGACTGCCCATGCCAATCAGTCAAGGGTTAGTAATGTGATGATGTTGAGTGCAACTACCACAGCTCACCTTGGTAAACGGAAGCATGGGAACTGTTGACCGGGATGTTGGGTTGAGTAAGTCATAAGCCACCTCCTGATAGATCTCCAGGTATGACAGGTACACGGATATATGATCATCCAGACGTCTGGCCAGCTGCTGATATATCATGCTTAAGGCTCTGAAATACAATTGTGGTTTCAGTTACTACTTCTTTGTATAGCTCATGTGTGGCATTGGAGATCATGTCTGTGGTGGGCTAGGGGTATCTCTATTAAAGGAGAAATTAGGTCCCTCCGCAAACCTGCAGGACACCCTTGGGCAAGGTGGCAGTGATTGCCTGGAGTCATCTGTGTGTTACCTGGGCCCGTAAGTGAAGCAAGAAACGTGCCATGTGAAATACTAACCTACCATGCATGTCACAGAAGGCAAGTAAGGAAGGTTGGTGTGCAACAAGCTACCTCCCCCTGATAGAAACATTAACTGCAAGATCCAGTCATGGACAAGTCTGCACAGAGTTTGGCATGAACTGGATCAGGGCCCCATGCTACACTGAGAGATGAAACACAGGAGGAGGAGGAAGAAGTTGATGGGGAGGAGAAGACATTGATGGGGGGAGGAGGAGGAAGAAGTTGATGGGGAGGAGAAGACATTGATGGGGGGAGGAGGAGGAAGAAGTTGATGGGGAGGAGAAGACATTGATGGGGGGAGGAGGAAGAAGTTGATGGGGAGGAGAAGACATTGATGGGGGGAGGAGGAGGAAGAAGTTGATGGGGAGGAGAAGACATTGATGGGGGGAGGAGGAAAAAGTTGATGGGGAGGAGAAGACATTGATGGGGGGAGGAGGAGGAATAAGTTGATGGGGAGGAGAAGACATTGATGGGGGGAGGAGGAAGAAGTTGATGGGGAGGAGAAGACATTGATGGGGGGAGGAGGAGGAATAAGTTGATGGGGAGGAGGAGACAGTGATGGGGGGGAGGAGGAGAAGTTGATGGGAGGAGAAGACATTGAGTGGGGTAGGTAGAGGAAAAAGTTGATGGGGAGGAGGAGACATTGATGGGGAGGAGGAGGAGGAATAAGTTGATGGGGAGGAGAAGACATTGATGGGGGGGGGGGGAGGAAGAAGTTGATGGGGAGGAGAAGACATTGATGGGGGGAGGAGGAGAAGTTGATGGGGGGAGGAGGGAGAAGTTGATGGGGAGGAGAAGACATTGATGGGGGAGGAGGAGGAATAAGTTGATAGGGAGGGAGAAGACATTGATGGGGGGAGGAGGGAAAGAAGTTGATGGGGAGGAGAAGACATTGATGGGGGGAGGAGGAGGAATAAGTTGATGGGGAGGAGGAGACAGTGATGGGGGGAGGAGGAGAAGTTGATGGGGAGAGGAGGAGAAGTTGATGGGGAGGAGAAGACATTGAGTGGGGTAGGTAGAGGAAGAAGTTGATGGGGAGGAGGAGACATTGATGGAGTGAGGAGGAGGAATAAGTTGATGGGGAGGAGAAGACATTGATGGGGGGAGGAGGAGGAATAAGTTGATGGGGAGGAGAAGACGTGTGGGGAGGAGGAGATGTTGATGGGGAGGAGAGACATTGAGTGGGGTAGTTAGAGGAAGAAGTTGATGGGGAGGAGGAGACAGTGATGGGGGAGGAGGAGGAATAAGTTGATGGGGAGGAGAAGACATTGGGGGGAGGAGGAGAAGAAGTTGATGGGGGAGGAGGAGAAGAGGTTGATGGGAAGGAGAAGACATTGGTGGAGGAGGAGGAGGAAGAAGCTGATGGGGAGGAGGAGACAATGATGGGGGGAGGAGTAGGAAGAAGTTGATGGCAAGGAGAAGACATTGATGGGGGAGGAGGAGAAGTTGATGGGGAGGAGAAGACATTGAGTGGGGTAGGTAGAGGAAGAAGTTGATGAGGAGGAGGAAAAGAAGCAGAAGATTGCTGAGGGCTGAAAGAGTTCATGATGAGTTGATAGTGATGGTCAGACTGTAGAAGGCTGTGTGAAGTCTATGCTTCCATCAAGAAAGGGATTAGTAATGATCATCATCACACTCGCAACAGGACCGACCATAGGTGTTTCCATTTCCTCACTAACACCTCCACCAGAATATATGGACTGATCATACCAGTTCTGTGTTGGTGAATCAAATGTCTTATGCTCTTGACAAAATGTTCATGTTTGGCAGCTCCCGATTTCACTCTTATCTCCTTCCCTTTGGACAAGGAAACAGATTCCCACGAGTCCTTACAGATATCTGTTCGCCCAGCATCTCTTACAGACATCTGTCCATCCAGCATCTCTTAAAGACATATGTCCGTCTAACATCTCTTAAAGACATCTGTTTGTCCAGCATCTCTTACAATGCTGATGATGTCTGGCCCATCCAGTGCTTTTCCTACTTTAATCATCGCCATGTTCGCCAATCAATCGAATCGCTCATTACCTTTCACATTTGAGTGCCCCAATAAAAAGACAAGAGTTAGTTTGACCATGAGATTGTGATGCGCTCAGTGTGTCGAGCATCTAGAAATGAAATGCTACTTCTGAGAGAGATCTTACCATGAACCATCAAACAGTGTAAACACAGCTGCCATGGAGACGGGAAACAGCAAAAGTAAAATTAACTCTGAAAGACATGTCTCTTGAAATTGAAACTGAACAATATAAATGGTTTCATGTTAACTTCAACACCATCCTTGAGACGCCTGTTATCTTACTGATGATGTTACTGAGATATTAATGATGATGCTTCTATGATATCAATTATGATGTTACTTATGTTAATTATGATGTTACTGGTGGTGTTACTGTGATGTTACTGATGATGCTACTGTGATATTACTTATAGTATTACTGCAGTGTTACTGATGATGTTACTGCAATGTTACTGATGATGCTCTGTGGTTTTAATAATGGTGTTACTGTGATGTTACTGATGATGCTACTATGATATATCTTATAGTATTGCTGCAATGTTACTGATGATACTATGTGATGTTACTGATGGTGTTAATGTGATATTACTGATGATGTACTGATGATGTACTGATGATGTTACTGTAATGTTACTGAAGCCAGACTGTGTTGGTTATTGACTTTCCAGTAGGTGAAGGAAGGAAACAAGGAAAGTTACACACATAACAATGCATGACCATGGGAAGTAAACAGATTACTCACCGTTTTACCGTACACTCATGTTATGAGGTTGGATTATCTCCACGCCAGTGCATCCAACAACAACAAAATTGTTGCATATCCTTTACAGGATGTTTGTAGTCAAAACCATCATTTTTTACTGTTGTTGATGTCTTGGCAAGTTTACGTTCAGTAGTTTGTCATTACTTCCTGAACGACCGGCATCCATACCATTTTGTAAAAATCAAGCGCAATGCCGTGTGGTGCCAAATCATGTGCAGCTGTGTTTCGACTGTGGGTATGCGAGATCACGAACCACATCCGTAACTCCTTCACCATGGAGACCGGCATTAAGGACACAAAAATCCTCCGTAGTTTAATACAAGCGGTATCACTGTGAATGGTCAGTTTTTATGTAAACAGCAAGAACATTGCACATGCCTTAGGCACAGCGAGCATGTTCTGCTAGATCAGTGGTTCTCAACCGGTGGGGAATTCCCCCCCAGGGGGGAATTTCAGGGTTTCCAGGGGGGGAATGGAGACCATTTCAAGATCGTGTTAACACAAGAACCGATTACTTGACATAGTTTTTCCCTTCATACTTTACAGTTATGTATGTCTCGTCCTTCTAAAATTCATTTTATAAAGTAAGTAGACCCACTAAATCATGTTTTATGTGGATGTCTAGACTTGTTTTAGTATATGCTATTACATTTACCTTCCACTTTTACGTATACTGTGTAGGGGTGAGGGGATTTTTAGATAGGAAATATGAAAGGGGGGGGGGGGGGAATGACATTCTGGAAATACGGTGAAGGGGGGAACGGGCCAAATTTTTGATAGGAAGGGGGGGAATGGCGTTCTGAAAATATGGTGAAGGGGGGAATGGGCCAAAAAAGGTTGAGAACCACTGTGCTAGATGCATAGTTTTATAAACCAACTGACTCTCAGTAGGTGACGTAGCAGGGCCAGTCACCTTTATAGACCAATTGATTCTCAGTGGGTGACGTAGCCACGCCAGTCACCTTTATAGACCAATTGATTCTCAGTGGGTGACGTAGCCATGCCAGTCACCTTTATAGACCAATTGATTCTCAGTGGGTGACGTAGCCATGCCAGTCACCTTTATAGACCAACTGACTCTCAGTGGGTGACGTAGCCACACCAGTCGCCTTTGTTTCCCAAGACATTTCCTAGCACTCATTTTAGGCGAGGTCAAACTGGGAACCCAGGTCAATTTCAGAAATCCACCCTGATAATATTTGAGTCCATGACCACCATGCTGGTAGGCGAGCTCCAGGCATCACACTACTGTGGCTCCCCAAGTCATTGTGGCACTCACAACATTATCACACCTATAGACTTATCATATATTGGTATATACCAATAACACATTGCTGCCAGATACATAATGCATCGCTATATACCTTTAATACATTGTTATTTACATATAACATATTGGTATAGACCTATAATACATTGTTATTTACATATAACATATTGGTATCTACCTATAATACATTGTTATTTACATATAACATATTGGTATAGACCTATAATACATTGTTATTTACATATAACATATTGGTATAGACCTATAATACATTGTTATTTACATATAACATATTGGTATAGACCTATAATACATTGTTATTTACATATAACATATTGGTATAGACCTATAATACATTGTTATTTACATATAACATATTGGTATAGACCTATAATACATTGTTATTTACATATAACATATTGTTATAGACCTATAATACATTGTTATTTACATATAACATATTGGTATCTACCTATAATACATTGTTATTTACATATAACATATTGGTATAGACCTATAATACATTGTTATTTACATATAACATATTGGTATAGACCTATAATACATTGCTTTTTACCTATAATATCATACATTGCTATAGACCTATAATATCATACATTGCTATAGACCTCTAATATCATACATTGCTATAGACCTCTAATATCATACATTGCTATAGAACTATAATATCATACATTGCTATAGACCTATAATATCATACATTGCTATAGACCTATAATATCATACATTGCAATAGACCTATAATATCATACATTGCTATAAACACAGCATACGTTGCTTTTGACCTATAATATCATACATTGCTATAGACCTATAATATCATACATTGCTATAGAACTATAATATCATACATTGCTATAGAACTATAATATCATACATTGCTATAGAACTATAATATCATACATTGCTATAGAACTATAATATCATACATTGCTATAGAACTATAATATCATACATTGCTATAGAACTATAATATCATACATTGCTATAGACCTATAATATCATACATTGCTATAGACCTATAATATCATACATTAGCTATAGACCTATACTATCATACATTGCAATAGACATATACATATCATACATTGCTATAAATCATAGCATACGTTGCTTTTGACCTCATAATATCATACATTGCTAATAGACCTATAATATCATACATTGCTATAGACTAGTAAATACTCATACATTGCTATAGAACTATATATCATACATTGCTATTAGAACATATAATATCATACATTGCCCTATAGAACTATATATCATACATTGCTATAGACCTATAATATCATACATTGCTATAGACCTATAATATCATACATTGCTATAGACCTATAATATCATACATTGCTATAGAACTATAATATCATACATTGCTATAGACCTATATCATATCATACATTGCTATAGACCTATGATATCATACATTGCTATAGAACTATAATATCAGACATTGCTATCGACCTATAATATCATACTTGCTATAGAACTATAATATCATACATTGCTATAGACCTATAATATCATACATTGCTATAGAACTATAATATCATACATTGCTATAAACCTATATCATCATACATTGCTATAGAACTATAATATCATACATTGCTATAGACCTATAATATCATACATTGCTATAGACCTATAATATCATACATTGCTATAGACCTATATCATCATACATTGCTATAGAACTATAATATCATACATTGCTATAGACCTATAATATCATACATTGCTATAGACCTATATCATCATACATTGCTATAGACCTATAATATCATACATTGCTATAGACCTATAATATCATACATTGCTATAGAACTATAATATCATACATTGCTATAGACCTATATCATATCATACATTGCTATAGACCTATAATATCATACATTGCTATAGACCTATAATATCATACATTGCTATAGACCTATAATATCATACATTGCTATAGACCTATAATATCATACATTGCTATAGACCTATAATATCATACATTGTTATAGATCTATATCATATCATACATTGCTATAGACCTATAATATCATACATTGCTATAGACCTATAATATCATTCATTGCTATAGACCTATATCATATCATACATTGCTATAGACCTATAATATCATACATTGCTATAGACCTATATCATCATACATTGCTATAGAACTATAATATCATACATTGCTATAGACCTATAATATCATACATTGCTATAGACCTATAATATCATACATTGCTATAGACCTATAATATCATACATTGCTATAGACCTATATCATCATACATTGCTATAGACCTATAATATCATACATTGCTATAGACCTATAATATCATACATTGCTATAGAACTATAATATCATACATTGCTATAGACCTATATCATATCATACATTGCTATAGACCTATAATATCATACATTGCTATAGACCTATAATATCATACATTGCTATAGACCTATAATATCATACATTGCTATAGACCTATAATATCATTCATTGCTATAGACCTATATCATATCATACATTGCTATAGACCTATATCATACATTGCTATAGGCCTATAATATCATACATTGCTATAGACCTATAATATCATACATTGCTATAGACCTATAATATCATACATTGCTATAGACCTATAATATCATACACTGCTAGAGATCTATCATACACTGCTAGAGACCTATCATATACTGCTAAAGACCTATCAAACCTTGCTATATACTTATCAAACCTTGCTATAGACCTATCATACATTACCTAGTGGACAAGCCTCTGCTGCTGAACTGATGTGTGTTGCCCTCGACTGTGTAGGTTTTCCCTGTCCCAGTTTGCCCATAAGCAAATATTGTCCCATTGTATCCATTCAAGAAATCTGCAGACACAGAGCAAGAACAAGTAAGCAGTATTTCTCATCATAGGAAGCATCATATAAACAAATTAAGGAAGCCAGTATTTCAACAAGGATGAAGGCATTTCATCAAAATAGCAACTATTTAAAAAAGGAAGCAGATATTTAATCAGGAAGGCGGGTATTGCAGATATTGCAGATCAAGGAGGTGGGTATTTAAGAAAGGTAGCAGAGATTTAATCAGGGAGAGAGGCATTTCAGCAAGGAAGCAGAAATTAAATGTTTTATTGGCCTGGACTCTCAGGTCAGTCCAGCCTAAAACAGATGCTAAGAAATCTTATGAGAAGTATGATATACGATCGTTATTTAGCAACTGTATGCAAAGATGTAAAAGAAGGGCGTCAGACAAGGGTGTGTAATGTCTCCTGGTTTGTTCTCATTGTACAGTGAATATATAATGAGATCTACAGAAAATATGGCAGGAATCATGGTTGGTGGACATAATAAAATAACTTACGTTATGCTGATGACACTGTCTTAATAGAAACAAGTCATAAGAAACTACAGGAAATTAAAGATACAGTTCTTGTAGAAAGTGAAAAGATGGGCTTTAGCTTGAAAAATAGAAAGACAGAAGTTATGGTGGTATCAGAGAAACAGATTGTGCTAAATGAGCAATTAAAGGTAAGTGACGTTATTTTTGGGCAAGTGCAGAAATTCATCTAGGCACATGGATAACATCAGATGGAAGGAAGATGGATCATAGAGACAAAGGACAGAACAGGACAAGCAAACACTGCATTCTATCAAATGAAGAACATTTTGTACAATAAGTCCTTGAACCTTAGAAAAATACTTCTTGAATGCAACATACAACCAATTTTAACATATGGCAGTGAATCCTGGACAATTAGTTAACAGGTAAAAAAATCCCTGGAAGCCTTGGAGATGTGGTTTTATAGAAAACAACTGATCACAAACATTAGAAAGAAGCAGTTATTTTTTGGCCACATTCCATCCATCTATCATGTGCCATGCCGATAAGCGTGGGCGGTCATGTTTTGCCATCTCACTCGATCTTCAGAGTCGTGGATCAGCTCTGTGTTTCTGTCTCGACCATGCCATGTGGCCAAGCCATCCAGGTATTTACTTCTCGGTCTTCCCCTTGGTCTCTTCCCTTCGATCTTGCCAGTTGTCACCAAGTTCTCCAAGTCATTTCTTCTCATAACATGCCCAAAAATTTTGACTGTCTACATCTAATGACTCTAATCAGTTTACGATCTTCATTTGTTTCTTGAAGGACTTGTTCATTGGTTTTTCTGTCTGTCCATGGTATTCTTTGCATTTTCCTCAGAAACCACATTTCCACAGCCATCAGATGTTTTTCAGCTTGACTGCTCATTGTCCACACTTCACATCCATACAAAAGTACAGGTTCTATGTAGCACTTCAACACTCTTTTTCTCATTTCAATTGATATCTTTTTATTGGTCAGTATGTTTTTCATCTTGCAAAAGGCTACCTTCGCAATGGCAATTCTTGTTCTAATCTCTTCAAGGCATCTCCCATCAGATGTTATGACTGTTCCGAGATAACTGTACCGATTAACTTGCTTAAGAACATACCCATTTACTCGTATATCACATTGTGGTATTTCCTTCTTCCCTGTGACGACCATAATCTGTGTCTTCTTACTATTCAATTCTAACCCTAGTTGTTCACTGTGTGCAACAACCGCATCTAGTAAATGTTGCAGGTCCTGTTCATTGTCTGCAATCAAGACTGTATCATCTGAATATCTAATGTTATTGATGTATCTTCCCCAAATGTTGATTCCTTCCATATCTTCTATATTTCTGAAAATATTTTCACTGTATAGGGAAAAAAGATCTGGAGACATTACAAATCCCTGTCTCACACCTCTTTTAATAAGCTGATATTGACCTACATCATTATCAATTCTGATGGCAGCTTGTTGTTTCCAATATATGTTTTTTACAAGTCTAAGATCTTTTCCGTCAATTTGTAGATCTTCAAGCATCCTTATCATGCCGACATGTTTCACTTTATCGAAAGCCTTTGTGTAGTCAATAAAGCAAAGATTTAGATCTTTGTTTACTTCTATAGAATGTTCAATTACTGTTCTCAGTATATACACAGCATTTACTGTACCCTTGCCTTCTACAAACCCACATTGTTCTTCTCCTATTTCGGGTTGTATTTTCTCAGCAAAATCTTCGTGATCTGGCTCATTATACTAATTGTTCAATATTGATCACATTCCAAGGCTCCTGATTTCTTCTGGATTGCAATAAATATAGAATTACATAATTCAGGAGGTAATCTCCAGTATCATGTATTGCATTCAGCAGTCTGGCGACGTGGACTATTCCACATTCTTCTAAGGCATTGATCATTTCTATGTACTCAGGTTCTTGCCAGTTTTCATATGGTTAAGAGCATTCTGAACTTCCATCTTCAAAATTGATGGTCATTCATTATTATTCCGATCATCATATTGTTCTTCTCTTGCATCATCATAAAGGTCTTTCACATAATCTGACCATGCATGTAAAATCTGATCTTTTTCTATTATGATTTTGCCATCTTTGGCTTTTAGGCAACCCGTTGATGTATGTGTTCTTTTGTTAGTGATGTCATTAATTCTTTTGTGCATTAATTTGGTATTCCGGGTGATGTGTTGGTTTTAAATTTCCTTGCAATTTTCTTCAAGCCATGTTTCCTTTGCCTCTTTGCATAGCTTCCTAATTTTTCCATGAATCTCTTCATATTTTTCCTTATTTCTTTTTATTTCCATGAGTTTTAAGATGTCTTCCATCATCCATTTCTTGCGTCCTATTATGTTTATTTTTGGGATGGTTGTCTCTGCAGCTTGGTAGACTGATTTCTTTAATATTTCCCATTGGTCGTTGACATCTTGAAATAATATTTCCATATCGGCTGAATTTATAAAGGCAGACGGCCATGCATTACATCTAAAGCTATACGAACTAATAATAAAAATCTGGATACCTATCTTTAAGAAAGGAGGCAAGTTCCAATATGAAAATTATAGAGGAATATCACTACTGTCCACAAGCTATAAGATACTATCCGCGGTATTACTAAATAGGCTAAAACCATATTCAGAAGACATATTAGGCGACTACCAGGCAGGTTTCAGACAAAACAGATCAACAATGGATCAGATATTTATCTTACGACAAATAGCCGAGAAAAATTTGGAATATAAAAGAGATCTCCATAACATTTTTGTGGATTTAAAAAAAGCCCATGATAAAGTCTATGGAATGCTATGCAGGAATTTGGAATACCAAGGAAGTTAATCAACATGACCAGACTATGCATGGAAGATACTTATAATATAGTAACATATAAAGGCAGGAAATCAGACCCTTTCCAAATAACATCTGGCTTGAAACAGGGTGATGCACTATCGCCACTCCTTTTCAATCTGGCTCTAGAGAAAGTTGTAAGGAAGGTAAAGGAGGAATGTGCTATTGGAGGAACATCCAGACTGCTTGGTTATGCAGATGATATAGATATTATAGGGGAAAATGAACAAAAGACATTGGAAATATTGACTCACTTAAAGGAAAAAGCTCAACAAATGGGGCTGGTTATCAACCAAGATAAGACAGAATATATGGTAATTTCAAGAGAAGGAACGGCTAAAAACTCTGGCCACATACAAATAGATAATATGACCATTAAAAGAACGGAAACATACAAATACCTGGGTACAATCTTCAACTGCTCCAACATAATAAGGGAAGAAATACAAGCTAGAATCAACTCTGGAAATAAGATATACTATGCACTACAACATCTACTAAAATCAAATGCGCTATCTCGTAACACCAAGATCACAATATACAAAACACTGATTAGACCAGTTGTGCTGTATGGCTCTGAAACCTGGAGTACAACTAAAGGAGACGAAGCCTTGTTACAAACCTTTGAGAACAAAGTCTTAAGACGCATCTTTGGGCCCATTAGGGATACACAAAGTGGAGAGTGGAAAAGAAGAAGCAACAAAGACATTTATGATCTGTTTAAGTCCCCGCTAATCACTGGTATCATGAAGGCTAATAGACTGCAATGGCTGGGGCATATAGAAAGAATGGAAGATAATAGGGAAACAAAACTCGCTTACACTCAGGAAATAAATGACCGTAGACCCCGAGGTAGACCAAGAAGACGGTGGAGAGATAATATACATACAGACCTACAAGCACTTGGAATCAGCGACTGGCAAGAGAAGGTCAACCAGAGAGACGAATGGAGACGGATTATATCTGCAGCAAAGAACCTCAATGGCTCGGAATGCTGAAGAAGAAGAGGAAGAAGAAGAAGAAGAAGAAGAAGAAGAAGAAGAAGAAGAAGAAGAAGAAGAAGAAGAAGAAGAAGAAGAAGAAGAAGAAGAAGAAGAAGGAAGAAGAAGAAGAGGAAGAAGAAGAAGAAGAAGAAGAAGAAGAAGAAGAAGAAGAAGAAGAAGAAGAAGAAGAAGAAGAAGAAGAAGAAGAAGAAGAAGAAGAAGAAGAAGAAGAAGATATTGGACAATGCATTAAATCTGTTCTTTAACTCTACGTTGAATTTATCTTTCATCTCCTCACTCTTCAGTGCCCATAGATAAAATTTTGTGTTTCTTGTTGTACATTTGACTTTCTTTAATTTTATATGTACAGCTAGTCGTCGACTTATGACCACGATCGGTTCCGACAGACCGGTCGTAACACGATTTGGTCGTAAGTTGAGTACGCTATGTGTACAGTAATGTGAAGTGATGTTATAAAAATATTTAAGTTAAATTATATCATAAATTTCTTTTATTATTGTTATAAATCATAATTTTTGATGTTCATTTTGTGCCATTTGTATCATCTCTACACCATTTTGTTTCTTATTTTTACATCATCAGGTTTAAGAAAAACACTGCATTAACTGTACATGTACAACTGGTTTAATATTTGCGAAACATACAAAATACAGGTGTGGAAAATACTTAAGGAAACATTATTATTACATGGTCTACCATCTCTAGTTCGGCGTCGTCAATAAAGATTGATGGTACCCCATGTGCACCTTGTGACATAATCTGTGTCTTCTTTTTACTAATTGTTAAACCAAATTCTGAACAAGCATTGGAGAATGCAGATAGTAGCCATTGTAATTCTTCCTCAGAGTGGGTCGTAACTGCAGCATCATCTGCAAAAATCAGGTTATCCATGTAAGTCTACAAAGACTGAACATGGAATAAACCGTCACACAACCTGATCTTTGCAGACAACGCCGTTCGACTGATAATTGAGGCAGAAATAAATCTTTAAATATTGAGCACATCCCACTACTGGCAACGCTGATCGCACTCTAGTATGAACCTAAGGCCTATCCACGTCAATGTGGAAGCACTAGACTCGAGTTAATAATATGGCTAGTGATTGTGGTCGTAAAGTCGAATGGTCGTAAGTTGCATAGGTCGTAAGTCAACGACTAGCTGTATATTGCTTAAGATTAATCTATGGTCGCTGTAGCAGTCTGCACTTGGTATAGTTTTTGCGACTTTTAAGGCATTTCAAAATCTTCTATTGATGAGAATGTAATCAATCTGATTTTTGATCTTCTGATCAGGACTCCTTCATGTCCATAATCTCCTTGGTTGCTGTTGATACCAGGTGTTTCCAATAATCACATCATGCTATTTTGCCCACTGTACAAGTCTGAAACCTCTTTCATTCTGTTCTCTAGTCCATACTTGCCTACTATGCATCCGTGCTGTTGATTTCCAGCTATGGCATTCCATTTCTTGAAGGCATTCTCTAAATCACTATAAAATTCATCGATGCTGTCATCACTACTGTCTGCTGTTGGTGCATAAACTTGTATGACGCTGACATCAAAAGGTCTTAACTTCACCAGTAACACTCTGTCTGATACAGTCCAATATCCTTTGATCGATTTTGCTCTCCCTGTTTCCATTTTAATTGCTACTCCTCGCTGTTGTTTCTCTTCACCAGAATAGATTATTCTATACTCCTCAGATGTTATAATGCCCATTCCTGTCCATCTGGTCTCACATATACCTAACAGGTTAATATTTAGTCGTCTCATTTCATTCTTAATGTTATCAAATTTTCCATCCCCACTCAGTTCTTACATTCCAAGTTCCTACTTTCAATGTTAATATTCTTTTGCACTCAATTGCCTGCTGACGGTCTGGAGTCAACATTATGAGATGACAAAAACTGGGACATGTGACAACCAGAAAGATTTGTGGAAAGAGAGATAGAGGAAGACAGTGAAAGAAAATTCTTGACAGTTTTGTGTCACGACGCAGAAGGGAGTCAATACACGAACTGATCCACGACGTCGGAGCTCGTAATTTGAGGAGAGGCATGTTCACCGGCGCCAGCTGGCAAGGCACTGGATGACGATGATATCCTTATATAAACTATTTATACATTGGTTACTTTGATATACATAAATAAAATGTAGAAATAATGCTTACTTTGATATCCATTAATAAAACAAAGACATAATGCTTACTTTGAATATCCTTAAGTAAAAGACAGAAAACCAAAATGACAAAAACAAGCTTAGTTAGTTAGTTAGTCAGTCATGGTTCCAACTTCACAGCAACAGGTCGCCCCATTATGCTCCATTCCTGTGCCAGTGCTTGCTTGCTTGCTTGCGTTTGCTGGCTGTGAACTCCAGCATGAAGTCCTGTATGTCGGATGAAGACATCCTGTTGTCCAACATAAGTGTGATGTCATTCCGGACTGAGGTTTGCGTGAGTATCCATTGTCCCATGTCTGGCTTATTGGTGTGCAGACTGGTGGTTCCTCGGCGTATAGGCAGATACTCTCCGACTTCGGAAGAATCAGCAATCCTACTACATTAGCCAGGACCCCGAAGGGACCTATTGCCCAGGACGCACGACTAGGACGTGTTAGTAGGTCTTGGTCAGTATAGAACCTGGCCCTGGTGCCTTGGAAACACCTCTGAGTCCCTTCTTCTGCTGAAATATGATCTGTGCAGTAGAATCCTGTGCCAGTGAATATCACATAATATGCTCCTCACTGCCCCATATGAAAAGTGGAAAAGACAGGAGTCTCGACAACCAACAGCCCTCACAGGTATACTGTGCATAATGCCACTGCTAGAATGTCAACACAAAAGTCCTCCACGAAAAATACAGTTCATCTTCGATGGAAGCGGCAGTCCCTAGAAAACCAGCAGCCACACATTACTGCACAAGGCAAAACCAGCCCGTTTTGCGACAAAGCCAGCTATACCATTTTTCCCCAACATGCAGTTCACGCCACAAACAACCGCGGACAGATAGTAAAAGCGTTCTCTGTGCATAATGTAACTACCAGAATGTCAACACAAAAGTCCTCCAATAGTCCTCCATCCAAAGATATTTCTAGATGTTGTTTGTTCCATTTCTACATGTTGTTTGTTCCGTTTCTAGATGTTTTCTAGCCAGCTGTCATTTTTTCCAAACATGAGTTCACGCCACAAACAACCTCGGACAGATATAAAAACATTTCACTGTACATAATGCCGTTGCCAGAATGCCAACACAAAAGTCCTCCACGAAAATACAGTTCATCATTGATGTAAGCGGCAGTTGCTAGAAGACCAGCAGCCACACATTTCTGTATAAGGCAAAAGCTGGTCAATTCTGTGACACAGCCAGCCGCCATTGCTCTGAACATGCAGTTTACGCTCCAAACAACCTCGGACAGATGTAAAAGCATTTCACACAAAATTCACAGCTCACAGCGTCACGCCACACACTCAACTCAGTAGCAGGGCAACGGAACCATACACTTCCAGTCGAACATGAGGAAAATGTGAATGCAAACAGTAGCCACAAGCCTAAACACTCCAGAGGCCTTAACCGTTTCAATGCCTATCCTCCATGTTCGCGAACGGTAGCCCTAAGAAACAAGCTTACTGAAACAAAACAATGTTTAATGACAGGCAACAATGTTTACTGTAAATTATATCCTTTAACAAAATTACAGGCAACAATGCTTATTTTAAATGATATCCTTTAGACAAAACAACAAGCAACAATGTTAACTTCGAATAATATCTTTTAGACAAAGCAACAAGCGACAATGCTTACTTTGAATGATATCCTTTAACAAAATGACAGGCAACAATGTTTACTTTAAATAATATCCTTTAACAAAATGACAGGCAACAAAGCTTACTTTGAATGATATCCTCTAACAAAATGACAGGCAACAATGTTTACTATGAATGGTATCCTTTAACAAAAAGACAGGCAACAAAGCTTATGTTGAATAATATCCTTAAACAAAATGACAAGAAACAAGCTAACGTTGAATGATATCCTTAAACAAAATGAAGGCAACAATGTTTACGTTGAATGATATGCTTTAGACAAAATGACAAAAAACAAACTAACTTTGAATGATATCCTTAAACAAAATGAAAGCAACAATTCTTACTTTGAATGATATCCTTTGCAGCAACCCTGAACACTTCTTCCTGAGTAGACTCAGGGCTAAATATTTCTGTAAACGAGACCTCATAGGACAAATTTCCTCGATTGGCTACTTGCTGAGGATCTATGACAACAAATTCCTTGTTGTCGGTAATGTGAATCCTGAGTGTATTGCAGTCAACCTCATAGCCGGGATATGCTCTTCTGGATGGTTTTAGGCGAGCGTAGGTTTTGATGTGTGCCATGGAGGAAAAATAGGGCCTTGCTTTGCCTTCACCAGTAGCAGAAGCAGCCAGTGACTTCCGATGCCATAAGAGACAGCAGTGGCCTGTTGTGTCTGGAAGGAAAGGGAAAGCAAAGTATGAGATTTACTAAGCTTATTGATACATTGAGCGGGTGTGTTGGTGTAATGGTTAGGATATCTGGAAGGAAAGGGAAAACAAAGTATTAAGCCTATTGATACATTGAGCGGGTATGTTGGTGTAATGGTTAGGATGTCTGGAAGAAAAGGGAAAACAAAGTATTGGATTTACAAGACCTAAAAAAGCATTCGTCCATAGTCTGCACGATATCCTTTATCTATATTATTTCTGTATAGTATAGTAACATTGTATCTTTCTATTATTTCTTTGTCTGTTTTAATTTAAACAATGCTAAATTTGACTTGACTTTCCGTGGCAGGTGGGATGGGGGTGGGGTTGCCCTGTGGCAGTCTCCTCCTGATCTAGTTTTTGTTCCTTCCTACTAAACTGCTTCTGAATCTCGTTGGGATCAATATGTAGTAGCCAATTTTATTGCGAACATTATCTCCACAGCTTTTCATTGTCCGTAATCCTTGAGGACGATGTCTGAACCTGGTGTTACCTATTAAGTATTATCATATCTTGAAATTGTACCCACGACACGCTAATAATCTGTCACCTCTAAGAAATGAAGTTATTGACAAAAAATGTTCAACTTCAATTGAATGTTATCTGTGACATGATGGGAAATACCTTAACAGAATCTAGACAAATTCTAGAAAGATGGCAGGAGTACTGCAGTGGAATGTATGATATGAGTGACAGTGAGGATATGAATGAGATACATGAGCCAATGACAGCAGAGACAGAACCTGAACCCTCATTAGAAGAAGTTGCATGGGCAATAAAGAACATGAAGAATAGTAAATCACCTGGATGTGATGAGATACCAGCTGAACTAAATAAAGCAAGAGAAGAAGAAAGCATTCAAATCTATCACACGTTATGTAAAAAGATATGGGAATATGGTATATGGCCAAAAGATTGGAAGAGGACTATTTTCATTCCAATACCAAAAAAGGGCAACCTGAAATTATGCACCAACTATAGAAGTGTTGCCCTGATCAGTCATGCAAGTAAAATTCTACTAAACATCATAATGGGAAGACTTCATAAAAAACTAGAAGAAGAAATTAACATAGTTCAAGCTGGATTTAGACAAGGAAGAGGGACAAGAGATTACATTCTCAACATGCGTTTAATAATAGAGAAGTACAGCGAATTTAATGTAAATCTATTCTCATGTTTTTTGGATTATTCAAAAGCATTTGACTGTGTGCAACATCAGAGACTTTGGGAAATCATGAGGAATATGAGCTTTCCATCACATGTAAAACAACTCATAAGAATGCTTTATCTAGACCAACAAGCGGCAGTTAGAATAGATGGTGAGACATCAGACTGGTTTGACATCAAGCAAGGAGTCCGTCAGGGATGTGTGATGTCCCCCTATTTATTTAACCTGTATGCCGAAAATATAATGAGAAATGTAAGAGACGATATAAACAGGGAGCTATATGATGCCCTAAATATCGGTGGTTATGACATACCAGAGATTCGGTATGCTGATGATACAGTATTGCTATCCACAACACAGACTGGTATAGAAAACCTAATAGCCTCAACCCGATGGAATAATGAAAATCACAACTTATATCTTAACATAGCAAAAACAAAGATAATGCATACAGATAAAACTACAATGGAGAAAGAAATATATGTTAATGAGGACAAATTGGAGGTGGTGGAAAACTTTGAATATCTTGGGTCATTGATTACTAACAATGGTGACACAATGAAAGAAATTAAATGACGACTATCAATTGCTCTTCAAAGACTAAAACAACTGAATAAATTATAGAATGGGACAGATAGAACTACAAACATTAGATTTTTAAGAGCATGCATCTTTCCCATTGCAACATACGCCTGTGAGACATGGACACTTACTAAACAAGCTGAACAGTGCATAAATGCCTTTGAATATAAATGTTATAGTCGAGTTCTAAGAATATCTTGGGTAAAGAAAAGAACAATGCTGAATATTGAAGAAGGTTGGTTATTAAAGACAATAAAACAAAGAAAACTGAAATATTTTGGTCACTTGAAATGTCACGAAAGTTTAGAGAGAACAATAATGGAGCGGTATATCTATATTTGAATAACGAAGACACAAACGATTGCACGATTTATTGCCTGGCATATTTCGCTGCATCTCGTCAGGTACATACTGCAGAAATCACACAACTTACGTGAATTAATTAGATAAATCCTTCAAACTGAAATATACACATGTTTGCACAGTAATGTCGATTGTCTACCACGGTAATTTTAAACTGACTAACATGTCTTTCTGCTTACACAAGGACGGCTTACGAAGGTTGATTAGTATAGCTTCAGCAAACTTTAACAATCGACTACTTTGGTGTTGAACAACACACGGAAGGCACTGTCTCTTTCAACCACGTGCCCACTCTCGAACATGTGTCTCCCGACCGATGAAGCCAGACTTTTCCGGTGTGTCGGCCTGCCTAGGCTACCATCTTCTGTGTGTAGTATCTTGTCCAACCAATTTGGAATATGTTCCGAAACCCTGCAATGTAACTGTCGCTCAGTTCTGCCTATGTAGATGGCCTCGCATCTGCATGTAAATTGGTAAATACAATTTGATTTGGCGTACAAAGCTACAGGTTCTTTTACTGCTGGGACTGGGATCGGTGTATATCTTATTATCTATATGCCTGGGAAGAGAGGTAGAAGAAAGCCAAAGAGAAGATGGTGCAGGATGTGGCGGATGATCTCCAGATGGGTGTATCAGACGCGGGACATCTTGCTTATGATCGAGAGGTTTTCCGGAAGGTTGTTATGGGAGCGAGGTTCTGCAAAGGACATGCTACTGACACTGTACTGACTGAATGAATGAATGAATATATATTTTTGTAATAAAACAGTGTTAAATGCACAGTGCCTTACATTTCTGCTATATATGATGCTACTTTCTCTTGATGGATAACACAAATCTACAGGACGTACGGCCTACTAATGAGGATTTTAAAATAAAAAGCCGCCCATCCAGCTTTCCCTTGCTTTTAAATTTTTAGGGGTAGTTTACGTTCACCATCTTGTTTCTAGCCATCCCATGATTCACTGCATACACACTATTACTCGAAAATCACCGAAGAAACGCAATAAATCTGTTTTATTTATTTATTTCGTTTTCAATATCCATTGTGTTGAGTTGAGTTTAGTTAAGAACCGACACCACTGCATTCAGGAAATTCCCATACGTGCTCCGTCCCCTCGTTCAACAGCCAGCGAAGAGTCATTCTACTAATCGTTCCCACCGTTTTATGATTTAAAGTTCTCCTGGTCGTCCTTCTCAGCTGTGAGATTCTTCCAGAACCACTGCCGTCCCCAGCAATCTCATTCTTTCTGCATACGGTTTCTCAGTCTGTTCCCCCGCCTTCTCCACCTGGTCCCGCAGGCACACGACCACCTCCCCCTTGTCCAGGGGCGTCACTAGGGGGGTGCGGGGGGTGCGGGCCGCACCGGGTGACACCATCAAGGGGTGACACCAAAATAAAAAAAATTGCAAATTTGACAAAGCAGACATAGCAAAATAACAACAATTTAACTTTGTCCGAGTTTGTCGAAGTTCTTTATTCATGTTTTACCTGAAGTATTGAAGTTATATTGTTCAATTTGTTTTCTTTCTTATGTCCTTATGAACTTTTTGACTTATTTTACAAACATTACTATATGCGATTATATATGGCACAGGAACACTCGGAAGAAGACCATGGTGAAAGTCTAGAGGGGTGACACCAAGAGTTTACCGCACTGGGTGACACCAACCCCAGTGACGCCACTGCCCTTGTCCATAGGTAATCTACCACCAAGAGGTGCAATCCCTGCCAGTCTATCAGCCTGTTCATTCCTCCCGTACCCCAGCACTGAGAGGGAAAAATATCCATACAATTCACAGTCTGTGACCTCTGATGCGGCGATAGCCATTCCAAACGAAACATTCCTTTCTCCACCTTGCTAAGCATACTTTTTGAATCCGTAATGAATACAACGTGTGTTGCAGTAGTCTCCTCTATCCAACAGAATGCCGCTGTTACTGCCTCCACCTCAATTCCCATGCTGGAGGTCATAGTCTCATATGCCTGCTATCCGTTAAGACCCCTCCATTAGCCTTTGCAATGAAACCCCAACCACTCCGTCTGTTTCTTACCACTGACCCATCAGTATAGATCACTTTGTCACCTTGATGTGTGTTACTCTGGACCAGTTGTTGCACCTCAAACTCAGTGCGGCCTGCTGCCCATTCTATGTATTCATGACCCAATGTTACTATTACATTGTGCCAGTCCGTCATGTCTTCCGGAACTTCAACCCACTCTTTTTCACGATTGTTGGTCTCTAGATCACACACCTCACATATAGATAGTTTTGCCTGTGCCATCCAAGACCTGCCTCGTCTTAGTCTTTGACCCTTGACCACATCCATGGCTTCATGCAGGGGGTGATTCCCATCTGCGGCAATTCTCAGGTACAATTTGGCTTGAAGGACCCTATGCCTATCCGTCATTGTTGGTAGCGCCAGGATATTTCTCATGCTCATCAAGAAAGACGGGGCCATGAGTCAAAGAAACAAGACCAATGCCTTCCCGTACGACACCACTGGTCAAGACGCCATAAGCAAGATCAGAAGAAGGAAACTAACTTCCTCCCGTAGGAGACAAGAAAGATGGCTGCAGCCACCATGGTGGAATGGAGAGGTCGAGAAGGTGTGGCTGGGAAAGAGGCAGGCTGTCAAAGACTGGCAAAAGGCCAGAAAGGCTAACATGCCACAGGTTGAGTTGGCGAACCTGAAGACTGAGGTCGTTAGGACGACGACTTTATTCAAATCCTGCGCCAAACAGGCCAAGGCCGACAAATGGGACGAGTTCTGCAGGAAGGTGTGCTCCGAGCAATCTCTTACGACATTCTGGCGCCTCCACAAGAGCATGAACGGTGCTGCACAACGTAGGGGTATACCAGACTTTCAAGGCACAGACCTCGCATGGAAAAAGTCGGATGCGGATAAAGGTAAGGCCCTTCTTGCACGCTACATAGAACAGACTGACCAGAAAGACGAGCCCGCCAGACATAGGACCACAACAACACTCTCTCAGTTGTGCGAGGGGGTCGGGACAGACGAAGAATGGACAATCACAGTTGACATATTGCGTGCAATGCTCAAGAAATCACCTAACACCGCCCCAGGCCCAGACGGCATCCGATATGGTGACCTAATGGTGATATCAGATGATGACATGGAAGAACTGGCCAGAGAATTCAACACCAGTATCCAGAGGGGTCAGGTCAAAGAAGAATGGCTACACAGCTACTTGCTGCCGCTGCCAAAAACCGAACAAAGACCACTCCAAGATAAGCGGCTACAGAATCATTACGATGCAGAATACTGTTGGCAAGCTACAGGAGAAAATTGTAGCACACAGACTTGCTTGGGACTTGGAACAGCTCGGCTGCTTCCCGCCCACACTTGGAGGATACAGACGCAACAAAGAGTCATGGCTGAATGTGGCGGTCTTTGCTCAAGATGTTTACGAAGGATTTCAGGTCAGAGAAGAGACATGTGCGGCCGCCATAGACTTAGAGGACGCATATAACAGAGTATCTTTCGAGCACTTGATGCAAACCCTCCTCAGACTGAAAGTGCACCCTCACCTTGTACGATGGATAGCTGCAGTTCTACTCCAAAGGAAGGTGGTGCTAAGATGCGGGAGTTGGTCTTCTGAGCCGATAACGATATGTCCAGGATTGCCACAGGGTTCACCACTGTCACCAGTACTATTCAACGTGTATACGGTGCCGATCACTGAACAACAGTTGGATGGGAGGGGTAGGACTCTATCATTCGTTGACGACATCCTCGTGTATCGACAGGGTCGAGATAGACAGGCGGTTGCCAACTATATGCAGGGCGAACTAGATCGAATTTCCTCATGGTGTGCTGATGCCGATGCCCTTGTCAACCCTGCAAAGGCAACGGTTACATGGTTCTCACTAAACAACCATATTGTGAAAACAGACCTGCCGGCAGTTAGAATGGATGGGAGCATTCTGAGTAGAACCCAGTCAATGACATATCTTGGCGTGAGGCTTGATCGTAGCCTGTCCTTCAAAGATCATGTCGACTATGTCATAACGAAGGCTCGAAAAGGTTTGGCAGCAATGAGAGTCATGGCGACTGCCAATATCGAGCAAAGACTGCTATTACTTCTGTTCCAAGGACTTGTGCTTTCACGCATCGAGTATGCCCTGGCCATCCTCACTGTCAGCCCTACACAGATTGGAAGACTTGAAAAGGTACAAAACGAAGCCATGCGCATCATTTTGGGCTGCACGAGAGACACCAGCTGTGTAGCAATGAGATACCTCCTTGACTTCCCGACAATGGAACACAGGATCAAGATCTGGAGAGCTCGTGCATACTTAACAATAAGTGCAGATGAGCAGCACCCTCTGCATGACGCTGTATTCAGAGAAAAGGGTGACAGGCTAAAGAGGGGCAAATCATGGATGGGTCGGGCGGAAGATGTCGTCGGACAGGTCTGCAGTCTTACCAGTATCAACCCCGGCAAGGAATGGGTGCCGGTGCCTCCAGCTTTTAAGTGTACCTTCTCCTGCATTATCACACTCGACAGACGGTGCAGAGAGCAGAACCCTGCCGCTGTCAATGCAGAGGTTAACGCGCTCATCTATGATCACTCAGATAGCCCCGAAGTGCTCATCTATACAGATGGATCTGTTGTAAAGCAGCAGAGAAGTGCGTGGGCATTTACAGCCCGTTCAGCGGGCCGAACCGTTCAAGAATCCAGTGGTGCCCACTCTATGACCACGAGCAGCATGACGATGGAGGTGATGGCAGTTACACAGGCTTTCATATGGCTGGAATCACAGCATTATACCAACGTGTGTGTACTAAGTGATTCAATGAGCATGATTCAGAAGGTCGAAGCTGGATCTGTACGTAGACAGTGGACTGAGTCGCTGCGGAAGTCTGTTGTCCGCAAAGTCACCTTCATCTTCGTCCCGGGACATGCGGGAGTCGAGGGAAATGAACGAGCTGATAAATTGGCTGGCTCTGCACCCCCTGTAGATGGCCAGCCCATGGATCGTGCCGATGTCATTAACGCCCTTAAAGATATGGCGAGAACAGAGGATTTTGACGCCAGTGATTCCACATCGCTTTCCAGGATGAAAGACCTGGGAGTAAGAATCGGCACAGCCAGACGCGAGAAGTACATCGGGAAAACAAAGCGCCTCGTCAACCAACACAGAACTGGCACTATTAGCCACCGGACGCTGATGCATATGCTGGGGGGAGGATCTGAGCACCTATGGACATGTCCGGAGTGCAACGAAGATACCCCAACTGATAACTGATAACTGATAACTGATAACTGATTTCTCATGCATATAATTGACTAGCTGACCCGGCCCGGCTTCGCCCACGCCCTGGCGGGGATATGATTGTCTGTCTGTCTGTCTGTCTGTCTGTCTGTCTGTCTGTCCGTCCGTCCGTCCGTCCGTCCGTCCGTCCGTCCGTCCGCCCGCCCGCCCGCCCGCCCGTCCGTCCGTCCGTCCGTCTGTCTGTCTGTCTGTCTGTCTGTCTGTCTGTCTGTCTGTCTGTCTGTCTGTCTGTGTTTGGCCCTTTCCCGTTTCACGTATCTAAAATAGATCCGTTATTTCTACGAAAACTTTGAAGATACAAAGTTTTTATGACTTTGTTTATACCAGACACGACTGCCCTTTCCCGTTCCCGTTGCGGGAAAAATAGGTTCGAAAATTTTCACGTATCTAAAATAGATCCATTATTTTTACGAAAACTTTGAAGATGCAAAGTTGTTATGACTTTGTTTATACCAGACACGACTGCCCTTTCCCGTTCCCGTTGCGGGAAAAATAGGTTCGAAAATTTTCACGTATTTAAAATAGATGCATTATGTTTTTATTTTTTGTTGTTGAAAACTTTGAAAAAAGCCTTATAGATTTAATCATTATATTATAACGCGTATGACTGTAGATAACTACTTTAAACATTTTATGAAACTTAAGAAAAATACAACAATTATTTAAGTTACATAATACTACATGCTACTAAAAGTTATGCCCCTTGTAATATTTTAATTAAATTCAATTTAATACTAAATAACTGTTTTTAAACTAACAAACTATGCCAGTTGGCTTGGCGGGAATGAGAAGAACGTCTGTAGAAAATTTCATCTCAATCGGATGGACCGTTCGCGAACGTATAAGGGACACACAAAGACACAAACAAAGACACACACAAACATTCTCTTTTATATATATATATATATATATATATATATATATATATATATATATATATATATATATATATATATATATATATATATATATATATATATATATATATATATATATATATAGATGTGTCCCTTGTGCACCCCAGGATTATCCGCATGGTAGCATTCTGTATGGGCTCCAACCTTTCAAGCTAGCTCTTTGATACTGTCAGCATCCCCAAACCATACCCAAATGACAGAAATTATTAACTGCTGAAAGAGCCTGTAAAGCATCCTCTGTTCTACCACGGTTGCTGCCATCGCCCTCAATGACTCAGTGTATTACGTCCTCTACCCGCCTTCACCACCAAAGCCTCCACATGATCCTGGAAGAATCTCAAAACTCAGAGGGAAGACCAGGAGAACTTTTAATCAGATAGCGGTGGGAACGATTAGTAGTCTGACTCTTCGCTAGCTGTTGAACGAGGGGACGGAGGATGTATGGGAATGTCCTGAGTGCAGTGATGTCGGTTCTTGACTCAGCTCAACTAAACCTTAAAAGACAAACACCTGTCAAAGGTGATACCCTCAATTTACTCTCTCTACTAAGAGAACATCCATTCAATATAATACCTGAGACATCTGCCTTGACGATCCGGTTATCCGGGGAGTAGAACACCACACAACGGATGCCTTGTCTGGGTTTATAACGGCCCCTGCGTCCCTGCACCACTCTGCTAACCTGTTTAACTAAGCGGTAAACTAGGGTATGCCTACCCAGCATGTGAAGACAGGATTCGGCAGACTTTGCGGGAGAAATCATTCCTGATTCGACGGGCAAGACGGCATTTACCTGCAAAGCGTTGTGGAGCGTAATGAGCACGGCAAGGCACGTAGAGCGCCCTGGTCATCCCTGCACCTGTATTCGTCTCCAGTCGTCTCGACTTGTCTTGCCACTGGACTCAGATGGACTCAGGCGAGAGAGTCAGGTCGACGAATTGCGCAACTCTTCCTCACTTTAATCCAAGTCATCGCGCAAGTCATTCTTAACCTGTTTACTGCCACCTGTAAGTCTTCAGCCAAACTGGCCCTGTCTCTGCCTTTACACCAGCACATCATCTGCAAATGTCAAGATTCTACCCACACCCGGTGACTCAATAGCTGCGATTTTGCTGGTGTAGACATTAAAGAGCACTGGGGACATGGCAGGTTGTGTAATAGTACAGGGGTCAGAAGTCCAGGAACCCATGCGCAGTGCAACCCTACGCTCATAGAGAACTGCCGCAAAACATCTGACAAGGTCAATGGCCTACAACTACTACTACTGAACTGGTTTATAAATACACACACACGCACGCACACACACACACACACACACACACACACACATATATATATATATATATATATATATATATATATATATATATATATATATATATATATATCTTCTTATATATAAATTAGGATCTCCGTCTGTCTGTATGTATGTATGTATGTCCTTTATTTGTTCGCGAACGGCCCATCCGATTGAGATGAAATTTTCTACACGCCTTCCTTTCATTCCAGCGCTGCCAACTGTCGTATTTTTTTTTCTTCTTCCTCCTCCTCCCTCCTCCCATTCCCAAAATACGTACGTAAATATATGATGATGATGATGAAAGAATCCCCGAACCAAAACGCTAGGGAAAGGGAAGAAAATGACGTGACTACACAGAATCGTCACACGGCAATCATCATCATCATCAAGTGCCGTGCCAGCTGGCGTAGGCGTTCAACTCTGCTGCTGATATATATGCCTCCATGCCACGGCAATATCAATAACAATTCATCTTTTTATGTGTAAGGAAGTTATCTACAGTCGTGTAGAAGGGAAGAACAATCAATGGAAGGACCGAAATCACAGAACCTAGACGAGTATGAATTCGGAATGGCGAACTCCCTCCTCCTCTCTTCTTCTCCTGCCTCTACCTCCTCCCCCCTCCTCTTCCTCCTCCCCTCCTCCTCCATCCTCCTCCCTCCGCCTCTCCCCTCCTCCTCCCTCCTCCTTCTCCCCCTCCCTTCTCCCTCCTCCTCCCTCTCCTCCTCCCTTCTCCTCATCCCTCTACCTCCTCCCTCCTCCTCCTTCCTCCACATCCCTCTTCCTCCTCCTCCCTCCTCCTTCTACCTCTTCCTCCCTCCTCCTTCTCCCTTCTCCTCCTCTCTCCTCCTCCTCCCTCTCCCTCCTCCCCCACCTGCGTTCTCCTCCTCCCTCCTCCTCCCCCTTCCTCCTCCTCCTTCATCCTCCTCCTCCTTCACCCTCCTCCTCCCTCTTCCTCCTCCTTCTCCCCTTTCCCCCCTCCTTCTCTTAATCCCTCCTCCTCCCTCCTATTCCTCCCTACTCCCTCCTCCTCCTCTCTCCGCCTATCTCTTCCTCCCTCCTCCTCCCTCTTCCTCCTCCCTCCTCTTCCTTCCTCCTTCGCCCTCCTCCTCCCCCCCCCCTCATCCCTCCTCCTTCCTACTCCCCCCTCCCTCTCCTCCTCATCCCCCCCCCTCCTCCATTCTCCTCCTCCCTTCACATTCCTCCTCCTCCCTTCACATTCCTCCTCCTCCCTCTACCTCCTCCCTCCTCCTCCCCCTCTTCCCTCCTCCTCCTCCCTCTTCCTTCTCCCTCCGCCTCCCACTCTCTCCTCCTCCCTTTCCCTCCTCCTCCTCCTCCTGCGTTCTCCTCCTCCCTCCTCCTTCTCCCTCTTCCTGCTCTCTCCTCCTACTCTTTCCTCCTCCTCCCTCTCCCTCCTCCTCCCCCTGCGTTCTCCTCCTCCCTCCTCCTCCACCCTACTCCTCCCTCCTCTTCCTAATCCCTCCTCCTCCCTCCTCCTCCCTCCTCCACCTCCCTCTTCCTCCTCCCTCCTCCATTTACCCAAGACAGACAGACAGACAGATAGTCGGGAACGGGATCTTATATGACTACTTATATGATTTAAATGAGATGCTCTCCACCATGGGCTGGGCCGGGTCAGAAAGACAGATAGATAGACAGACAGACAGACAGTCGGGAACGGGAACTTATATGACTACTTATATGATTTAAATGAGATGCTCTCCACCATGGGCTGGGCCGGGTCAGACAGACAGACAGATAGATAGACAGACAGACAGACAGACAGACAGACAGACAGACAGACAGTCGGGAACGGGAACTTATATGACTACTTATATGAATTAAATGAGATGCTCCCCACCAGGAGTTGGGCGATGCCGGGCCGGGTCAGACAGACAGACAGATAGATAGTCGGGAACGGGAACTTATATGACTACTTATATGAATTAAATGAGATGCTCCCCATCAGGGTCTGGGCGAAGCCGGGCCGGGTCAGACAGACAGACAGACAGATGGACAGACAGACAGACAGATTGTCGGTAACGGGAACGAGAACTTATATGACTACTTATATGAATTAAATGAGATGCTCCCCACCAGGGTCTGGGCGAAGCCGGGCCGGGTCAGCTAGTATATATATAAATGTTTGCATATCCTTTACGGGACATCGCTGTCAACATCAGCATCTTTCAGCTGATTGTTGATTTCTTGGCAAGATTACGCTCAGTAGTTTGCCATTGCTTTGTGAGCGGCCGGCTCACATACCCCGTAAGATACCGACTTCGATTCGAACCACTGCTGATTCTCACCGTCGTCACTTTATTTACGAGAGTATACGAGATTACGGAGAAAAGTTGCTAACCTCTAGGCCAGGAAGCCGGCAGGCAGGCAGGCAGGCACACACACTCTGTGACTATACACAAAATTTTGTGAATAGTATGAGCCGCTATACACAATTGCAAGTTGAAACACACCATCATCATCTTTCACTTCAAGCGACGTGGGGAGGAATAATTGACGTTCCAGCGCATGATGGATGGTACTGAATAGTATCATTCCGTGTGATTGTACAATATCTTTGTTGTCGCCAATCCATTTCTTCTCGGGCGTCCTCTTGCTCTCGTCGCAGATTGTCTTTGATGTAGGGCCAGTGCTGGTAGTTGATGGTGTTGCATTCTAACGAGATGGCCAAACCATTTGATCTTCTGTCTTTCCATAAATGTGGCACAAGGTGTTGATCCCACTGTCTGTCTGATAACAATATAACATTTCTTATTCTGTATCGGATTGTTAAGTTGGCAGCGCTCCTCAGGCATCTCATCTCAACAGGTGTTGATTTTGCGTAAGTGTGATTAGTACAATGTCCAAGATTGAGATTGGTAGCATGGGGTTGGTGTGAATATTTTTTTGCATATCCTATTTACAGGACATCGCTGTCAACACCAGCATTTTACAGCTGTTATTGATGTCCTGGCAAGTTTACGTTCAGTAGTTTCTGAACGACCGGCTCCTTACCAACGTGTTAAAACCCAATGTGAAAGGTTGTGCTGTCAAATCGGTCGCAGCTGTGTTTCGAACGCGGGCAAACAGGCTTACGAATCCCGTCTGCAAGCCCTTAGCCATGGAGACAGGCGGTGTGAATATGCTGTTTATTATCTGTCGTTTTGTGGACATAGGTATGGTTTGATGTTTCAGTATGGGTGATAGTTGATATGTAAGTGCATTTGCTTTTTGACATTTTTTTTTCACTGAGTATACTTCTCAGAAATCGCATTTCCGTTGTTTCAATTTATCTTTTATCTTTTTCTGTCAATGTCCAGGTTTGGCATTGGTAGCATAGAGTCGCTAGGACGTGTTTCTATTATCTGCTGATACGTGTTTGTTCTTTAGTATTGGTGCCATTTGTCTAATGAGCTGAAAAAGAAAGATTTACCAGCATGACACAAAATGATGATGATGATGATGTTAATGTTTATGTGTGCGTATTTAAGAAAACAATGAGTCATACGTTCAGTTCACTTTATTCATCTCTGTATCATGCACTGACAAGATACAGTAAGAGATGGTGGATAATTGTTTTTTTTATTGATATATAAACAATTGTTTGATTTATACGTCCATGACTGTGACGGGAAGTTTGAATAAGATGATTTATCAACCCATGGCACTTAATCAGTTAAAAGGCAAGAAGACTGACTTCATTGCACCGGCTCTGATCCCATATGGTTCAGTCTCTTTTCACACAGCAGCCTGCTAAAAGTGTGGCACAGATACTTTATGTATTTTATGCTTGTTGTTGTAGAAGCATTAGGCACGCTGCTGGTTACTTGAACAACAAATATATTTTTGTTACTTGAATAACAAATATATTTTTGTTATATGTTAGTTGGGGTAAAGCAGAGGATGCTCTGAAGCTCCAGTCACAACCTCTGAGTCTCAGAGAAAATTGTGATTTAGAACAGAATCGAACCCACAACCTTCAGAGCATGAGGTAGGCAGTGTAAACACTTCGCCACAGAGATTACCCACTGAAACTGAATATATAACAACAAATGCATGTTCAGAAAAATGGTGGCCGGCCGGTTGCTGAACTAACTGTGTTACCTTATGCAGTAATGTGTGGCTGCTGGTTTTCTAGTGACTGCCACTACCATCGATGATGAAATGTATTTTTCATGGCGGACTTTTGAGTTGGCATTCTGGCAGTGGCATTATGCATAGTATGCCTATGCGGGGCTGTTGGTTTGTCGAGACTCCTGTCTGTTCCACTTTTCACATGGGGCAGTAAGGAGCATTTTGTATGATACTCACTGGCACAGGAATAGAGCATAATGGGGCACAGGAATAGAGCATAATGGGGTGACCCTTAGCCATGACGTTGGAACCGCAACTAACTAGCGACTAACATAACAAAAAATATATTTGTTATTCAAGTAACCAGCAGCGTGTCTAATGCTTCCACAACAAGCATAAAATACATAAAGTATCTAACTATTCTGAGTGTCTTCTTTGTGTCATTTAGAAAAAACAAAACAAACAAAGAACAAGAAAACACAAAGTATAAGGGCATCTTTACAAAATATAATTACAGAAAACAGAACATTACAAATATGAAATAAAGAAGCTAATTTAAACAAAACAGACACAATCACCAGACTGCACTTTTTGTTTCATATTTGCATCCTGTTAAATAAGTACTGCATATTTTATTTCATTTTGTTTATTATGCTTGATGAAAGTAGGGCTAGCAAACTGGTAGGGAATATACTATTTGATTATGTGGTTGTTTCGGGATTTGAAATTTAAATATTGAGCACAACCCATTACTGGCAACGCCGATCGCATTCTGTTATGAACCTAAGGCCTATTGACGTGGATAGGCCTTAGGTTCATAACAGAATGCGATCGGCGTTGCCAGTAGTGGGTTGTGCTCAATATTTAAAATAAACTAATTCGTGTAAAAATTATGCTCGTTAATCATGAAGGAAATCGGAGGAAAGGCGCTAGTTAGTTTCCTGAAAACTTCCTCTATTTTCTGTAATTGTATTTTGTAAAGCTGTCCCCATACTTCACATTTTTCAATTGTTTACATTTTCATAGCCTTACCACAGTTTTAACCAGGTTTATTGATATTTTTTGTAACAACAAAGCCCACTGTAACTTTCTGGATAATAAAGGATTACAGAAAGTCGCAATTTCATGACATGGTAATACCATCAATGTGTTTATTGCTAAAGCAACCAGCAGCATGTCTGAAACTCCAACACAAGCACAACAGTAACAACAATCAAGAGAGAAGAAGAGATACACAATATATGAGAGAAAATAACATGCTGTGACTGACTTTATGCATAATATAGAATCACAGAAAACTGAAACAACTTATATAATAATACTAATATATGTAATAATCAAACAGCAGTCTATTGTCACAAGATCAAGTATAATAAAAAAAATAAGTAACCCTGAGGAGGGAGTGGAGGGAAAAAGACAGAATATCTGAGGGTTAAATTTGACATTTGAAACACCAGATCTGTATTTTTAAAAGTTAGTTGCATATTCTTTAAGGACGTCTGAGTCAACCCAAGCATTTTTGGCTATTTGATATTTCTTGGCAAGATAATATGTTCAGTAGTTTGCCACTGACACCATTGTATGAAAACCAGTGCAAAGCGGACTGCTTCCAAATCGCCTGTAGCTGTGTTTCGAACTTTGAATTTTGTTCCCTTTGCCACAGTGCAAATAGATATTTATAACAATGCATAAAATGCAAAATGCACACACCTGTCCCAGATTTTCTAGCGTAAGGTTTTAAACATACATCCTGGCCAGCTCCTTGGCAAAGGGGTTACGGGTATTGTTTGTAATTCCGCTTACCCGCGTACAAAACACAGCTGCAGACGATTTGGCAGCAAACCGTCTTGCGTTGGTTTTTTACGAAATGGTATGGGGTCGGTCGTTCAGAAAGCAATGGCAAACTACTGAACGTAAACTTCCCAAGAGATTACAACAGTAAAAAATGCTGGTGTTGACTGCGATGTCCTGTAAAGGAAATACAATTAACTTTTTTAACATACATCGTTAAAAAATCAGACAGATTACATGAAGTACTCATTTCACTTATAAATTCAATAAACATCTTATTTGTCAATTGAATTATTCCCTTATTTATAAATCCAATAATTATCTTATTTATACATTCAGTAATCATCTTATGTATTTATTAATTGAAACATTAAAATATACTGTATCAAAATGTACAATAAAACATTAACAAATATAACAATAAAAAAAAGAATCATTGACAGGATCCACACTTAAGACACTGCGGGAGCTTCACATACTGCAGACCCTATATTAACTGATACAGTGTCGAAGAATAATATATTGCCAAATGTGACTTCCCATTTGTGCATGAAGGACGATATATCGCCATACTAGGGTCAACATGTTATTTGTTTTATTTTATAGTATCTATATGCTCAGTGAACAGAGATTTACATTATAATACTTATTCATTTTATTGTGTGCTATGTCTGGTCCAAACCTACTTTTTGTATGGCAGTGAATCAGGTAAGACTACAAATTTCTGCATGTCCTTCGTAGGACTTGCAATCAACCCCAGGTTGGTTTACAAGGAAACTTTACATTCAGTAGTTTGCCATTGCTTTCTGAATACATTTAAGTGCAACTGACCATGTGAGAAATGTAAAATGTGAGCACAATAAATCTCTTAGCCTTACTGACCTCTATAATAAGATTAAGTAAATAAATAAATGTAGTTTGTCACGAGGTCACACTACGAGGCTTCTACGAAAATAAGACCAGGACTTATATTACTTAGGGGGGCTGAGTGATCTCAAGGTATGGTGTCCGCCTCAAGTGCTAGAGGTCCCGGGTTCAAGCTCTGGTGAGGGCCGGAATGTTTTCACATGGACTTCTAGTAACAAAATGTCCCCTGGTCTCTGGGTAGTGAGATCAGACACCCGTGTGTATTGTTGCGCACGTAAAAAACTCCTTGGCAGTTGGAAATCGAAAAAGAGTAGCCTAACGGCGCTGCGCTGGAAGAATTTTGAGTTAAAGATTTACCCAAAGTATTTCAGGATCCTCGCCGGTGCTAAGGAGTTCATGCACAGAGCTGAGATTCTCTGGACTCAGGCTTGAGTTAGGAGTAGAATGGAGCACTTATGGATTACACCTGTGTGCCGTGATGTTGGTCCGTCGACTAAACTAAACTTATATATTAATCTTAGCTTAAAAAAAATGCAGTAGGGCTTTTTTTCAGGGGATGTCTTATATTCTTTTCCGATACAAAAATCTACATTCATTCATGTACAAAATTCTACATTTATTCAATTATGGTCATGTCATTTTCTTCTGAAACATCATCATAACTCTCTAAATCCCAAATTCCGTCTAATCAATTGTTGTTTGAGATCCTAGGCCCATAAACACTGCAGTTCCATCCACGGCAATCACATTGGAGAGCTGGTATTTAGAAAAGTCGATGCCATCAACAAAATACTTGAATGCAAGTGCAAGTTTAATAACTTCATTCATTCTAGCTGACGATCTAAACTAGCGCTTTTTTAGGGGTAGGTCTTATATTAAAAACATCCTGAAAAATCGTGCTAGAGCTTATTTTAGGGGTGGGTCTTAATTTTGGGGAAACATGATACATACGTTCATGAAAATAATGTGATAGTTTCCCCTTTCAGATTTTCTCCCACCTAACAGATTTACATAGCCACACTCCCAGGCTGAGGGGTTAGCTGCTTTCTCCATAACTCCGAATACTCTCGTGGTTGACGTGAGCGCACGAGAATTGGAAACGGTTCGAGTCGCGCCAGTGACTTATGAGAGTATGGAGCCGGTCGCTCAGAAAGCAATGGCAAACTACTGAGCGTAATCTTGCCAAGAAATCAAGATACAGCTGAAAGATGCTGATGTTGACAGCGATGTCCTGTAAAGGATATGCAAAAACATTTAACAGATTTACATGCATGCATATTCTACTATTGGTTGATTTCCTGAGTTGTTGCCAGAATGTTGTTGAGACAGCAAATCACAGCATTTTTTGGGGGTGCTAGCTTGCATTGAACTCAAGCATAGTCCATGTGCATGCTTCTAGTGCACTGGACTGATTTTTGCGTGTTGAATTCTTATTACTAGTGTCTCTCGCCATCAGGCAAACCCACTCCGACTATAGAGGTAATTGTAATTTACGTTCCAAAGTCAAGGACGAGAAGTCAGCATTTTAGTCTAACTGTCCGGTGTAGGAGCTGAACCCGTTACCTCGGCATCAGCACACCGGATGTTTAAGAACAAGTGCTCTTATTCATTTGTCCTATGCTGACCTCCAAATCACAGCACTGTATCATCATGTGCCTTGCAGAGTGGCATAGACGTTCTCATCTCTCCACAGATGTTGGTCCATGGTGTTCTGAATCAAATCTAATGATCTCCCACTACAACACAATCTTCCTACCAACTCTATGTTCATTCATTCAGTAGCATGTCCTTTGTAGAACCTCTCTCCCATAACAACCTTCCGGAAAACCTCTCGATCATAAGCAAGATGCCCCACGTCTGATATATCCATCTGGAGATCATCCGCCACATCCTGCACCCATCTTCTCTTTGGCCTTCCTCTTCCTCTCTTCCCAGGGATATACCCCTCCATTATTGTTCTCTCCAAACTTTCATGACGTTTCAAGTGACCAAAATATTTAAATTTTCTTTGTTTTATTGTCTTTAATAGTCAACCTTCTTCAATATTCAGCTCTTGAAGTATGGATGCATTTTTTTTTTTTCTTTACCCAAGATATTCTTAGAATTCGTCTATAACATTTATATTCAAAGGCATTTATGCGCTGTTCCACTTGTTTAGTAAGTGTCCAGGTCTCACAGGCAACTCTATGTTACCAATGCCAAACCTGGACATTGACAGAAAAAGAGAAAAGAAATATTACAACAGAAATGAGATTACCGAGAAGAATACTCAATATATCAAGAAGAGTTATAGCAACGCTAGATGTAATTAGAAAACAGCAAGTAAAAAGATGTATAACTTTCTCATTACAAACATAGACACGAGTCGAAGTATTTCATGAGATATATCATTTTTATTGCAATTAACTCTTTCCATTCTATGTACACATTTCCGTAAATCATTCCTTGTGAATGAGCTGATCCATTAAAGCAACAACTTCTGGGACATAAACAGTCAAAAAATTATTTCACATTATTTGTAATCATTTAAAAACAACAACAACCAAACACAACACTGTCACACGACCTCCCCAAAACACAGATACACAATGGTAGAAAAGACCTGGTCTCCCCAAATGATAAACAGAGCTACAGATACACGACTGTAGAGGGACATGGTTTCCTCAAAATGATAAACAGAGCTACAGATACACAATTGTAGAAAGACCTGGTCTCCCGAAAATGATAAACAGAGCTACAGATACACGACTGTAGAGGGACATGGCTTCCTCAAAATGATAGAGCTACAGATGCACAATTGTAGAAAGACCTGGTTTCCCCAAAATGATAAACAGAGTTACAGATACACGACTGTAGAGAGACCTGGTCTCCCATGATAAACAGCTAGAGATACACGACTGTAGAAGGACATGATCTCCGATGTCACTCAACAAGTCCATTGAACAAGACAAATGTGAAGCAATTTCCAGTCATCATCATCATCCCCTAGACTCACTTAAAAGTAGAGAACTATTTCCCACGCTGTAAGAGGGACAGGCATGTGGTTCTAGGCCCATAATTAGAGGCTAATTTGCACTCTGTGGGTGGTGCGGTTGGCACAGGACTGGTTGCCTTTACTTTCCAAGACATTTCCTGGTATCCATTTTATGCTGTTCCAACTTGTAAGTCCTGGTCAATTTTTACAAATCCGCCAAATGTAGATTTGAATTCATACCCATCGACCAGCCAGGTGAGCATGTAGCCTGTATGTCACGATAGTTCCCCTAAACTCATACGCTTCATTCAGTAGCCTGTCCCTTGCAGAATAACCATCAGCAAAATTTCTCGGTCATAAGCAAGATGTTCAATGTCCGATACACCCATCTGGGGATCATCTGCCACATCCTGCACCTATCTTCTCTTTGGCCTTCTTCGTCTTCTCTTCCCGGGCATATACCCCTCCATTACTGTTCTCTCCAAACTTTCCTGACATTTCAAGTGACCAAAATATTTCAATTTTCTTTGTTATGTCGTCTTTAGTAGCCAACCTTCTTCAATATTCAGCTCTTGTCGTACGGATGCATTTGTTCTTTTCTGTATCCAAGATATTCTTAGAACCCGTCTATAACATTTGTATTCAAATAATCAATTCACATGCTACATATTAATCTATAGGTCATGAGAAAAACACAGAACCCACTTTCCTGACATACAACAATAAATATCAATGAATAGGCCAGGATTATGCTGAAACATAAAGTCATACATGGTCACCAAAGGTCATCTTCAAAGCAGATACTGCCATTGGGATGTAAAATATTAAGTCTCGACATATTCATGACACATGAGGTTTGGTGGTCAGTTACATTCCTTCTCACTTTTCCTTTCAAACAAACTCTGACAACTGTCTAGTGCCCATTTTTCATTTGGCTGAGTCAACCTCAGACCCACGCCGGTCCGAAAACAATAATCCTGCCTCTACTGAGGATTGAACTCTAGACCACTGTCTTGGTAGGGAAGCACACTAATCACTATGTCACCGTAGTTCACAAAGCTTTCACAGTCACAAAATCTGTTTAACAAATATCAAATTTACATAAATACACAGTAGTAAATAGAAAGAGTTTGTGGTACATTTGAAATTACCTTAGGAATAACATATGAACTTTGACTATATGTTTTAATTGTTTCAGCTAAAATATTATTCATTTCATATGATATATAACTATGCAGTATGCCCCTGACAAGATGCAGAGAAATATGCCAGGCAATAAATGATGCAACATATTGTTGCGGCTTCTGTGTTTAAATTCACCAAGGGAATACATTGTTTTGAATTTACAACACATATCTCCTGTCATGTGTCCTGACCGTGCTGTTTTAAAGGATTATATAGTGACCCACTGACCCACAAGAGATTTTTATGCTGGCAGAGCTAGGACTGGGTCTCCATTATTTCACAGGTCTAGAGATGGGAACCAGTTTAAGAGACACATAGACCTGCTGTCTTGCAGGTAAAATCCGGACAGTCAAAGACTAGGCAAGGCACATAAAAGCAAGTAGAAATGTTGATGCCCAGGGCCATAAGCCTAATAAAATAGTGCAATATAATTGGCTTTATTGTCAACATTTTTGTTGTTGTTGCGCTCATTTTGAACTCAAGTGCAGTCCATCCACACTACTTCTAGCGTGCACTGAACTGAATTTTGCATGTGAATTAGCTTTCCCTATTACCATTGTCTCTCTCCATCAGGTCAACCCTTCAGAGCCCAGATAAAAACAAAACCCACCTAAATGGAGATTCAAATACACTACCATCGCTCTCAAAGGCAAGTGCACTACCCACTGCACCACAAAGGCTCCATTTATACGTAATGGCATTTGTTAATTAGCATTTCAATAAAATAAAAGATAATTAAGGCGTAGAAGGCCACATATATGAAAGAAAGAAATGCTTCATTAAAAATAATTACAATGCAATAGCTTTTAAAAACATCAACAAAAATCCGCAAAGCGTCAACAGTTTATGTATCGTCATAATTTAACATTCACAATTTGTCACTGAAGAACAATACATTATTACAGAATTAACACAAAAAGTTACTTGTATGTCCTTTTCAGGACTTTGCAATCAATCCCAGCATTCATTGGCTGTTTGTGATTTACAGGGCAATTTTATTTTCAGTAGTTTGCCATTGCTTTCTGAATGGCTGATACCTCATACCATCAATGTCAACTTGCTCCCAAATTGCCTGTGGTTGAGTTTGAACCCTCGAATCTGTGTGTTGGCAGATTGTGAAATTGTGTCAAAATTCCAGATTGGTGAAACAGCCATGTGCACATGTGGATTGGTGCCACAAACAGCAGAGCACATACTCCAAGACTGCCAAAAATACAACATATCTAGGCAAACCTTCTAGCCTAGAAAAACAGCAGAGGAAGATACTCTTTGGACCGCCGAGTGAACTGAAAAAGTCAGTGAAGTTTATACAAGAAACAACATTGCAGAAATAGAAAAATTTCAAGAGAATGAAAGAAGAATAAGAAGACAATAACATTAAATGCAATAAACCTCTGCAATTGGAAGACAAGAAGCAAGCCTTCCTGAGCTGTCTTTTTCTTATTTCATTCACTGAAATAAATTGTCTATATCTGCAATGTTGTCTCTTGATTTCTCAGGTGTGATACAGCTCCATTTGTAACAGAGGAGACTGAATTCTAGGGATGAACGTACGTAGGTCAGTACACCCCCATAGTTCCCCAAACCAACAGGCCCGAGCTCTCGGGTTAGGTTGAAAGCACTAGTAATAAATGTGCAATTTAGTTGGAGAGTACAGGTGGTCAACTAAGTTTATAACATTTGACAGGTTCAGAAGCGCATTTCAAATCTGGAACATTCTACAAAAGCCACATTTCATCGTTAAGGGTATTTATGACATGAGGAGAGGAAGGCACGGGATTGATTTATTGATGACCAGCGAAGACTATAGGATATAAGAAAAAAGTGAGCTGTGGAGGAAGAGAGACTTGTTTGACTGGAACTCAACAGCGAGGATAAGCGACAAAACTAGCTGTAGAATGTACTAATATATTACTAGCTATAAGCTCATGGAACTGATGCTCATATTTCAATATGTTACAGATGTCATGATGGTTTAATTGTTGTGTTAGATCAACAGAGTATTACGGAATTTACTATCACATTAATAAAGATTAAAACAACAGAACTTGTAGCATCCACTTTTTCGTTAACCATGGCCAACCACTGGTCATTCATGAAAGTTGATATTACTGGAATCCTCACATTGTTATGGTTGTCCCACGTGTAGTGTGGCTAATTGTGCATGAACAGTAGCACCCCATCGACTGGGCAACACATGTTTTACCACATACGGAAAAAGTTATCATGGTCTCATACTTTCTGAAGGGAAACTCCCAACTTCATCTGCAATTGGTGGAGGGTGCCCAAGGCACAGTTACGGACGTAAGCAGCTCTGGAGTCCGAGTATCCATGGAAAAACTGAGCAGAGGAGGGCACACACTTGTTCAGTTAGAAAATGCTGTCAAAGGCAAAGGTATAAACTCCTAGTGTTGGATATGGAGGGCAAAAGAAAGCCACTACACTGTCTTCCCAAGTCTTTATGAATGAAAGCAGATCAACAGAACTGATCCATAAGACCAAAGACTGAGATCTGTGGAGAGACATAACATCTACCCACTTTGCAAGGCACATGATAATGATGATGGAGAATGGATGAACAAACAGACTGAAGCCAATGAAATGAGGATTTGCAGAAGAATGTTAAAAGTGAACAGCCCAAATAAGTAAGTAACATGGATGTGCTAAAAAGGCAAAACAAAGACAACTTGTTAAATAAACCCGAACCCCGGGAAGGTAACCTGGCCAACAAGTGTCTGAAGTCAGATGTGTTGGCCGAAAGGTGCAAATATTTGCAGCCCTGCTGTAAAGAAGCACAACACAATTATGACTAAAACAACATTCCAGACAAACGCAGAAGAAGAAATAAAAAGGAACAAAACATAATTTCTTGGCCATTCCAAGCCAGGGGTATTGGCAAACCTTGAAAATAGGAGAAACTCTGGAATACCAATCTCAGGGAACATGGTGAAAAACCTTGCAAATTTCCTTTTGTGCCTGGAGAATCCAAAATAAAAGAAGAGTGAATTCAGCTACTGGAGATAGTTTTGACTTGTTTATTCATTCAAATGTGCCGTCCATTTTCAGTAAACTGTGAGTGTGCATTTTATCGCTTGTCAGTTTCTGTCATGGTCAAGGGTGCGTAAGCAGTGGGAAAGCCCATTTAGTACAACTGTGTATCATACTTCAGATGACAATTAAACCTTGCCTGGTTGCCAATTTTAACCCATGTGGCATGTTGTGCCCAATTATAAAATTTGGCCATCACCTGGGAACTGTGTTTTTTTATACACTACAGATATTTTGGATTTTTGCAATATTCGTCTTTTTTTCTTTCTTCTTCTTACTTTGGTTCTAGATTTTAAGAATCGACACCGTGGCGCTACAAGCAGTCTGATAGTTATGACTTCCATAGAATCAATTCTATATTCGGTGTTGTCTGTTCACCCGTATATTGCTTCCATAGAATCAGATCTATATCGGTGTTGTCAGTTCACTCTTGTATAACTTCCATAGAATCAGATCTATATCCAGTGTTGCTTGTTCACTCTTGTATAACTTCCATAGAATCAGATCTATATCCAGTGTTGCTTGTTCACTCTTGTAATAACTACAAAAACAAAAAAAAACAAACCACACAAACACCCCACAAAAAACAACAAAAAACAAAACAAAAAAAAACAAACAAAAAAACAAAAAAAAACAAAATCCATAAGAATACAGATCAATATCACGGAATGAATTGCATGTTCCCCAAACTCATTGTATAACTATAACCCAAACTAAGAATCCAAAGATCTACTACACAACAACAAAAAAACAACCAAACAAAAAAACAAAAAACCAAAAAAAAAAAACCCCAAAAACACACCACAAACACCAAACCAAACCAACCAAACAAAAAACAACACAAAAACACACAACCAAACCAAAACAACCACAAAAACACCACCCCCAAAAACCCACAAAAACCAAACCCACAACCCCCACAAACACCAAAAACACACAACAAACAACAACAACCAAACAACCCAACAAAACAACAACCAAAACAACCACCCAAAAAACAACCAACAAACAAAAAAAAACAACCAACCGGTGTTTCTAATGTTCCCCCCTCAACAAGAATATAACACAATTCACAAACAATCAGATCCTAATATCCAGTACTTATAACTGTTCCCTCAACAACAAAAAACCACCAAAAAAAACACAAAACAACCAACAAACACACCCAACAAACACACCCAAAACAACAAAAAACAAACCACAACCAAACAAAAAAAAAAAAAAAAAAAACAACCAAAAACAAACCAACACCAAAAAAAAAACAAAAAACCAAAAAACAACACAAAAAAAAAAAAAAAAAAAAAAAAAAAAAAAAAAAAAAAAAAAAAAACAAAAAAAAAAAAAAAAAAAAACAAAAAAAAAAAACAAAAAAAAAAAAAACAAAAAAAAAAAAACAAAAACAAAAAAAAAACCCATTAAGTAATACAACTATCACATAGAAATCAAAATCCCTAAATATCACAGTGAATTCTAACATATTTGTAAATAACACAAAAAAAACAAAAAAAAAACAAACACAAACAAAAAACACAAAAAAAAAACAAAAAAAAAAAACACCAACAAAACAAAAAACAAACAACAACAAAAAACAACAAAAAAAAAAACAACAAAAAAAAAAACAAAAAAACAAAAACACAAACAAAAACAAACAAAACCAAACAACACCAAAAAAAAACAAACAACCACACAAAAAAAAATACAAGAAATCTATAACCGTTGTTGTAAATAGAAACTTCACCAAAAAAAAATCAAAAACATTGTATAACATTACCATAAAATCAGAATCTATAATACAACAGGTGTTAAGTTGTTCAACCAAAAAAAAAAAAAAAAAAAAAAAAAAAAAAAACAAAACACAAAACAAAAAAAAAAAAACAACATCATAAGTAATAACTTCCAATAAAAGAACAACAGAAATACATCTAAATCACTGCTCTTGTAAAAATCACCAAAAAAAAAAAAACCAACAAAAAAAAAACAAAAACAAAAAACAAATACCCAATAGAATAACAGATCCTATAATCACAATGATTAGCTTGTTCCCAAAAAAAAAAAAAAACAACAAAAAAAAAAAACCCCAAAAAAACAAAAACAAAAAAACACACAAACACCCAAAAAAAACAAACAAAAAAAATCTAATAGTATAAACTTCCATTCCATAGAATCAGATCTATAATCCAGTGATTGTCTGTTCACAATCCTTGTATAACTTCCATAGAATCAGATCTATATCCGGTGTTATCTTGTTCACAACTTGCAAATCACAATTCGTATATAACTTTCCATAAACTACAGAATCACATATCCGGTGTTGTCAGTTCACTCTTGTATAACTTCCATAGAATCAGATCTATATCTGGTGTTGTATGTTCACTCTTGTATAACTTCCATAGAATCAGATCTATATCTGGTGTTGTCATGTTCACTCTTGTATAACTTCCATAGAATCAGATCTATATCTGGTGTTGTATGTTCACTCTTGTATAACTTCCATAGAATCAGATCTATATCGGTGTTGTATGTTCACTCTTGTATAACTTCCATAGAATCAGATCTATATCGGTGTTGTCATGTTCACTCTTGTATAACTTCCATAGAATCAGATCTATATCTGGTGTTGTATGTTCACTCTTGTATAACTTCCATAGAATCAGATCTATATCCGGTGTTGCTTGTTCCCTCCTCACCATATAATCATGTAAAAGGTTAGTTGCATATCCTTTACAGGACGTTTGCAGTCAACACCAGCAGTTTTTTTACTGCTGTTGATGTTTTGGCAAGTTTTACGTTCAGTAGTTTGCCATTGCCGGTCTCTGTGGCTAAGGTCTTGCGAACGCGATTCATGAATCCGCTTACCTGCGTTCAAAACACAGCTGTGAACGATTTGGCAGCAGACCATGTCGTGCTGGGTGTTAACGTGTTAGTATGGGAGCTGGTCGTTCAGTCAGCAATGGAAAACTACTGAACGTAAACTTGCCAAGACATTAACAACAGCTGTAAAATGCTGGTGCTGAAAGCGATTTCATGTACATAGGATATGCACACACAAAAAAAGTTTATCATTGTTTTCTGAACAACCAGCACTCATACCATTTCGTCAAAAACCAGCGCAACGTGGCAACAGGCCACGTTGCGCTGGTTTTTGACAAAATGGTATGAGTGCTGGTTGCCAAATCGCGTACAGCTGTGTTTTGAACGCGGGTATGCAGGGTCACATACCGCGCCAGTACCCCTTCACCACAGAGACCAAGCACAAATCATGTAGCAGGTATTTTTAGTGCCCATGCCTAGAAATAAACATGTCTGCACAAATAAACAAATATGGTCTATTCAATCACAATAAAATATTTACTTCAATTTGAAGAAATTTCTATCCTCTTCTGCAAGTTAAAAAAACACACACAGAATCATATCATGGCTTACACATCAAATGCTGAAAAAATGAATCATGAGAATGATAGGGAAATCCTAATAATATGGCTAACATTTTCTTTATTTCATTATGGATTTGTGGAGGCCCCAAACCTTTAGGAACTTGTGTGGATATACTGTAGAGGTCATGTGCGACATCAAGAGAGCTGACATGCTAGCTTCAAGAGCACTTATCATCTGGGCATCGAATATGGTCAGGTTAAAGTTACAGCCAAGTGGATCAGCTTCATTGCACCGAGTTTTACCCTATCTGACTTGGTCTTTTTCCAGAAAAGCTGCTTGCCAAGAACAACCCACACTCTGTAGCTCCAGTGATGACCCTGGCAGGTCTCTGGAAAAAGTGTGCTGATAGTCTAACGAGACAAGTCCAATAATGAACACACACTTTTATAGGGCTTAACCACATTGGCATGAGACAAGGAAAAGGTGGTCGGGCGCCTGTGGGACCAGGTGGAGAAAGCGGTGGAACAGACTGACCACCCGTATATGGAGAGGATGATATGGTGGGGGATCAGCAGGGATGCTGGATGAATCTCAAAACTGAGAGGAAGGACCAGAACATTCAATTAGATGGTGGTTGGAACAATTAGTAGTATGACTCTTTGCTGGCTGTTGAACGAGGGGACGGAGCATGTGTGGGAATGTCCTGAGTGCAGTGATGTCAGTTCTTAGATCACAACTCACAACCACATCGGCACGATGCTGTTCTACAGGATGAGGTTGCTAGACTCACATCAACCCACCTCAGTTGCCTCTTACGACATTCATGGTAAGTTAACATGGACAACGGGGATATTTTGTGGACAATAGATGATGGAGCTGTGGTAGTGTAGTGGTAAGACACTTGCCCAGAATCTCAGGTTGGAATCTGCATCAAGGCAAATTCTGAAAACTGACCTAGGCTCCCTGGCTGACCCAGCCTAAAATGGGTGCCAACCCTGGGAAGGTTAACCCGGTCAACAAATGCCCGCAGAAGTCGGATGTGTCAGCCCAACGGTGCAAGAACGCAGCTCTGCTGTAAACAGGCACAACGCACTCACGTCCGGAAAAAAAAAACTCCGGATGAACGCAAAAGAAGAAATGGGTGCCAGGAAATACCGTGAGAAGCAGAGGCGGTCGGCGGGATGCTGCCACATGACTCACCAGATGCTGATTGGTCTGTCAGAATATGGATCTAGAACCATAAGCCCAAGTCGTGGAAATGTGTCCTTTATTAGTTTTATATTAATAAATGACAAGTAGTTGCAAGGGGGAACATCTCTAGAATAACGTTCCTGATCATGGATGTTAGAATGGTATAGGGTGTATTTTTAATGACTGTGCAGTGTTTGAAAATACTGCCTGTCCAAGTTTTGTATTCACCCTCTGTAAACATAATAGGTAAATACAAAACTTGGACCGGCAATATTTTCAAACACTGCAAAGTCATTAAAAATACACCCTGTAGATCCTGCATGGAACTAGTGCCAATGCTGCGGACCAGGACTGTTCTGATGTGCAGCTAGCTAGCTGGCAACACTGATGGTCAGAATCCTTCGACTTTTTCCGGGAGAGACTGAGTGCTTATTGGCTTGACCTAAGGGCAGTGACACAGATTCTTCCTCCTGTGTGTTGCCGGGGCCCATAAGGGAAGCAAAGAATAGCAACACTGTAGCCTACCACGTATGTCGTAAGAGGCGACTAAGGAGGCTTGATGGTTCCGTCACCTTGCTACCGAGTGAGTGCGTGGTGCGACACTGTGAGCTGTGAGTTTCGTGTGAAATGCTTTTGAATCTGCCTGAGGTATTTTGGAACGTGACTGCATGTTCGGAGTGATGGCAGGTGGCTATGTTCCAGAGTTGACCGGATTTTGCCTTATGCAGAAATGCGTAGCTGCTGGGCTGCTGGTTGACTGCCACTGCCGTCGGTGATGAACTGTATTTTCGTGGACTGTGTGGGTGAACATCTAGGAAACATTCAGATAGGAAAATGACAGCCGATTCCATCAGAGATGAACTGGGTGTTTCGTGGGGGACTGGTGTGTTGACATTCTGGTGGCGGCATTATGCACAGTATATTTGTGCGGGCTGTTGTTTGTCAAGACTCCTGTCTTTTCCACTTTTCACATTGGGCAGTGGGGGGCGTTTTGTGTGATATTCACTGGCACAGGAACGGAGCATAATGGGGACGACCCGTTGCTGTGAAGTTGGAACTGTGACTAACTAACTAACTAACTAACACAGATTCTTCATCATATATTTTCATTACGACTGAATGGGCCAGACTTTTCCTACTCCATTTAACAATGCAACAGCCACAGAACTTTTGTGATAAAAAAGAACTCTTGAGATCTTAAAAGTAATTTTTTTTTTTTTTAATGTTGCATATCCGTTACAGGACGTTGCAGTCAACACCAGCATCTTTCAGCTGCTGTTGATGTACTAGGCAAGATTAGCATATACATTTAAAATGGTTTAAAAATTGCCTTAAATTTACCAAACTCCACTTAAAGTGGCTTCAGAGGCTGAACTCGACAAGTGCACATTATGTAAAATCAACAGTTTTTATTCCATTCTGGTGATCTATGCGGACATGTTGAATGTTCGGTGGATCTGAACCCACAAATGGTTATTAACAATCATGACCAGACATGTGCTCCTAAAATGAGCATATAAAATTGGTTAATAAAAAGGTACATGAAGCGTTAAAAGCAAATGTTAGTCAGTACATTATGGCGAAATGTGTAAAATGTATGATACAGTCTTGTCATTAACCAAAATGCCGGAACTTTCCTACTACATGTTTGCAGTTGGGACAGCGGTGTTCGGCATCTTTCGTGGCGTTGATGCAAAATGGAATTAGGCAACATCCCAGCCATAACCTGCAGAGAAAACAATAAATAATAATTATTAATGTATGAATTAAGGAGACAAAGGATGTGTTAAAATTAATAGAAATGTAACAAGTATGAAAGCTGGATTGAGGATGGGGGAACAAGGAATGGTGATTAATGATTTACAACTATTATGTATTCCCATGACAAATGATATATAAAACATATATCAAACATATTGCACGTTTCCATCAGTTTACAAACGGTGTGTCTGGTAGGGAGGGATGTATGAGAGGATGAAATCAGTTTACAACCAGTGTGTGTCTGGTTGTGAGGGATGTGTGAGAGGACCAAATCAGTTTACAGCCAGTGTGTCTGGTAGGGAGGGATGTGTGAGAGGACCAAATCAGTTTACAACCAGTGTGTGTCTGGTAGGGAGGATGTGTGAGAGGACCAAATCAGTTTACAACCAGTGTGTGTCTGGTAGGGAGGATGTGTGAGAGGACCAAATCAGTTTACAACCAGTGTGTCTGGGAGGGAGGATGTGTGAGAGGACCAAATCAGTTTACAACCAGTGTGTGTCTGGTAGGGAGGATGTGTGAGAGGACCAAATCAGTTTACAACCAGTGTGTCTGGTAGGGAGGATGTGTGAGAGGACCAAATCAGTTTACAACCTGTGTGAGTCTGACAGGGAGGGATGTATGAGAGGACCAAATCAGTTTACAACCAGTGTGTCTGGTAGGGAGGATGTGTGAGAGGACCAAATCAGTTTACAACCAGTGTGTCTGGGAGGGAGGATGTGTGAGAGGACCAAATCAGTTTACAACCAGTGTGTCTGGGAGGGAGGATGTGTGAGAGGACCAAATCAGTTTACAACCAGTGTGTGTCTGGTAGGGAGGATGTGTGAGAGGACCAAATCAGTTTACAGCCAGTGTGTGTCTGGTAGGGAGGACGTGTGAGAGGACCAAATCAGTTTACAACCAGTGTGTCTGGGAGGGAGGATGTGTGAGAGGACCAAATCAGTTTACAGCCAGTGTGTGTCTGGTAGGGAGGATGTGTGAGAGGACCAAATCAGTTTACAACCAGTGTGTGTCTGGGAGGGAGGGATGTGTGAGGGGACCAAATCAGTTTACAACCAGTGTGTGTCTGGGAGGGAGGATGTGTGAGAGGACCAAATCAGTTTACAACCAGTGTGTGTCTGGTAGGGAGGATGTGTGAGAGGAGCAAATCAGTTACAGTGTGTCTGGTAGGGAGGGGTGTGTGAGAGGATGAAATCAGTTTACAACCTGTGTGAGTCTGACAGGGAGGGATGTATGAGAGGATGAAATCAGTTTACAACCAGTGTGTGTCTGGTAGGAAGGGATGTATGAGAGGGTAAAATCAGTTTACAATCAGCAGAGATTAAGGCCAGACAGTTACAGTACTTTAGCCATATACAGAGACATAGCTCCTTAAAAGATATTCTGGAGTGATGATGCAGCTGGACAAGACAAAGACAAAGGCTGAACAGATGCCAGACAGAGGGTGTTGGAGACTCATTACAGCCGACCTTCAATACAATGACAGCACTTGACTGATGATCTGTTAGTTACAAGGCACATATGACTTATTCATTCTATTGTTAAAGGCAGGATTCTGGTCATGAACAAAACCTGTTCAGGAAACATGACCAACTCAGGCTTAATCCCAGGAGGAATATACTGTTTGTGCAGTGCTGAATGATGACCCAGTTACAGCTTGATGTGCCACTCTGCAGATGTGATGCTCCAGGATCAGTTTCGAACATCCCACTGATTTCTAACTTGGAAAGGGGCAGGAGAGCTCTGCAACTGTCACTTTGGATGTGACTTGGGTTCCAGGTCAGGAAGATGGTCTCTACACTCCAACACAAGCAAGTTCCGAGTCAGGAAGATGGTCTCTACACTCCAACACAAGCAAGTTCTGGGTCAGGAAGATGATCTCTACACTCCAACACAAGCAAGTTCTGGGTCAGGAAGATGATCTCTACACTCCAACACAAGTAAGTTCCGGGTCAGGAACATAGTCTCTACACTCCAACACAAGCAAGTTCCGAGTCAGGAACATGGTCTCGACACTCCAACACAAGCAAGTTCCACGTCAGGAAGATGGTCTCTACACTCTAACACAAGCAAGTTCTGGGTCAGGAAGATGGTCTCTACATTCCAACACAAGCAAGTTCTGGGTCAGGAAGATGGTCTCTACACTCCAACACAAGCAAGTTCTGGGTCAGGAAGATGGTCTCTACACTCCAACACAAGCAAGTTCCGGGTCAGGAAGATGGTCTCTACACTCCAACACAAGCAAGTTCCGAGTCAGGAAGATGGTCTCTACACTCCAACACAAGCAAGTTCCGGGTCAGGAAGATGGTCTCTACACTCCAACACAAGTAAGTTCCGGGTCAGGAACATGGTCTCTACACTCCAACACAAGCACGTTCCGGGGTCAGGAACATGGTGCTCCGACACTCCAACACAAGCAAGTTCCACGTCAGGAAGATGGTCTCTACACTCCAACACAAGCAAGTTTCTGGGTCAGGAGATGGTCTCTCACACTCACACAAGCAAGTTCCACCCAAGAAACCACAACCACAACAATAAGACAACAAACAAAAACCACAAGACACAGAAAGCACCAGGAACAAACAACAAACGCCAACACACCAAATACAAACAACAAACCGCCAACACCAGACCAAAACAAAAAAGCCTACAAAACCGAAACCAAACAACAAAACAACCAAACACAGACGCACAAACAAACTACCAAAACACAAAACAACAAACCACAACAGACGAACAACAAAAACCACCGCACCAACAGCAACACAACACAAAGTATACAACACAACAACACGAAAAGAAAAAACAGGACACAATAAAATGAAGCAAAACACAAAACAACAACACACGGAAACAAGCAACACGACGCAAAAACACCAACAACACACAACACACAAAAAACAAAAACACAGCAAAACAACAAACAACACAAGACTAAAACAAAAACGAACATGCTACAACAACAGATCAACAAAAGCACAACACAAACACCACAACAGAAACGACAACAACAACGACACACTAACAGCCACAAGAACAACAACACCAAACGAAACCGAGCAACACAGATCAAGCACACACAAGACACAATACAAAAACACAAAACAGACAACAAAAAACCAGGCACAACCAAAGCAAAGCACACAACACGCACAAAACAAACGAAAGGGGCAACAACACAACAGAACCAACGAATCAACCAGACAGCACAAAACCAAAGCAAACGAAACAAAACCAAGAACAAAAACAACAAAAGACCGCATAACAACGAACACCAACACAGCTATCAGCCACCAACAAACAAGCAACAAAAAACACACAACAAAAAGGACACACAACCAAGACACAAACAAACCAACAAACCCAGAGAGAGCATTAACACAGGTGGAAGATCTGAGGTTAATGTAAACAGGAACACGATAAAAACACAAAAAACCCAACCACACACACAAAAAATCCCAATAACCAAACAACAAGACATCACAGACAACCGAAATAACAACCAGCAACCAACAACAAACATAGAAAACCAATACCACAACAAAGTACCAACACACACACACACACAAGAACACAAACAAAAACCCACAACACAAACAAAAACACACCAAACACAACCCAACAGAACAAAGCAAGTTCCGGGTCAGGACACATGGTCTCGTACCGTCAACACAGCCAGTGTCCAACGTCAGGAAGATGGTCTCTTACACTCCAACACAAGCAAGTTCCGAGTCAGGAAGATGGTCTCTACACTCCAACACAAGCAAGTTCCGGGTCAGGAAGATGGTCTCTACACTCCAACACAAGTAAGTTCCGGGTCAGGAACATAGTCTCTACACTCCAACACAAGCAAGTTCCGAGTCAGGAACATGGTCTCTACACTCCAACACAAGCAAGTTCCACGTCAGGAAGATGGTCTCTACACTCCAACACAAGCAAGTTCCGGGTCAGGAACATGGTCTCTACATTCCAACACAAGCAAGTTCCGGGTCAGGAACATGGTCTTGACACTCCAACACAAGCAAGTTCCACGTCAGGAAGATGGTCTCTACACTCCAACACAAGCAAGTTCTGGGTCAGGAAGATGGTCTCTACACTCCAACACAAGCAAGTTCTGGGTCAGGAACATGGTCTCTACACTCCAACACAAGCAAGTTCTGGATCAGGAAGATGGTCTCTACACTCCAACATAAGCAAGTTCTGGGTCAGGAAGATGGTCTCTACACTCCAACACAAGCAAGTTCTGGGTCAGGAACATGGTCTCTACACTCCAACACAAGCAAGTTCTGGGTCAGGAACATGGTCTCTACACTCCAACACAAGCAAGTTCTTTTGAACGCATCAAATAGAGTTACAAATGAACGCAAAGCACCAAAGAGAGTTATAAATGGATGCAACCCATCAAAGAGTTACAAATGAATGTGACGCATCAAAGAGAGTTACAAATGAATGCAACACATCAAAGAGAGTTACAAATTAAGCACCGCATAAAAAATAGTTACAAATGAATGAAACGCATCAAAGAGTTACAAATGAACACAATGCATCACAGAGTTACAAACGAATGCGACGAATCAAAGAGAGTTACAAATTAACACAACACATCAAAGAGAGTTACAAATGAATGCAATGCATCAAAGAGAGTTACAAATGAACGTGATGCATCAAAGAGAGTTACAAATGAATGTGATACATCAAAGAGAGTTACAAATTAACACAATGCATCACAGAGTTACAAACGAATTCGACGAATCAAAGAGAGTTACAAATTAACGCAACACATCAAAGAGAGTTACAAATGAACGTGATGCATCAAAGAGAGTTACAAATGAACGTGATGCATCAAAGAGAGTTACAAATTAACACAATGCATCAAAGAGAGTTACAACTGAAAGCAATGCATCTATGAGAGTTAAACCTCTGTCTTCAAAAGCATTGGCAATCAACAAACAATAAATTATTACCCAAATACACAGATGGCTCCAGCGACAGCCCACGTCAGCAGCCCAGTTTCATAGGAGATTAACGTTGTGACAGTGGCTTGGCAATGCTGACATACGATGAGAGCTGGATACTGGGAATAACGGATACACGGCGCCGCTGATGGCCAATGACTGAGGCTGTTGAATGACCACGGCTGTGAATGTCAGTAAAGAGTTAGTTGCAAGTCCACTGCAGGACATCACAGTCAATCAACCCCAGCATTTATTGGCTGTTTGTGATTTTCTGGACAATTTTATATTCTGTAGTTTGCCATTGCATTGATGCTCACACCATTGTGAACGTCAATAAAGATGCAGAGATGGCACTTGATTGATGATCTGTCAGTTACCAGGCACAGATAACTTATTCATTCTGTTGTTGTTAAAGGCAGGGTTCAGAAATAAAATTGCTAAAAAAAGTTATAAAAAAAATTGCCTGAAGCTGATATTGAACTTCGTCTGTCAGGATAGTGAAACTATCTTCACTACCCTTAAGCCACAAATACAGACGGGAACATGAATATGAAATCGACAGTAAACTTCAGTGCACTCTATACTTTACCACAAGTGCTCCATCCCCTACTTCAGTAGCCAATGAAAGGATCCTTTGCTGATGGTACCAGTAGTTAGTTAGTTAGTTAGTTAGTTAGTTAGTTAGTTAGTCGGTCGACAGATCATCCTCGTTGTACATCGAACCATTCAGTCCATAAGTGCTTCGGATCCCCTCCTCTGTAAATCCCACAATGTGTAGCGGCTAACGACACCAGTTCTGTGTTGGTTTATCAATCTTCTTTGGCTTCCTGCGTAGTGTTCTTGTTTGGCTACACCTCGTTTAACTTGCTGTTCTCACAGCCTGACCATGTTTGTAGATTCACAGTCATCACTTGGCTCTCGCAAAAGTCTTACTTCTCGTAGAGCATTCAGTTTATCAGCTGGTCCATGGCTTGTCCGCTCTCCACAGTAGCCTTACTTGCAAGCCTGTTCATTTCCATGTAAATTTGCATGCCCTGGCATGAAAATACCAGTAATAACCTGATGGAATATCTGCGAGTATTTTTCCCTGAGTTGAGTGTCGTCCAGGCCCTCTGCTCACCCTCCATCCATTGGATGCTAGCTAGATCCATGTTTTTATAGACCAATCAGCACTCATGGGGAGGTTTGGTCAATCTCATGCCAGCCACTTTATTTTCTCATGTTTCCAGGTACCCATTTTAGGCTGGGCCAACCTGGTAGTTCAGGCCAATTTTTAAAATCAGCCCCAAATGGATATTCAAACTCATGACCACTGGGCCAAAGTGTCTAGCCACTATGCTATTACAGGTCTCTAGTTCCCTAAATGCTTCATTGTACAATTCTTGGCCCTGATATAGGTTATTAAAAGAATCTCATGTTATTTTAACTCTTAGAAGATGTTTGATCTGCCATGTTTACTGTTGGGTATTTCTTTCTGCCAAAGAGTTGACATGCACAGCTGATGTTTAAAATTTGTTATTTCCACAATTTTATTGTTCAAAACATACTGGTGCAGCACTAGCAAACAAATTCATCTCTCATCTTGTTCCTCTTGTCGAGGTGAAGCATGAACAGCAGGAGAGTGCCCGTTTATAGGCTTCATATATCGAGATTCCCTTGGACTCTGTTATTCCTTCTGTCCATCGTTTACATGGTCAACTTCTTCTTCTGGTTCCATTTGGTCTGTACACCATTGCTTGTTGTGGTATACTGTTAGTTGGTAATCTAATTATATGGCCAAACCATTTCACTTGCTGTTTTCTGATTAAATCTAGCGCTGCTATAGCCCTCACTTCAGTCCTGATTTCTTCATTTATAATTTTCTCTCTTTTTGGTACAGTGAGTACTCTTCTCAGGAATCTCAATTCTGTTATTATGATTTTTATTTTCTCTTTTTCTATCATTGTCCAGGTTGAGTTGAGTTGAGCTAAGAACTGACATCACTGCATTCAGGACATTCCTATACGTGCTCCGTCCCCTCGTTCAACAGCCAGCAAAGTCCAGGTTTGGCATTGGTAGTAAACAAATTAAAGTATAATTGTTTGGAACATGCATTTTTTATATTTTAACATATAGATGAGAGTCATGGACCCTTTCACAAACACTAAAGAAGAAAACTGGGGCTTTTCAACTTAAATGTTACACATAGCCGAATGTGTAGTCGTGCAACATTCTAACAGAACATTGCTGTTATTCATCATCATCCAGTGCCTTGCCGGCTGGCATGGGCGCTCATGCCTCTCCTCAAATTGCGATCTCTAACGGCATGGATCAATTTGTGTGTTGACTCCCTTCTGTGCCATGAGTGCCATGACACAAGACTGTCAAGAATCTTCTCCCACTGTCTTCCTCTACCTCTCTTTCTCCAAAATCTTTCTGGTTGTCATGACATGTTCCAGTTTTTCTCTTCTCATAACGTGGCCAAAAAATGACAATTGCTTCTTTCTGATGTTTGTGGTAAGTTGTCTTTGTGACTTAACTTCCCTCAAAATGTCCAAATTGCTCATTTTGGCTGTCCAATTAAATTTTCACCATTCTTCTTTAAAACCACATCTCCAAGGCTTCCTGGTACTTTTTCTGTCATTGCTGTTGTTAAAAAGTGTCTTGAAACGTTGCCATTTCTCCCACGCCTTGTATTTTCATGCCCAAGCTGTCTGCAGAGTCCTGTGTTCATCTTCATGTTGGCTGACCCCTGCCTGTTCTTCCCGGGACATGCCTTCCATCCCTGTCCTTTCCCAGCCACTGTGTTTAATACGGTCAAAGTACTTCAGCTTCTGAGACACAATGCTATTTATGAGTTTGTCTACTACAAAGTTCAGTTCTTGCACTGGGTGTTTGTAAAATCTTATTACACTTGTTTGTATGTAGAACAAATTTGAAAAAAATTCTTTCTTCTGTTGATAACACTATTCTGTTTGGAGTGCAAAGAATTACTCCAGCAGATGACAGCCTTTCACTGCATATTGCTTCACAGTGGACTGCGGGGCACATTTTTTTTAACGACATCATGTACTTCATTTTTCAAAATGGTTCTACATACAAAGTGTAGTGAGACTTTACAAACACCTGGCAGAATGTCTATATGTTTTCTTCTTCAACGCCCACTATATTAATGAAAATAAGGATATTACAATCTGACCCTGATCTTGGGGTCGTGGACTGGTCTTTTTTGGATAAGGGTAAAAAAAACTAGGGCCAGTGCATTAAAAATCCCTCAGGCAATTGGAAACTGAAAGTTAGTTAGTTAGTTAGTTAGTCGACAGATCATCCTCATTGCACATCAAACCATTCAGTCCATAAGTGCTCGGATCCCCTCCTCAGCAAATCCGCAGCGTGTAGTGGCTAACGACACCAGTTCTGTGTTGGTTTATTAATCTTCTTTGGCTTCCAGCGTAGTGTTCTTGTTTGGCCACCCCTCTTTTAATTTGCTGCTCTCGCAGTCTGGCCATGGTTGTAGATTCACAGTCATCACTTGGTTCACGCAGAAGTCTTACTTCTCGTAGAGCATTCAGAATGTCCGCTCCAGAGACAGCAACCATTCTCTTCGGATCAACCCCACCTCTATCTTCTTGATCATGTTCATTGAGTCGCTAAGGAAACATGCCCCAGTGAATGTCTGTGTCTCGAGCCATGTTATTGCTTTACTTACTGCCATGACTTCCATAGTCAGGCTACTTGTGGTTTCAGTAAAAGCACCAGTCCTCCTTCACAATTCTCGCTCCGGCCCGAGCCGTAAAGGCTTCTACATATCGGACGACCAACCCATCTGTGTAGATGACAGCATCACCGTCTAGCGAATTCTCAAAAATCAACGCTTGTACTTCAGCCTCCACAGCAGCCGGATTTTCTTGTCTGCATTTTCTGTCTAGTTGAATGCAAACTGAAAAGGATGTGCAGAAATCTGTTGGCACTTTTACCCACTCCTCGCCAGGTTCTAAGTCCTCAAGTGAACACACCTGTTTAAGAATGTCTTCGGCTTGACCCATTCACGACCGTCCTCTTTTTAACCTGCTGCCCTTCACCTTCATAATTTCACTATGCAGTGGATGTTGTGTGTTTGCGTTAACTCTGAGGTAGGCTCGTGCTCTGCAAACCTGTATTCTGTCTTCAATGGTTGGAAAATCAAGAAGGTAGCGCATTGCCCTGCATGCTGTGAAAACTGAAAGGAGTAGACTAAATCTGCCATTGTCTTGGAAACATTAAAAGATGAGAAAACCTGCCCCAAGAAGACTATGTACTGAATGTGTCATAAACTGTCATCTACTGCCTATTGTACCTTGCGGTGTAGGACTTGAACCTGGGGCAATTAAAGCCACCTGGCTAGTGCAGTCACCGTGAACTGTGCAGGTTAGGGTATTCTTTGTGGCCCCGACAGAAAAATATCCACACCTTACCGAAGATTCGAACCTGGGTCTCCCGAAGTGGGAGACCAACAGTCAAGCCACTTGGCCAGCAGCTACTGACTGTGTAATTATGGTATATACATAAGGAGGATCCTTGCAAATTTTATGGAGTTGGTGCACAGTGCTGAAACTCTCCTAGTGTGATCTATGGGAGGAGATAAACGTTTATGTGGGTCCCCAAGTGCAATGAAAATGACCCTGTAAAAACCAATCTTGAAAAGAAGGATAAAAGAGGAAGGAAGATGGCTACCCCATCTCATGATACTGTAACCCTTTTTGAAAACCTGAGACTTCGCCTCTCTATGGAACTATCTGCCATGATATTTTTGGCACCCGCTCGCTTTGAACTCAAGCGCAGTCCATACACACTACTTCTAGTAGCACTGGACTTAATTTTACGTGTGGCTTAGCTTTCCCTATTATCAGTGTCCCTCGCCATCTGGCGAACCCATTCCGACTTCTGAGGTACTTGTAATTTACGCCTCTCAAGTCAAGGATGAGAAGTCAACATTTTAGTCCAACTGACCAGTGAAGGGCTTGAACCCCCTAGCCTCAGCACACCGGATGTTTAAGAACAAGCTCTCTTACCCATTCAGCCACACTGACCTCCTATGCCATGATATTAACTCTACCAGTACAACATACTTACTGGTGTGAGCATACTGCGGTTGTAGTCCATCCGGCGGGGGATATACCTGTACCGGCCCTGTAGTATAGCTAACGAACGGGCTGGCTACTTGAGGTGGCTCATATTGTGGCGGAGGATCATCCGTTTTGGGAGGATTCGTCTCCATGTTTTATCTTCTGATGGTATGAAAATACAATTTAACTTTAGTTGGTACAACAATAATACACACTGTCTCGGGATTAGGAAATGTGTACACAATATTTCATCAGGATACAATAATACTAAATAGGGAGGTCATCATGGCTGAGAGGTTTAATGTGTTTAAACTTTCGCTTCTGGCCGCAGCAAATTGGGTTCGGTTTACATGCCGGTCAGCTAGACTTAAATGTTGAATTCTTGTCTATAACTTGGGAACATAAATTACACGTACCTCTGAAGTAAGAGAAGGGTTCACCTGCTGGCAAGGGACACTGGCACTATGGAAAACTAACCATCCTCCAAAAATCAGTCCACTGCTTTCAATAGTACAAGCAACTACTTGTAGAAGTAGTTCAATAGTACTAGCAACTACTTGTAGAAGTAACATGTGTGTGGATTATGGTCAAATTCAAAGCTAGCACAAAAACAATAACTCTACATAGTGTCTGAGGGTGATGAAGTACACAATTTGTTGTCATGATAAGATAATACTACATAGTGTCTGAGGGTGATGAAGTACACAATTTGTTGTCATGATAAGATAATACTACATAGTGTCTGAGGGTGATGAAGTACACAATTTGTTGTCATGATAAGATAATACTACATAGTGTCTGAGGATGATGAAGTACACAATTTGTTGTCATGATAAGATAATACTACATAGTGTCTGAGGATGATGAAGTACACAATTTGTTGTCATGATAAGATAATACTACATAGTGTCTGAGGGTGATGAAGTACACAATTTGTTGTCATGATAAGATAATACTACATAGTGTCTGAGGGTGATGAAGTACACAATTTGTTGTCATGATAAGATAATACTACATAGTGTCTGAGGATGATGAAGTACACAATTTGTTGTCATGATAAGATAATACTACATAGTGTCTGAGGATGATGAAGTACACAATTTGTTGTCATGATAAGATAATACTACATAGTGTCTGAGGGTGATGAAGTACACAATTTGTTGTCATGATAAGATAATACTACATAGTGTCTGAGGATGATGAAGTACACAATGTGTTGTCATGATAAGATACTACATAGTGTCTGAGGATGATGAAGTACACAATTTGTTGTCATGATAAGATACTACATAGTGTCTGAGGATGATGAAGTACACAATTTGTTGTCATGATAAGATAATACTACATAGTGTCTGAGGATGATGAAGTACACAATTTGTTGTCATAAGATAATACTACATAGTGTCTGAGGATGATGAAGTACACAATTTGTTGTCATGATAAGATAATACTACATAGTGTCTGAGGATGATGAAGTACACAATTTGTTGTCATAAGATAATACTACATAGTGTCTGAGGATGATGAAGTACACAATTTGTTGTCATGATAAGATAATACTACATAGTGTCTGAGGATGATGAAGTACACAATTTGTTGTCATAAGATAATACTACATAGTGTCTGAGGATGATGAAGTACACAATTTGTTGTCATGATAAGATAATACTACATAGTGTCTGAGGATGATGAAGTACACAATTTGTTGTCATGATAAGATAATACTACATAGTGTCTGAGGATGATGAAGTACACAATTTGTTGTCATGATAAGATAATACTACATAGTGTCTGAGGATGATGAAGTACACAATGTGTTGTCATGATAAGATACTACATAGTGTCTGAGGATGATGAAGTACACAATTTGTTGTCATGATAAGATACTACATAGTGTCTGAGGATGATGAAGTACACAATTTGTTGTCATGATACAGATAATACTACATAGTGTCTCTGAGGATGATGAAGTACACAATTTGTGTCATGATAAGATAATACTACATAGTGTCTGAGGATGATTTTCCGTGTGTTTCCATCCTGTTTTCAGGATATTGCGGTCAACACCAGCATCTTTCAGCTGTATGTTGATTTCTACGGCTAGAGTACGCTCATCAGCACGCCACGACTTTTTGAGCGACCGGCTCCTACTCTCATAAGTCACTTTTGCAATTCGAACACTGCTAATTCTCGTCGCATCACGTGACGAGAGTATTCGGGGTTAGCGGAGAAAGCTGCTAACCCCTTGGCCATGGAGCCGGCGTCTGAGGATGATGAAGTACACAATTTGTTGTCATGATAAGATAATACTACATAGTGTCTGAGGATGATGAAGTACACAATTTGTGGTCATGATAGATAATACTACATAGTGTCTGAGGATGATGAAGTACACAATTTGTTGTCATGATAAGATAATACTACATAGTGTCTGAGGATGATGAAGTACACAATGTGTTGTCATGATAAGATACTACACAGTGTCTGAGGACGATGAAGTACACAATTTGTTGTCATGATAAGATAATACTACATAGTGTCTGAGGATGATGAAGTACACAATTTGTTGTCATTATAAGATAATACTACATAGTGTCTGAGGATGATGAAGTACACAATTTGTTGTCATGATAAGATAATACTACATAGTGTCTGAGGATGATGAAGTATACAATTTGTTGTCATGATAAGATAATACTACACAGTGTCTGAGGATGATGAAGTACACAATTTGTTGTCATGATAAGATAATACTGTACAGTGTCTAAGGATAAGGAAATACACCACAATTTGTTGTCATGATAAGATAATACTGTATAGTGTCTGAGGATAAGGAAATACACTAATTTGTTTTCATGATAAGAGAATACTGTAAAGTGTCTGAGGATAAGTTAATACACCACAATTTGTTGTCATGATAAGATAATACTGAATTGTGTCTGAGGATAAGTAAAGACACCACAATTTGTTTTCATGATAAGATAATACTGTACTGTGTCTGAGGATAAGTTAATACACCATAATTTATTGTCATGATAAGATAATACTGTATTGTGTCTGAGGATAAGTAAATACACCACAATCTGTTGTCATGATAAGATAATACAACATCGTGTCTGAGGATAAATAAATACATCACAATTTGTTGCCATGATAAGATAATACAACATCATGTCTGAGGATAAGTAAATACACCACAATTTGTTGTCATGATAAGATAATACTGTATAATGTCTGAGGATAAGGAAATACAGTTTTCATGATAAAATACTATATAGTGTCAGAGGATAAGTAAATACACAATTTGTTGTCGTGATAAGATAATACTGTATAATGTCTGAGGATAAGGAAACTCTACAATTTGTCAGGATAAGATAATACTGTATAATGTATGAGGATAAGGAAACACACTACAATTTGTCATGATAAGATAATACTGTATAATGTAAGAGGATAAAGAAATACACCACAATTTGTTGTCATGATAAGATAATACTGTATAATGTCTGAGAATAAGGAAACACACTACAATTTGTCACGATAAGATGATACTGTATAATGTGTGAGAATAATTAAATACACCACAATTTGTCACGATAAGATAATACTGTATAATGAGTGAGGGTAAGGAAATACACAAAATTTGTAGTCATGATAAAATAATACTACACAGTGCATTAATTCCAGATGCTAATTTGCAAGATTTTTCTTGGTAAAAGGAAGTTAATTAACGATCCAGTATCCTTGATGTCTCCACACTGCAAGCATACCCGTTCTAGAAAAGCCTCTGTCCTCTTGGCTGGCTGATTTTCTTTTATCTTTAATTTTATTTATGGGTATTGGTAGCAGTGTTGTTTCTATTCTTTGCTTCACTTACAGGCCCTGGGTAGTGTCAGGTATGGAACCAGCCAAATAGTAATACTAATACCTTACCTTACTGGAGATTGTCTAATCTTTAACTGCTGTTGGCCAGCCCTAAGCCCCTAACCAACAATCCAGTCTAGCCTGTTTAGCTAGTCGAGGATCAAAATAAAACACACTTGTCAGGCAAATCTGTGCCTCGTACGTATATATATATATAAGAAGAAACCCCCAAACAGGACATCCTGATTGTGCTGGAAGACTTCAATGCAAAAATAGGTAGAGAACAAACTAATAAAAAAGTGACTGGTATGGAAAGCCTACATACAACTTAAAATGATAATGGATGGAGAGTCATCAACTTGGCAGAAGCCAAAGGACTGCAGATTAGCAGTACCAGACTACAAAGAAAGGATATACACAAACAAACTTGGAAATCATGTGACAAGAGAACCTATAATCAAATAGATCACAATTTAATTAACAACAGAAATGCATCAAACATACAGCAAGTTAGAAGTTATAGAGGAGCTGAGTGCCACAGTGACCACTTCCTCGTTGGAGCAAAATTTAAAATAAAACTTAAGAGAGCTTTCTATACTAAATTACAAAGATTACACCCAACATATAACAGAGAAAAACTACAAGAAATTACAGTAAAAGAGAAATTTACAGATGAAATAAAATGTAAACTTGAAACTCTGCAAAACCCTTTGGAGGAAAGCGTTGACCAAACTTGGTTGAACATCAAGAATACAATTCAATCTACCGCAGAAGAAAGTCTCGGTGTGTTAACCACGCATAGAAAGAACAGATGGTTCAATCAAAAATGTGAAGAAGCAGTCATTAGGAAAAAGAATGCCAGACATTTATGGTTAAATGACATCAACAACATCCAAAAGGAAGAGCATTATAGAAATGAATGTAAAGAGGCTACAAAAATAGTCCAACAGCAGAAGCGAGAATATATGAGTAATATAATCAAAGATATGGAAACTAATCACCAGAAAAATGAATCCAGAAAGTTTTTTAAAGAACTGAAGTCAATGAAACGAGGGCACCAACAAAACACATATGGTTTAAAAGACAAAAAATGGGAATATGATAAATACCAATGAGGAAATGTGCAACACATGGAAAGAATATTTTGTTGAATTACTAAATTGTGAAGCTCCAAGTAACGCTTTCCCACAGGAAGAGGTTCTAAGATGTGAACCACAAATTGAAGAACCTACATTTGAAGAAATCCTATATGTAATCACACGACTGAAAAACAATAAGGCAACTGGGGCTGATGGAATTGCTGCTGAATTTATAAAGGCAGGTGGCCATGCATTACATCTAAAGCTATAAAAACTAATAATAAAAATCTGGAGGACAGAAGAATTACCCCATGACTGGAAAGAGTCATTATTGATACCTATCTTTAAGAAAGGAGACAAGTTCCAATGTGAAAATTATAGAGGAATATCACTACAGTCCACAAGCTATAAGATACTATCTGCAGTATTACTAAATAGACTAAAACCATATTCAGAAGACATATTAGGTGACTACCAGGCAAGTTTTAGACAAAACAGATCAACAACAGATCAGATATTTATCTTACGACAAATAGCCGAGAAACATTGGGAATATAAAAGAGATCTCCATAACATTTTTGTGGATTTTAAAAAGGCTTATGATAGTGTCCATAGGAATAGTCTATGGAATGCTATGCGGGAATTTGGAATACCAAGGAAGTTAATCAACATGACCAGACTATGCATGGAAGATACTTATAATATAGTAACATATAAAGGCAGGAAATCAGACCCTTTCCAGATAACATCTGGCTTGAAACAGGTTGATGCACTATCGCTGCTACTCTTCAATCTGGTTCTAGAGAAAGTTGTAAGGAAGGTAAAGGAGGAATGCGATATTGGAGGAACATCCAAGCTGCTTGGTTATGCAGATGATATAGATATTATAGGGCAAAGTGAACAAAAGACATTGGAAATATTGACTCACTTAAAGGAAAAAGCCCAACAGATGGGGCTGGTTATCAACCAAGATAAGACAAAATATATGGTAATTTCAAGAGACGGAATGGCTAAAAACTCTGACCATATACAAATAGATAATATGACCATTAAAAGAACGGAAACATACAAATACCTGGGTACAATCTTCAACTGCTCTAACATCATAAGGAAAGAAATACAAACTAGAATCAACTGTGGAAATAAGATATACTATGCACTACAACATCTACTAAAATCAAAGGCGCTATCTCGTAACACCAAAATCACAATATACAAAACACTGATCAGACCAGTTGTGCTGTATGGCTCTGAAACCTGGAGTACAACGAAAGGAGACGAAGCCTTGTTACAAACCTTTGAGAACAAAGTCTTAAGACGCATCTTTGGACCCATTAGGGATACACAAAGTGGAGAGTGGAAAAGAAGAAGTAACAAAGACATTTATGATCTGTTTAAGTCCCCGCTAATCACTGGTATCATGAAGGCTAATAGACTACAATGGCTGGGGCATATAGAAAGAATGGAAGATAATAGGGAAACAAAACTCGCTTACACTCAGGAAATAAATGACCGTAGACCCCGAGGTAGACCAAGAAGACGGTGGAGAGATAATATATATACAGACCTACAAGCACTTGGAATCAACGACTGGCAAGAAAAGGTCAACCAGAGAGACGAATGGAGACGGATTGTATCTGCAGCAAAGAACCTCAATGGCTCGGAACGCTGAAGTATATATATATATATATATATATATATACTATATATATATATATATATATATATATATATATATGTATGTATGTGTGTGTGTGTGTGTGTGTGTGTGTGGGTTTGTGCGCGAATGTGTGTGTGTGTGTTTTTTTTAAATCCTGGACTAGCTAAACAGGCTAGACTGGAATGTTGGTTAGGGGCTTAGGGCTATATATATATATATATATACCACTGTCTTAGTATATTAACTATACTACTTTCTTCCTTTTGAGTTTTGTCTTATTGTTCTGCTCTTTAGTTCTCATACAATACATACGTATGCTAGTATCAGTAAAATAATTTATATCCTAGAAGTTTCAATTTTCAAAACATGTATATATTAGTTAGAATGTTAGATAATTAAATAAATAATTATTTTATGTTTTTAAGTTTAGTCAAGTGATTTCATTGTTTTGACAATGTTTTGTTTAGCCTAGTGACTGGTGAATGATGAATGAATACAAGATCAAGTAAAGTTAAATTCCAGAATAAACTCTTACATTGAAATAAGTAATATGTTCCCGTATCCTTCTGAAATGATTTACCGTTTATTTAACTTAAAATAAATCTGACAGCATTTATTCCTGACTATTGTAGTCAAGACAAACTGGTTTTGGCGAACACCTTGACTCCGTCTCCAGTGTCGAGAGAGGGCAGGCTTCCTGTGTCTGCTGCTATCTGGGGGGTAAGTTCACCACACAGGAAATGTCGACGTATTACGCAAGGACTTCAGACAGACCTCCAGTCAATTCATGTAACAACACTTTTCGTCTCAACATTAGCCCAGAATGTTATTTAATAGTTTAAACCCTTCGTCTCAACATTAACCCAGTACGTTATTTAATAGTTTAAACCGTTCCGTCTGAACATTAAATCGATAACTGCAATTTAATTGATTACCTGCCATGGGATGATTAATCGTCTTAAACGACGTCCCGTTTTGCCATGAGCTTATATACAGTAGTTTTCTTATTCAATCCCCTTTAATTTGATATATAATAACACATGTCTGTTACCATATTAACAACTTTTACGTGTATATATGCCCATGGCAGATACGGGAAGTCGCCTAACACGATTAATCATCCCGTGGCTCTTCAGTTAATATAGTCACAGTATTTCAGTTTCCGAGACATGACCTGTTCATGAGCCAGAGATATTCCATATTCAGTTCTTGTAAAATTTCAGTATTTCTCTTCTTCTCAATCCACGATATTTTTCTGTAACATTTGAGCTCAGAAGCTCTAATTTTATTATTTACTGATTGCGACATGGTTCATGACTCACTTCCGTATGTTGCCATTGGGAAGATACAGGTTCTCATAAAAGTTTTACCTTGCTCACCGGGATTGCATGTAGTCTGCAGGACGTATGATCAACCCCGGGTTAAATTTCTAGGTAATATATGCACACACACACACACACACACACACACACACACACACACACGAAACCCCCCCCCCCCCCACACACACACACATAGACGTTAAAGTGGCTGAATGGCTAAGAGCTTTTGTTTTTCTGGTGCGCTGATAGTGGGGTTAATTTAGTTGCATATCCTTTACAGGACGTTTGCAGTCAACACCAGCATTTTAAATTGTTGTTGATGTCTTGGCGAGTTTTACGTTCAATGGGGTAGACGGCGTTAAGTTGTACTGAAACGTTGACTTCTCGTTCATAAAGCAATGGCAAGCTACTGGAAGTAAAATTGCTGAGAAAATCAACATGGGGTTGATAGCAACGCCCCGCAAAGAACGTTGAGCGCGCGCACAGACACACACAAACACAGAGAGAGAGAGAGAGAGAGAGAGAGAGAGAGAGAGAGAGAGAGAGAGAGAGAGAGAGAGAGAGAGAGAGAGAGAGAGAGAGAGAGAGAGAGATTTAATTGATATATATACTTACAAGCGGAAGGTTTCGAGGGCTGGGCAACTTTTATGACACGAAAAAACACACCGCCGAGGCTCCTGTGAAGCAAACATTTGGGTAACAGAAGACAAACTGACCCATGGGTTTGTTTATAAAGCAAAATGCACAAATATTGTGGAAGTAAACAGAGCGGAACAAGATAAACACCTATTGAATAGGATGATAAATAAGTTGAACAATCAGCCGGCGGGATGATATATGTCTCGATGATCTGTATCTGTGTGTGTCGGAGTGTATGTGTGCGTGTCTGTGTTATGATGTATGTGTGTATTCTTGTGATGTCTGTGTGCTTGTGTGCATGTGTGTGCCTCTGTATCTGTGTGTCCATGTGTATGTCTACGTGTGTGACTATGTTATGGCGGATGATGTGTGAATGTTTATGACGTGTGTGTGTGTTTGTATGTGTCTGTGTGTGTTTGTGTGTGCATGATTTTGTGTATGTGTGTCCTTTCATATGTTTAAGTGTTTCTTTCTGTACGATGTCAGTGTGTCTCTGTGTTTATGCTTGTGATGTCTGTGTGTGTATCTTTGTTACTACATCCCCCACAACTCCCTCAGTCAACTCTACCTGGCCACTATATCTACCACAACTCCCTCAATCAACTCTGCCAGGCCACTATATCTACCACAACTCCCTCAATCAACTCTACCAGGCCACTATATCTACCACAACTCCCTCAGTCAACTCTGCCGGGCCACTATATCTACCACAACTCCCTCAGTCAACTCTGCCGGGCCACTATATCTACCACAACTCCCTCAGTCAACTCTACCAGGCCACTATATCTACCACAACTCCCTCAGTCAACTCTGCCAGGCCACTATATCTACCACAACTCCCTCAGTCAACTCTACCAGGCCACTATATCTACCACAACTCCCTCAGTCAACTCTACCTGGCCACTATATCTACCACAATTCCCCCAGTCAACTCTACCAGGTCGCTATATCTACCACAACTCCCTCAGTCAACTCTACCAGGCCACTATATCTACCACAACTCCCTCAGTCAACTCTGCCGGGCCACTATATCTACCACAACTCCCTCAGTCAACTCTACCAGGCCACTATATCTACCACAACTCCCTCAGTCAACTCTACCAGGCCACTATATCTACCACAACTCCCTCAGTCAACTCTACCAGGCCACTATATCTACCACAACTCCCTCAGTCAACTCTACCTGGCCACTATATCTACCACAATTCCCCCAGTCAACTCTACCAGGTCGCTATATCTACCACAACTCCCTCAGTCAACTCTACCAGGCCACTATATCTACCACAACTCCCTCAGTCAACTCTACCAGGCCACTATATCTACCACAACTCCCTCAATCAACTCTGCCGGGCCACTATATCTACCACAACTCCCTCAGTTAACTCTACCGGGCCACTATATCTACCACAACTCCCTCAGTCAACTCTGCCGGGCCACTATATCTACCACAACTCCCTCAGTCAACTCTACCAGGCCACTATATCTACCACAACTCCCTCAGTCAACTCTACCAGGCCAATATATCTACCACAACTCCCTCAATCAACTCTACCTGGCCACTATATCTACCACAACTCCCTCAATCAACTCTGCCTGGCCAATATATCTACCACAACTCCTTCAGTCAACTCTGCCAGGCCACTATATCTACCACAACTCCCTCAGTCAACTCTACCAGGCCACTATATCTACCACAACTCCCTCAATCAACTCTACCTGGCCACTATATCTACCACAACTCCCTCAATCAACTCTACCTTCTTCTTCTTCTTCTTCAGCATTCCGAGCCATTGAGGTTCTTTGCTGCAAATACAATCTGTCTCCATTCGTCTCTCTGGTGGACCTTCTCTTGCCAGTCGTTGATTCCAAGTGCTTGTAGGTCTGTATGTATATTATCTCTCCACCGCCTTCTTGGTCTACCTCGGGGTCTGCGGTCATTTATTTCCTGAGTGTAAGCGAGTTTTGTTTCCCTATTATCTTCCATTCTTTCTATATGCCCCAGCCATTGTAGTCTATTAGCCTTCATGATACCAGTGATTAGCGGGGACTTAAACAAATCATAAATGTCTTTGTTACTTCTTCTTTTCCACTCTCCACTTTGTGTATCCCTAATGGGTCCAAAGATGCGTCTTAAAATTTTGTTCTCAAAGGTTTGTAACAAGGCTTCGTCTCCTTTCGTTGTACTCCAGGTTTCAGAGCCATACAGCACAACTGGTCTGATCAGTGTTTTGTATATTGTGATTTTGGTGTTACGAGATAGCGCCTTTGATTTTAGTAGATGTTGTAGTGCATAGTATATCTTATTTCCAGAGTTGATTCTAGTTTGTATTTCTTCCCTTATGATGTTGGAGCAGTTGAAGATTGTACCCAGGTATCGAGGCTCATGTATTTGTTTCGTAACAAAGAAAGGTTTTTACAAAGGTGGGGATGTTAACCCCACGCTTCAACCCCCAACCTGGAGGACCAGGGTGTTTCTCTTTGTCTGTTCTCTACCCTTTGACCTGTCCGGCTTGGGAGGCCCTGCTGGTAGCTACGCTACCGCCGGCATAGCTCTCAGGGTCATTGAGAAACAATCAACTCTACCTGGCCACTATATTTACCACAACTCCCTCAGTCAACTCTGCCAGGCCACTATATCTACCACAACTCTCTCAGTAAACTCTACCAGGCCACTATATCTACCACAACTCCCTCAGTCAACTCTACCAGGCCACTATATCTACCACAACTCCCTCAGTCAACTCTGCCAGGCCACTATATCTACCACAACTCCCTCAGTCAACTCTGCCAGGCCACTATATCTACCACAACTCCCTCAGTCAACTATGCCAGGCCACTATATCTACCACAACTCCCTCAGTCAACTCTGCCAGGCCACTATATCTACCACAACTCCCTCAGTCAACTCTACCGGGCCACTATATCTACCACAACTCCCTCAGTCAACTCTGCCAGGCCACTATATCTGCCACAACTCCCTCAGTCAACTCTACCAGGCCACTATATCTACCACAACTCCCTCAGTCAACTCTACCAGGCCACTATATCTACCACAACTCCCTCAGTCAACTCTGCCAGGCCACTATATCTACCACAACTCCTTCAATCAACTCTGCCAGGCCACTATATCTACACAACTCCCTCAATCAACTCTACCAGGCCGCCCTATCTCCCACAACTCCCTCAATCAACTCTACCAGCCGCCCTATCTCCCACAACTCCCTCAATCAACTCTTCCTGGCTGCGCTGTCTTCCACAACTCTCTCAAACAATTCTACCAGACCGCCTCATCCGTCAATCAACTCTACCAGCCTGCCTCATCAGTCAATCAACTCTACCAGCCCGCCTCATCCCTCATTCAATTCTACCAGGCCGCCCTATATCCTACAACTCCCTCAATCTATAGCAGTGGTTCTCAACCGGTGGGGAATCCCCCCCCCCTCCAGGGGGGAATTTTAGGATTTCTAGGGAGGGGGGAGGGGGGAATTAAGATTATTTCAAGATCGCGTTAATACAAGAACCGATTACTTGATATTGTTTTTCCCTTCATACTGTACGGTTCTGTACGTCTCAACCTTCTAAAATTCAATTTATAAAGTAAGTAGACCCCAAATCACGGTTTATGTGGACGTCTAGACTTGTTTTAGTATGTGGTATTAAATTTAGCTTCCATTATTACGTATACTGTGTAGAGGCGGGGGCGGGATTTTTGGGTAGGAAATACAAAAAGGGGGAATGACGTTCTGAAAATATGGTGAAGGGAGGCACGGGCCAAAAAATGTTGAGAACCACTGATCTATAGGCTTGAATTCTGTAACCGTTGTTTTCTTCTCATCTCCTTTTGTTGTAAAACCCTCAAGCAAATCTGACGGCAATCTGCGCGCTCGCTGCAACCTTTCTTGTTTTGTTTCCTCGTTTGAACTCAAGCCTAGTCCATGCTGGACAGATTTTTGCGCGTGGATTAGCTGTCCCTATTACCAGTATCCCTTGCCATCAGGCGAACCCACTCCGACTTCATGAGTACTTGTAATTCACGTTCTCACGTCAAAAACGAGAAGTCAACATTTTAGTCCATTTGACCGATGTAGGGGTTGAACCTGCTACCTCACCATCAGCACACCGGAAATTTAAGAGCAAGTGCTCTTATCCATTCGGCCACGCTGACCTCCCGAAACCTTTTTATCGCTGCCCCCCTTTTTTTAAATCCTCCAAGCTTGCCCTACCTCCGAGGTCCACCCTTGTGATTGCACGAGCTTCCACTTTGTGACCCGTGTCCAAATTCTTTGCCTAAAGCGTCCTATAAGCGATTCTGTGCTGTTGTATTTGAAGACCGTGTCTTTACATATTACATCAACAACTACAGAAACAGACACCGGTGCTCTTTAATGTGTATACGAGCAAGATTGCATACCTAGAAGCACCAGGGGTTGGAAGGATTCTAACATTTGCAGATGATATTCTTGCATACAGGCAGGGGAGAAATAGGGATCAAACAGCCCAGGAGCTACAGGTGACAGTAGACAAAGTGATTGACTGGTGCACTGAAATGAGTGCTGTCATCAACCCGGAAAAGGCGGCTGTGTTGTGGTGCTCTCTGGACAACAGGATTGTGAGAGATGATGCCCCAAGCCTCACGATAGATGGTAGAAGCGTCAACAGAGAGAACAAACTGAAGTATCTGGGAATCACATTTGACAGGAGCCTGTCCTTCAAGGACCATGTGGAGACGGTTGTGACAAGATCTCAAAAGGGACTCAATACACTTAAACCTATGGCTGCAATAGACACAGAGCAGAGAATGCTCTTCACACTATACCATCACTTGATCCTCTCAGTGATTGATTATGGACTAGGACTGCTCACTGTCTCAAAGAGTCAGTGATTATCTACACGGATGGGTCGGTGTTGAGAGGTAGGAGAAGTGCCTGGGGGTTCTTGGCAAAAACTAATGGTCGGCGTTTGGTGCAGGAGAGCCTGGCGTATGACACTACATCTAGCTTAAGAATGGAGGTGGAGGCGGTCAGTGCAGCTTTCCGCTGGATAGAAAACACGATACATACACACATTGTGATTGTAAATGACTCAGAAAGCATGCTGAGAAGGGTGAGAACAGGCAAGCTTCGTGCAGAGTGGCTTGCTTCGCTTCGGAGGTCACGGGTAGCAAGCATCACCTGGATCTTTTCTCCTGGGCATGCCGGTGTGCTGGGGAATGAACAGACGGACAGATTGGCTGGCTCGGCAAAACTTGGTGGAGTATTGATGCATGACAAGGCAGATGTGGTTGCGGCCTTGTGGGAACACGTGTACACCTCGGAGGAGCAAATGGATCACCATAGTCTGGTAAGAATGAGACAGCGAGGTGTGACGAGGGGATCTGGCCGACTCTCGACGCTCAGAGGAAAGGCGAGACGGACATATAATCAGATTGCTACTGGAACTATTAGTGTTAGAACTCTTCGCTGGCTGCTGAGGATGGGGACGGAGCGCGTAAGGGAATGTCCCGAATGCTGTGATGTCGGTTCCTAAATCAATCAATCAATCAATCAGAAACAGACATAGATTCAGCAAATTGTTTAATCATCATATAAAATATCACACATTGATATGTTTATTTCATCGTTACTTAATATTATACTGCCACTGGACAACACATTTCTCTTGTGAGAGTTTCTTACAAATAGTTACAATAAACATGCGATATGTCCACGTTCATAAAGTAAATTATGTGCACAAATAAAACAAACATCAACTGGCAACATAATTTTCTTTTGTGCACGAGCATTTTCAAGTATGAGGATTTCGTGGCCAAGTAGCTAAGCCACCCACCTTGCGCTGGGAAGGTATGGATTCGTCTCCGGACTCGGTTATTCGGTTCACATGTGCAATTTGGAAACAGTGGGGGGTCTTCGCTGTATATAAGGACTTCGCCGTGGTACGCTTTCAGCAGGCCGCTCTGCGGAAAGAGACGAGCCGTATTGAATAACACCCAGTGCAATTAAGTCCTCCCTCTTGTCTTTAAACTCATTAACAAGCCTTTTATTTCAAAATATTATAGCAATGAGCAAAGACAAGATGGTAGGCCTCGATGTACAGTGTTTCATTTTACGATGTTTTCACATTAACGTTTTTTTTTTTCAACGAATAATTGAGGGTCGGGAAATGGGGTGGGGGGTGGGTGGGGTGGGAGAGAGAGAGAGAGAGAGAGAGAGGAGAGAGAGAGAGAGAGAGAGAGAGAGAGAGACGAGAGAGAGAGAATGAGAGAGAGAGAGAGAGAGAGAGAGAGAGAGAGAGAAAATGTATAATATTTTACCAACGTATGTGTACATGCAAACTGTAAATTTTGAATCGAGACTGCAATATCGTGTGCGCGCACGCACACGCGCACACACACACTACGCCCGCACATACACACACACAAGTATAAAATTATAGAGGGAAGTGTATCTTAGAGGCGGAGAAGAGGAAGACTACAGCGTACATGAATTCAAGATGTGAGAGATGATTTTCTCATGACGGTGGCAGAGGCATGACATCTGACTTGTGACAGAAGAGATATTTCGAAGAACTGATGGAGACGACACTCTAAAGAGGTTATGCCACAGGATGTTGATGATTAAATAACAACAGAAATAGATGCAAACAGTACATTATTCCTTTCATGTCCTCTATTCCCCAATAAAACAAACAAAGTTGACAATTCTTTTGACCACTTGAATGTCATGAAAGTTTGGAGGGTTATATGCCTGAGAAGATACAAAGAGGAAGGCCAAAGAGAAGATAGGTGCAGGATGTGACGGATGTGAGATGGGAGTATGGGAAGCGGAAAATCTTGCTTATGATCGAGAGGTTTTCCGGAAGGTTGTTATGGGGGAGAGGTTATGCAAAAGACATGCTACTGAATGAATGAATTCCCCATGAAGCATAGGTCCTCAACGAACTCACCCCAACCCTCCTTATCTTCAGCTATCCAATGCAGCTCTGACCATGTCCCTCCCATACTGTTAATTTCCGTGTCTACTTCTCTTTTCCTTGAGTTGTTAGGTCTTCCTCTATTTCATAAAATTGCCAAGAAATCACAAACAGCCAAGAAACGCTGGAGTTGACTTCGACGCCCTGTAAAGGATATGCAACTGATTTTAACTATTTCTTTTGCCAGGTAGGTTTCAGACTAAGGCTTTCTTATTTATTCTGTTCTAGGGTTTTCTCAATGTATGGTCAACCTGGCGTCTGAGTCTTTTCTTCACCTATTGGGTCACTAGTATGTGTCTAGTTGAGTTGAGTTGAGTTAAGAACCGACATCACTGCACTCAGGAC
>JACEFZ010025333.1:190000-220000 GCA_014155875.1 Cepaea nemoralis
TCTATCTATCTATCTATCTATCTATCTATGTGGAGCATCTAATTTAATTCATCGTCAATCAACTCATTTAATCTATTGCCAGGGGATGTAACTTAAGATATAACAATGGTACTAAAAGTTATATCCCTTTTTGTCATATATTTTTATATTTTCTTATGTTCAGTCATGTAATTACAAAATTAAATTTTAGGAAGGTAATAGCTGATAGCTGATAGATAAAACTATCACAGTTGGTTGCACAGGAATGAAAGGAAAACGTGTAGAAAATTTCATCTCAATCGGTTGGGCCGTTCGCGAACGCATAAAGGACGGACATACATACATACATACATACTTACATACATACATACATACAACAATTTATATATATATATATATATGCCTGTCTGCCTGTCCGTCTATCAATCAACCCGTCCGACTGTCTGTTTTGTCGGCTGTCTCTCTATCAATCTATACGCCTTTCTGAATGTTCGTCTATCCATCACTCTGTCTGTCTGTCTGTCTGTCTGCCTGCCTGCCTGCCTGCCTACCTGCCTGCCTGCCTGCCTGCCTGTCTGTCTGTCTGTCTGTCTGTCTGTCTGTCTGTCTGTCTGTCTGTCTGTCTGTCTGTCTGTCTGTCTGTCTGTCTGTCACACGCAAACACACACAAAATGAAATAAACTTTCCACATTTATTGGCTTATCCAACGAAAATCACGCCACCTTTGTATCTACACTAATACACATAATGAAGCCAACACAGATCACTTACTGTGCTGGGTAACCTGCGGCTGCTGTGGCGGGTACGCGTATCCTGGCGTCGGCGCAATGCTGCCATAAGGTGTGGCATTCTGGGGTGTATAGCTAGGAGGCGGGGCATTGCCAAGTTTTGAGTTCTCTTCCATTCTTTGCTTATTCAATCACTTTTCTGTAATGTACTCAATATTCTGAAATGTAATGAATCTCCTGTAATGTAATGTTTCCTATAAAAAGGTAAATTACCGTGAATGTAAACAATTTCCTGTAATATAGTTAATTTCATGTCATGTAATCAAGTTATTGTAACGTAATAAATTCCTTGTAACGTTATTAATTTCCTGAAATCTAATATATTTCCTGCAAGATAGTCAACTTCATGTAATGTAAAATATTTCCTGTAAGATAGCCAATTTCCTGTAGGTGATCTATTTCTCTCCCCTTATGGTGTTTACACCTTGCCGTGGTGGGGGAGCTTGAGTTTCTCAATGACCCTGACAGCTATACCGGCGGTAGCGTAGCTACCAGCAGGGCCTCCCAAGCCGGACAGGTCAAAGGGTATAGAACAGACAAAGAGAAACACCCTGGTCCTCCAGGATGGGGGTTGAAGCGTGGGGTTAACATCCCCACCTTTGTAAAATCTATTTTGTTACGAAACAGCTACATGATCCTCGAATTGGAGACGGCTTGTATCTGCAGCAAAGAACCCCAAATGGCTCGGAATGCTGAAGAAGAAGAAGAAGAAGAAGAAGAAGAAGAAGAAGAAGAAGAAGAAGAAGAAGAAGAAGAAGAAGAAGAAGAAGAAGAAGAAGAAGAAGAAGAAGAAGAAGAAGAAGAAGAAGAAGAAAAATCTATGTTCTGTCACGCAATCAATTTCTTGTAATGTAATCAACTTCCTGTAATGCAATCAATTTCCTGTAATGCAATTAATTTCCTGTAATGTAACTAATTTCCTGTAATGTAATCAACTTAATTAAATGTAGTAAACAACCTTTAGTGTAATCGATTCCCTTCAATGTAATCAGTGTTATCGAATGTAACACTTTTTCTATAAGTTAATCAATTTCCTGTAATATACTCAATTTTATGTGAGGTAATGTGTTACCTGTAGTGTAATCTAATTCACTGTAATGTAATTATCTTTCCGTAATGCAATCAATTTCAACTGAGTTGAGGTGAGGTGAATCAAGAACTGACACCACAGCACTCAGGACATTCCCACACGTGCGCCGTCCTCATCTTCAACAGCCAGAGAAGAGTCCCAATAATTATGATATCAGTAGCAGTCTGTTTATGTATCCTCTGGCCACTCACTGCAGCGCCATTCTCTCCAAGCCGTGATGTTCTATTTTTTCTTCTGCCCTATACACACGATCTCAATGGGCCCCGATCACATCTGCCTTCTCATGCACCAATACCCCATAGAGTAGTACAGACCCAGCCAATCTGTCCCCCTGCTCGTTTACCACCACACCAACATGTCATGGGGCTTGCAATATAAAAACCTTACCGAGAGTTCAGCCTTTTGAGGACTTGATTATTCCAGTCCTTGTGAGGACTAATAGAGTTCAGTCCTTGTGAGGATTAATAGAGAGGTGAGTCCTAGTAAGGACTAATAGAGAGTTCATTCCTGTGAGGATTGATTGATTGATTTAGGAATCGACATCACAGCATTCGGGGCATTCCCACAAGTGCTCCGTCCCCATCCTCAGCAGCCAGCGAAGAGTTCCAACACTAATAGTACCAGTAGCAATCTGATTATAAGTCCGTCTCGCCTTTCCTCTGAGCGTTGAGCGTCGGCCAGATCCCTTCGTCACTCCTCGTTGTCTCATTCTTGCCAGACCATGGTAATCCATTTGCTCCTCCGAGGTGTGCACGTGCTCCCACAAGGCCGCAACCACGTCTGCCTTGTCATGTATCAATACTCCACCAAGTTCTGCAGAGCCAGCCAATCAGTCCGCCTGTTCATTTCCCAGCACACCGGCATGCCCCGGATAAAAGATCCAGGCGATGCTTGTCACCCGTGACCTCCGAAGCGAAGCAAGCCACTCCGCACGAAGTCTGCCCGTCCTCAACCTCGTCAGCATGATTTCTGAGTCAGTTACAATCACGATGTGTGTGTGTGTGTGTGTCGTATTCTCCATCCAGCGGAGAGCTGCAGTGACTGCCTCCACTTCCATTCTTAAGCTGGATGTTGTGGTATCATATGCCAGGCTCTCCTGCCCCAAACATCGACCATTAGTTTTGGCTATGAACCCCCAGCCACTTCTCTCACCTTTGACACCGAACCATCTGTGTAGATAATCACATCCTGGTGAGAAATAATATAGTTCAGTTAAATCCTTGTGGGGACTTGATTATTCCAGTCCTTGTGAGGATTAATTAAGTTCAGTCGTTGTGGTGACTTGATTATTCCAGTCCTTGTGAGGACTAATAGAGCCCATTCCTTGTGAGGCTTTGATTATTTCAGTCCTTGTGAGGACTATTTGAGCGGACTAAATTAGACCATTCCTTCTAGAGAAAGCATCGAACAATTGGGAGGCTACTGAATTTGACAGGTCCTCTTTATGACCAAATCAACGTAATAAAGAAAATACCAGTCAGCGTAAGCCCCGAAAGATCCAACCGTTCATGGCGAAGACAGCGGGCAAAATATAACCAGCTCTGGTTAGGATTAAATCGAAAGACAGCAAAAATAGAAAGAAGATCAACACCCCCCCCCCCCCCAATCCCCTATTTTAAAAAAAAACTTATCTCAGTTATAACTAACGCTGAAGAAGCAGGTTGAACGAAGCCGACTGTAAGCTATTAAAAAATTGCCCATCGATGGTGATTGAACACACGTGCATCGGGCCGGCAGGCTAGCCTGGGATAAACAACATTATCCGCAGTATGAAAGGGTAATATGGCAGGGATGTCTTGAGCCTAGGGGTTTAAGACCGTCTGGCTAGTGCAGAACAGTGCAGGTTAGCATTTACTTTTATGCCCCAGACAGAAAAAAATATTAAATCCTCACCTTACCGAGGATTCGAACCGGGTCTCCGGAAGGAAAATCCGGCATTCTAGCCGTTCGGCCAGCCGCTCCTCCTTTAGTCGGACTAAGAAACGTTATACCTTCACATATTCTAGCACACAATATATCAGGTGAGGTATCCAGTTCTCTTCCTCGTCGTCTTTATTTGCAAGAGAAGTCCCAGAAAATACTAAGCTTTGCGATTGTTTGATGGCTTAGTTTACCAGGCTGAGTTGACACCGTATTGATAGAAAATAAAGTACTCTATCCTCGGTTGGGGATTACACCCGGACCACAATCGTGACAGACAAAATGGACTAACTGCTATGCCACCGCGGATCTATACAAGACAGTAAGTAACGTTAGGTGCATATCATTTACAGGACGTAGCAGTCAACTCCAGCATGTGTTGGCTGTTTGTGATTCCTGGGACAAGTGTATGTTCAGTAGTTTGCCATTGCTTTCTGAACAACCGGCACTCATACCATTGTATTAAAACTAACGCAAGGCGGAGTGCTGCCAAATCGCCCGCCGCTGTGTTTGAACTCGGTATGCGGGATTACGAATTGCATTTGTAATTCGTTTGCCACAGAGCCGGCTATACGAGACAATATGCATGATATTGCATACACATATAGCGACAGTATCTGTGGTGAAGAAGATAAGTTGCCTGTCTGTGTTTCGAAGGTTGTGAGTTCCATTCTGGACTACATTATTCGGTTCCCTAGTGCAATATTCTCGGAGGTTCCAGGGGGTCTTTGCTGGAGCTACGGATTTCGTGCTGCTGAAAGAGACCGAGCCATGTGAGATAAAACCCCGTGCATTGTAAATGGACTTTCTAGCCGTTAAACTAAAGTAAACATGTAAATTTAAAAGCCGTTTTATTCACACTAAGTAAACGTGTCGGTCTCCCTGGCCTAGTGGTTAACATCTTTCTCCGTAATCCGGTATATTCTTGTGAGTAACGTAACCTGTGCGAGAATCAGTAGCGGTTCTCGCCTAGTATGACTTACGGGGTATGTGAGCCAGTCGCTCAGAAAGCATGGCAAACTACTGAGCGTAATCTTGCCTAGTACGTCAAGAGCAGCTGAAAAATGCTGATGTTGACTGCAACGTCCTGTAAGCGATATGCAAAAAAAAAAAACAAAAAAAGTAAACGTACCTGTGTACGGGCGCTATGTTGTTTCAGGTCACAATCGAAAGTTGGCGATTTATACATACAGTCGATAGATAAATTCAGTTGTATGAGCTGATAGCATGGACACGTTTGCTAAGTATCTGACCAAATGTTTAGATTACGGTAAATAGACTATAGAACTGTTCATATCGTTGTGAAACAAAAACAATAAAAACAAAAGCTTGTTCATACCTGACTAGACCTCGTACTAGGTAAACGTCATCTTAATAACCAGGGAAAAGTACATGAAAATACAAGGAGGCTTCACATGAAACCTAAAATGTTATTTATTTGTGTGTAAATATATTCTGAAAACGTCAAGAACAATTGTATCATGTTTTTCGATGTAGTCACCACTGCGTTCAATACAAGTTCTCTAGCGCCGATAAAATGCTTGGATTCCTGTAGAAAAATCGACTCTGGGTTCACTACTAGGTGTGCCTGAACAGCCTGTCAAAGAAGTGACGCCAGTCTGAAACTTTATACTCCACTCATACATTTGCTGTACTGGCAGGCATCACCAACTGGACCTTTATTCATCCATGAATGTCTACAGGTTTCACTTCTTCGCTAATCGGAAAACGGATAACAGAACACTGCTCCTGTTTGGTGCATGTCAAAAGTGGGGCTGGCCATCTTTAAATTGTCCTTATGACATCGCCGTATTCGTCTGCACCATGATGTCACGTACTTGAACTCTTGACACCCTTAACAAATATATTGACAGGTTACAAGACATTGGCATGGTTATTGCAATTTCTATCACACTTTTGAGGTATACAATTGACGCCCCCCTCGCCCCCCCCCCCCCCCAACTCCCGTAATTATATTATTACGGTTATTATCCCGTAATAATATAATATACACAAAGAGAAGTATGAAAACAAAACAAAAGGGCCCTGAAGCAATTTCCTGCCATGGGTCTGTGATGTTATTGCGCCATCACATGTTGTAGGCCTGAGAGCCGGGAGGAATAGGTGGTCAGTCTTTCCCTCACTTCGGCAAGCGACAAGCGACCAGCCCACAATGGTCCACCCACTACCAAACGTGTAAAAGGGTTTACAGGCAAGAAGATAGATTTTATTGCATATGTCTAGGTCGAAGATAAAGATGATGGCGATGATCGAATGACAGCAACTGCCGTTGGAAACTTTCTGATCCGCGGTATGGCGGTGGCCAGCACCATGTGGTGACACCTGCGGCGTGGTGTCCGTGTGTTTGAACCGCTTTGAGAACAATGGATATTTATTCTTGGACCAAGATACCCCCGAAGATGTCGGGTGTGTTGGCTGAAAGGTGCAAATATCGCAGCTCTGCTGTAAACAGATACATTAAACGCATTTACGCCAAACAAACATTCGGGACGAAGGAAGATGAAGAAGAAACAGTGCACCACAACTCACAAAGTGAGAAATAATGATGAAATCCTCCTAATCCGCGAATACGTCGTGTAATACCTGGGCCCATAAGGTAAGCAGCGAAAGGTAATTACTCTGATGCCTATCAAGCATGTCGTAGGAGGCGATTAAGGAGAATGGGTGCGAGGATGGCTGCCTCTTATTTGCAAAATCCAATGAATTATGAACGAGTGCACAAAAGGACAGAAAATCAAATGAGACAGTCCTTCAAAAGACACATGAAAAACGTTGATTAAATGGAGAAATTAGACGTAGACAGTTAATATTGTTTGGACATGTTATAGGGAGAAATGGACTTGAAAATTTAGTGACAACTTACAAGCTGGATGGGAAGAGAGCAAGAGGAAGACAGAGGGATAAAAACCTTGATAGTTTGACAGTATGGCATGGTCGGGACAAGAACACAGACAGTGTGAGATAGCGAACAATGACCGCCCACACCTTTCGACATGGCACTTGATGATGATGATGATGATGATGATGATGATGATGATGATGATGATGATGATGATGATGATGATGATGATGATGATGATGATGATGATGGCAAAAGCCTTGGTGTGGCTTGGCTTCACAGTTAAAAAGTGAGTTGGTTGCACAGCCAAAGTGCAAAATGTGGCTTAGATATTAATATCCTAAAAACGAAAACTATGATAATTAGAAGTAGGAAGGAAAGGTCATCAATGAACATCACAGTAAACGGGTAGATACTAGAACAAGTAACAAGTTTCTCTTATCTTGGACATATAATAACAGATGATGACAGAAGTGAAATAGAAATCAAAAAGCGAATAGGAATGGCCAAGAATGCTTTCAGCAGCATGAAATTACTATTAACATCTAGAGAAATTAACCTCATCATTTCATCTCATCATGTCCCTCTTGTACCTTGCGGTGTCAAGGCGAAATACAAACAGCGGGAGAGTGCCCGCTTATGAGCTCCATATATCAATATTCCCATGGACTCTGCTATTCCCTCCGTCCATCGTTTAAGTGTTCGCGATCTCCCTTCTGTTTCAATCTGGTCTGTACATCCTTGCTTCTTGAGAGATTAACAAAATATTTACAAATTGAGAATTATCAAATGTTACATGTATTCAACACTATTGTATGGCGCGGAATCCTGGTCATTGAACAAGCAACTAGACAGTCGAATAGATGCTCTGGCGATGTGGATATACTGAAGAACATGTCGTACATCTTGGAAAAAGAAACAATCAAATGCTGAGGTTCTTGAAAAATTGGGAATAAAAAGAAAGTTGATGAAAGAAATAAAAAAGAGGCAAATGAAATATTTCATCTGCAGCAAAGAATCTCAATGGCTCGGAACGCTGAAGAAGAAGAAGAAGAAGAAGAAGAAGAAGAAGAAGAAGAAGAAGAAGAAGAAGAAGAAGAAGAAGAAGAAGAAGAAGAAGAAGAAGAAGAAGAAGAAGAAGAAGAGGAAGAAGAAGAAGAAGAAGAAGAAGAAGAAGAAGAAGAAGAAGAAGAAGAAGAAGAAGAAGAAGAAGAAGAAGAAGAAGAAGAAGAAGAAGAAGAAGAAATGAAATATTTCGGCCACGTTAAATTTACAAAAGCCATACTGGAGGGTAGGGTTGAGGGCAAGCGAGCAAGAGGTAGACAGCTATACAAGTGGGAAGGTAACATTTAGAGATGGACGAACATCAGACTGACAAAATGTACAGTCAGGGCGAGAGACAGACAGTGTTGGAGATCCATTACAACCAACCTTCATTGTGGAGACGGCACTTGATTGATTGTGAGTTGGTTTAATGTCTGTGCTTCCATGGGACATGGGAGGCAGGGAAAGTAGAGGAAAGCTGCAAATGTTAATGACTACGCAGTAATCATTATACCTGGGTACATCTGTTTTAAAGGATAAAACATACCCACAATGAAGTCAACTTTGCGAAGAGTCAAATGGATCGACTTCTTTACATCATGATTTATTCCACATTGCTCGGCCCCTTTCTGCATGGCGGCCTACAAAAAGCGTCACACAGAGCACGAACTCCTTAGTTCCAGCGACGACAGCCCAGGAATCTCCGTGAAAATTGCACTCGGGTACCGAATGTCGTAGACCGGAATCGAACCCACAACCTTCGGAGCGCGAGGCAGGCGGCCTAACCAGTATTCCCAAAGCATTTATTGGAGTCGAACTTGGAGCCCAGTTTGGGGACCAGTGAAATATCGTTAGTTCTGTCTCGTTAGTTCAGTCCTTGTGTAATGTCACAACTCCGCAGCATTTAAAGCGTGATACATGCTGCGATTGTTCACCGTGCAGCACACAGAACCACCACACAATCACAGATAAGCGTTATCTGTTCTAGGTTAGTGTTTAGTTAGCGATTGGAAGTAGGGTCACAGTGTAACATCGGTCACATGCTGTTATGTTCTTAAAATATCTTTCACAACAATAATTGAAAACAATTTTTTCTGTTGAGAACGTGAATAGTGAAAGCACAAACAATGTACTGCATAATTTATTTAATCTCACCTCATCTTGCCGCTCCGCGGCGAAGGGGTTGCAGACGCAGTTCGTGATCCCGCATACCCGCGTTCGAAACACAGTTGCACGCGATTTGGCAGCAGACCGCGTTTTGTTGGTTTGTTTACGATATGGTATGGGTGCCGGTCGGTCAGAAAGCAATAGGGAACTACTGAACATAAACTTACCAAGAGATCACAGCAGCAAAAAATGCTGGTGTTGACTACAACGGCCTCTTCTTCTACTTTCATGTGGTATGTACATCATTGCTTGTTGTGGTATACTGTTAGTTGGCACAATTTATTAACTGGAATATTTCGATGCACGCAAAATTATGTTTCGTCGCAAACATATGTCGGAACAGTCATACCATTTGGTGGGGGGTGCCTTGAAGAGATTGGACAAGGATCGCTACCTCAAAGGTAGCCTTTTGTAAGATGGAAAGCATACAGAAAGACATGATAGACAGTTTAAATTTACCGTGGTAGAAAGCTGACATTACTGTGTGAACATGTGTATATTTCAGCTTGAAGGATGTATCTAGTTATTTCACTCTATGTTGTGTGAATTATCCAGTATGTACCTGACGAGAGAAATATGCCAGGTAATACATTGTACAATCTATGGATTGTGTCTTCGTTATTCAATTTTAAAAAAATGTCAATCTCAACGAGAAAAAGAGTGCGTACTATCGTATGGAAGTGGAAAGTGGACAAGCTAAAAAACATTTAATGGCAGTGGAAATGTGGTTGATGAGGGAAAAACAAAGAATACCTGGACAAACAGAAACACCAACGAGCAAGATCTAAACAAACACAAAAAAACGTAAACTAATTAGAGAATTCAGACGTAGACAGTCAACATTTTTGGGCACGTTTTAAGAAAAAATAAATTGGAGAACTTGGTGACAAATGGCAAGATTGATGGGAAAAGAACAAGGGGAAGGCAGAGACGTAAATATCTGGATGGCTTGGCCACGTGGTATGGTCGAGACAAGAACACTGAAGTGATCCATGACTCTGGTGATCGAGTGAGATGGGGAAACATGACAACCCACGCTTATCAACATGATGATAATGGTAATGTTTTAAAACTGGCACGGCTCCCAATTCAACATAACCTAAAATAGGAACAGGAAATGTCTTGAGAAATAAAGAAGCTCGGCGTGACCTTGAGTATATCATCCATGGAGTCTATATTGGTGTGTATACATGTGAGGCTGGCACCATGTACACATTACTCTCTAATACATGTACAGTGGTCCTTCGCTGTTACCTTAAGAGAGAAAACAATCTCGTGAACGATGTCGCAACCGAGGAAATTGATGGTATTGGAGATTAGGGTCCACAGAAACTCCTGGGTGGACTCACAGAGGTTCACGGAGGACTTTCAGCAGCTGAGCGTCTCAAGAACACAGAAATCGTGTGGTTATGTAGAAACATGATCGCCTGGTCCGCCGCACATAACACATGATATTGGTAATCGTACTTTCCTCATGTCTCATAAGGTTCATTAACTACTTGTGATTTTGATTATTATTATTTGAACATTACAATCGCGCGGGTAAGATAGCATTCATGTTCTTATCCGCCTTCTGTGTTTTTCTGATAGTGTGTGGGTGTGTGTGCGTGCGTATGTGTGTGCGTGTGTGTGGGTGTGTGTGTGAGTGAGGGTGTGTGTATGTGGACGTAATGGCGATGTGTGTGGTTACAGTAGAGCTGCGATGTTTGCTTCTTTCGGCCGACACATCCGACTTTTTCCAGCATTTGTTGACAGGACAAGCTTACCCTGATAGATTCGTAGGGCAGCACCGCTGTTCCATGCAGCAGGCGACATGTGGCGGATATATGAACCGTATGATAATTTCATAGAACTCTCCTTCGAAGAGTTGTAATTTAACAGAACTCTCCTTCGATTGACATTTCAAACGAGTTGCCATTTAACAGAAATCTCGTTGGATTAATATTTGAATCGAAGTGTCATTTAGTAGGACTCTCGTTGGATGGACAATTGATCGTTATTGTCATTAGTAGGAATTACATTCGGTGGACATTTGAATCCATTTGTCGCATTAGTAGAGCACACTTTCGATGGACATACATTGACATTCTAATTCATCATCATCCAGCGGCTTCTTTTGTGTGGAACTAAAGGTGTTTAAAAGGTCAGAGATTAGACTTCGTTGCACCGGGTTTTATCCCATATAGCTCGGTCTTTTTTCGCAGTGTCGAACAAAGCACGAACTCGGTAGCTCCAGCCCGAGAAAACTGCACTCGGAATCGAACGCCGTAGCCCGGATTCAACCCAACAGCCTTCGGAGTGTAACGCAGGTGACATAACTACTTGGCCACTGAGGCTCGCCTTTGTGTGGAACTGTGCCTTGTGACAGACTTGTTCTAGAATGTCTCTGACAACTCTAGTTTTCCCGCCATTTATACAGATGGTAGTCTGCTATTGCTTTCCTTCTTGGCAGTCAGCAGAATTGCTGGTGGCTGTAGTCATTGTCCTTGTAAAGACAAACAGCACACGCATGTCAGTTGTAGCAGACTCACAAAGTCTGATGAGAAAGGTGAAGACAGGCATGCTTCAGGCAGAGGGAGCTGAGTGGTCTTGAGGTATGGTGTTCGTCTCGAGTCCTGGGGGTCCCGGGTTCAAGCCCCGGTGAGGACCGGGACTTTTTCACGTGGACGTCTAGCAACAATATTTTCCCTGGCCTCTGGGTAGTGAGATCGGACGCCCGTGTGTATGTTTGCGCACGTAAAAAATCCCTTGGCAGTTGGAAATCGAAAAAGAGTAGCCTAAAGGCGTTGTCCGAGCAAAATTCCGAGAGTAAAAATCTACCCAAAGTATTTCAGGATCCTCGCCGGTGCTACGGAGTTCGTGCACTGAGTTGAGATTCTCCAGACTCAGGCTTGAGTTAGGAGTAGAACGGAGCACTTATGGGTTACACCTGTGTGCCGTGATGTTGATCCGTCGACTAAACTAAACTAATGCTTCAGGCAGAGTGACAGGCTTCCCATTCAACGATACAAAATAGAGAACATCTGTTGGATTTGTTCCCCAGGATTTACTGGTGTGGTGGGAAATGAGCAGTCGGACAGACTGGCTGGGTCTGCATTCCTTGATTGGGTATCGGTGCGTTATAAATCAGTTGTTGTATAGGGCAGAATAACGGGTAGATCATCACCACTTGGAGAGAATAGTTCTGCAGTGAGTGACCAGAGGATCTGGCTGACACTCGAAACCCCGAGCAAAGACTACACGGACATGTAAATTAGACTGCTACTGGTATCATTAGTATTGGGACTTCTCGCTGACTGTACGTATGGGAATGTCCCGAGAACTGTGATGTCGTTTCTTAACTCAACTCAAATGTCCTTGTAAAGAGATCCTCTGATACATGTCGAGTGCTCTCAAACTAAATCCTTGACATAATTATATGGTTTCACGTTGCTCTGTTGGGAGAGAGGGGGGTGGGGCGGACTGAAGGTTAAATAGGTACTCCATCTGGCTAAAGGTTGTCCTGTAGGCTTGCTGAGAAAAGAGAATGCCTTACTTCTCTTTATCACTCTCTTTATCACAGAATGCTCCACACTGTCCCATGTGTAGATTGGAAGAGACAGCAGTCCCGACAATAGCACACAGAGGCATACATCCATAAAGCCGCTGCCAGAATGCTAACACAACAATCCGCCACTAAATTTATTAGATCTTGTTATACCAGCTGTGTCCTATTCTGCGCATGCAGCAGGTAAACATACTCGCACATCCATGCAGTAAGTAGTTCATTCTTCCAGTTGCTCGTTGACTGTCCAATTATCTGATACAGTAAGTAGTTCATTCTTCCAGTTGCTCGTTGACTGTCCAAATATCTCATACAGTAAGTAGTTCATTCTTCCAGCTGCTCGTTGACTGTCCAAATATCTCATACAGTAAGTAGTTCATTCTTTCAGCTGCTCATTGACTTTCCAAATATCTCAAACAGAAGTTTCACAACACCTGATGATCCCCATTATCACATAACTTAGGCGGTCAGCATGGCGGAATGGATAACTGAGCTCGTTCTTAAACTTCCTGTGTGCTGATGCCGAACCCCTACACCGGTCAGTTGGGCTAAAATGTCAACTTGTCATCCTTGACTTGAGGACGTAAGTTACAAGTACCTATGAAGTCAGAGTGGGTTTGCCTGGTGGCGAGGGGACACTGGTAACAGGGAAAGCTAATCCACACTAAAAATTCAGTTCAGTGCACTAAAAGGGGCTTCTCATGAGTCATAAGCCTGATCATGAAGGAGTAGGCGGAGAAAATTGAAATTTGGCATAGTGCTTATTCCTTCTCAATGTAGCCACCACCTGAATTTATGCATTTCTGCCATCTCTGCGTGACCTTGAAAAGACCTTCAGAATAAAACAACCTATTTTGTTTTTATTTAACTAAACCAGTTATCACAAGCCAATTTGACATCTTCGTCACTGTCAAAACGATTTCCTTCCAGCTGTTTTTTAAGATTTGGGAAAAGAAAAATGTCTGATGGAGCCACATCTGGAGAATATGATGGGTGTGGAAGAATTTCAATATTCAAATCGTTGGCAGTTTGCAGCACAAGCCGTGCTTTATGGGAGGACGCGTTGTCTTGAAGCAAAGGCAGAATTTGCGTACGCGCTATCCCTCGTTTTCTGGTCACAGCCTTTCTTAGTTTGACAAGGAGATCTGCATAGTACTGCCCATTAACCGTGTTGCCATGAAGCATGCAATCTTTTAATATGACACATTTTACGTCCCCAAAAACAGTCAACATCACTTTTCTTGCAGATTTTTGTGCTCTTAGCTTGACATGTAATGGCGAGCCCGGGGTTTTCCACTGCATGCTGGCAATTTTGCATTCTGTGTCATAATGGTGAATCCAAGTCTCATCTACCGTCACCATGGTCGTCAACATGTTTTTCGATCGCCACATGTTGCGCAACTGGCCACAGCAATCAACCTGTGTTTTCTGTTCACATGTCAGCAGGCGCGGGACCCAGCGGGAACACACTTTTCTCATGTTCAGTCTGTTGTGTAAAATTATAACAACTGTACTCTTACTCAGTTTTGCTGAACCCAATATCTCTGCAATTGTCATTTTCGTATCCTGGTCTATGATTTTCTTCACTTTTGCAGCATTTGCATCATTGCACTCTGAGGTCGGTCGTCCTGATCTTAGCAGATCAACAACTTGGGAACGGCCACACTTAACCTGCAAACACCATGTTTTTTTTACAGAAGTATACGAAGGACAGACCTCCTTAAACACTGGCTCCATCCCCTTGAGTATTTCTGTTGGTGTTTTTCCCTGTAACATCAAGAATTTTTTCACAGTCCTGGCGTCTGATTTCTCTATTGTTCTGACAAACCGTTGGATGTGCAGATCTGGTCAATAGGGTGTGTTGTGCCATGCACCATATCGGGAAAACCAGTTGAGGAGGGATATTCATAATTCATATGTCCATTACAAATTGAATGAGCTATACATGTGCCAAATTTCAAAGTTCTCCGCCTACTCCTTCGTGGTTAGAATAAAGACTTATAAGAAGTCGTGCATAAGCAGAAGCATGTATATGGACTAGACTTGAGTTCAAAGGGACCAAACTCAAAAATAAACAAACTACGCAACATCAGGCGGTGCGCCGTGCACCAAGCCACTCTCAGTAAGAACAATATATAGTGATACAGTCAATAAATGGCATAGTTACTGTGATGTCATTTTGGGAAATCAGACAAGGCTCAACATGAAAACAATACACATAAACATGCGCAAGCAAACACACACAGACACAGACACACAGACACAGACACACACACACACGTGAGAAACACATTCCTGGTATTGACAGGCCCTCATATAAGTGTAGGAAAGGAGAAGAGATAAGAGCCTTCTCATCATCATCATCATATGCCGATAAATTAAGGCGGTTTTGGTTCGCTATCTGCAACATCATCGGTCTTAAATCGGGTTTTATTCCTATCATTATTATGCCATGTGGCCAAGCCATTCGTGTAATTTACTTGCTTTCCCCTGACTCTGTTGTCATCATTTTCAAGTATATTTCTCTTTATAATGTGGCCAAAAATTCGTGACTGTCTACTTCTAATTTCTCTAAACAATTTACCGGTTTTATTTGTTTCTTTGGAGGATTGCCTTGTTTGTTTTTATGTCCATCCATGGTATTCTATACATTTTCCTCAGAAACCATATTGTTTTTCTCTCCTTCAGTAATATTCTTTGTATTTTCCTCAAAAACCAAATTGTTTTTCTCTCTGTCAATAGTGCTCTTTGCATTTTTCTCAGAAACCACATTTTTTTTCTCTAGAATTCTTTGCATTTGCCTCATAAATCACATTTCCACAATTAGATATTTCTCAGTGTGTCTGTTTATTGTCCACATTTCACATGCAAATAACAGTATAAATTCTATACTACACTTCAACACTAGACAATATAAACATTGATACCTAAACTGACATGTTTTGGGTGGAATGTCCAACATCGCTCGAGAGGAGAGAGATTGCGAGCATGTTATTGATTTTCATGTAGTTGTGCGGGACAATGAACAGGTTGATAGATTAGCCCCTGCTGCCCCTCCGGCTAAAGAGCTACTCTACAATAAAGGTGATATCTCTGTGATCTGGTGCAAGCTGAACAGACGAAGTATCCATGCCTGAAAAGACTTTCCCCGAAGGGAGAGAGTAGAAGGTCTGGGTGATGCTCAAAGCGCAGAGGAAAAGCCAGATGGACTTTTTGTCAAATTAATACTGGAACAATCAGTATGGGAACTCTTGGGTGGCTTTTGGAGAACGAACGATCGATTGAAATTTATTTTCAAAGGGTTAAGAATTGGGCACGCAGGCCTGTCTAACGTTCTGCTCTAATCCCTCTGGTGGCATACATGGTTTCATTCACACGTTATTAGTACGGCTAATTCAAAACAATGCAGTCTCTTAGTGAATTTAAACATAGAAGACACACACAATATGTTGCACGGTTTATTGCCTGGCATATTTCCTTGCATCTCGACAGGTGCATATTCACCACCATCATGTGCCATTCTGATAAGCGTAAGCGGTATTGTTTCACCATCTCACACGATCACCAGAGTCGTGGATCAGCTCTGTGTTCTTGGCTCGATCATGCCAAGTGGCCAAGTCATCCAGGTATTTGTTGCAAACTCATCATCATCATCATCATCATCATCATCATCTTCCACTTCTGCCGTCAAGCGTCGTGGGGAGGAATAATTTGCGCCCCAGCGCCCGGTGGGCGTATATATCATCTGAAGTTAATAAATGAATGATACTTTAACGAGAGGTAATCAGCCCTCAGGAATCCCTGTGCAGTTGAAAGTCTCCAAAAGACCCTCCTCGTTAATTTCTCAACAGCTCATAAAATGCAGTCATAGCGCGAACAAAGAAAAAGCGTTTCGTGCACTGTATTCGACAAACAATGAACGATTGCTCAGATATATTGAAGCATTAGCAATTAATCATTTCCAGCCGGTTATGTGCAAACAGAAAGAGTTTGTTGTAAATTTGAAATTACCGTGGGGACAACAAATGCACCACATTCGGACAATATCTGTGACTGTGTGTTTTAATTGTTTCAGTTGAAGTATTATTTATTTAGTCACGTCAGATGACATATAACTATGCAGTATACACCTGACGAGATGCAGCAAAAATATATGAGAATAATCTTTGACAACAACAACAACAACAATAACAATATATGAATCAATACGCCGTGGGAATGCACAGTAATCATTCACTTCATCATGCAGCAGGTTATTTGTAGAACGGAACTCTCATCACGGCGCTCTCATCTTGTCGCTTTCATCACGGAACTCTCTCATCACGGCACTCTCATCCCGTCGCTCTCGTCACGGCTCTCTCATGATTTCGCTTTCATCACGTCGCTCTCAACCCGACGTTCTCATTACGGTGCCCTCATCACGTCGCTCTTGTCATATGGCTCTCATCCCGTCATTCTCATCACATGGCTCTCATCACGGTCCTCTCTTCACGGCCCTCTCATCACGGCACTCTCATTACGGCCCTCTCTTCACGACCCTCACATCATGGCCCTCTCATCATGGCCCTCTCATCACGGCCCTCTCATCATGGCCCTCTCTTCACGGCACTCTCATTACGGCCCTCTCATCACGGCCCTCACATCATGGCCCTCTCATCATGGCCCTCTCATCACGGCCCTCTCATCACGGCCCTCTCATCACGGCCCTCTCATCACGGCCCTCACATCACGGCCCTCTCATCACGGCCCTCTCATCACATCGCCCTCGTCACATGGCTATCCTCGCATCGCCCTCATCACGGCCCTCTCATCACATCGCTCTCATCACATGGCTCTTATCACGGCCCTCTCATCATGGCCCTCTCATCTCATTGCTCTCATCACGGCCCTCTCATCACGGTCCTCTCATCACATGGCTCTTATCACGGCCCTCTCATCATGGCCCTCTCATCTTATTGCTCTCATCACGGCCCTCTCATCACATCGCCCTCATCACGGCCCTCTCATCACATGGCTCTTATCACGGCCCTCTCATCACGGCCCTCTCATCACATCGCCCTCATCACGGCCCTCTCATCACATCGCCCTCATCACGACCCTCTCATCACATCGCCCTCATCACGGCCCTCTCATCACATCGCTCTCATCACAGCCCTCTCATCACATGGCTATTATCACATCGCTCTCATCACGGCCCTCTCATCACATCGCTCTCATCACCGCCCTCTCATCACATGGCTATTATCACATCGCTCTCATCACGGCCCTCTCATCACATCGCTCTCATCACCGCCCTCTCATCACATGGCTATTATCACATCGCTCTCATCACGGCCCTCTCATCACATCACCCTCATCGCGGCCCTCTCATCACATCGCCCTCATCACGGCCCTCTCATCACATCGCCCTCATCACGGTCCTTTCATCACATGGCCCTCATCACGGCCCTCTCATCACATCGCCCTCATCACGGCCCTCTCATCACATCGCTCTCATCACATCGCCCTCATCACGGCCCTCTCATCACATGGCTCTCATCACATGGCTCTCATCACGGCCGTCTCATCACATGGCTATTATCACATCGCTCTCATCACGGCCCTCTCATCACATCGCCCTCATCACGGCCCTCTCATCACATGGTTATTATCACATCGCCCTCATCACGGCCCTCTCATCACATCGCTCTCATCACGGCCTTCTCATCACATCGCCCTCATCACGACCCTCTCATCACATCGCCCTCATCACATGGCTATTATCACATCGCCCTCATCACATGGCTCTCATCACATGGTTATTATCACATCGCCATCATCACGACCCTCTCATCACATCGCCCTCATCACATGGTTATTATCACATCGCCCTCATCACGGCCCTCTCATCACATCGCTCTCATCACGGCCCTCTCATCACATCGCCCTCATCACGACCCTCTCATCACATCGCCCTCATCACATGGCTATTATCACATCGCCCTCATCACATGGCTATTATCACATCGCTCTCATCACGGCCCTCTCATCACATCGCCCTCATCACGGCCCTCTCATCACATGGCTATTATCACATCGCTCTCATCACGGCTCTCTCATCACATCGCCCTCACCACGGCCCTCTCATCACATCGTCCTCATCACGGCCCTCTCATCACATCGCCCTCATCACATGGCTCTCATCAGGACCCTCTCATCACGGCCCTCTCATCACATTGTCTCTCATCACAGCCCTCTCATCACATGGCTCTCATCACATGGCTCTCATCACGGCCCTCTCATCATTTCGCTTTCATCACGGCGCTCTCATCACGACGCTCTAATCTCGTCGCTCTTTTCACGGTGCTCTTATCTCCTCGCTCTTATCCCGTCACTCTCATCACAGCCCTCTCATCATGGCCCTCTCATCATGGTCCTCTTATCATTTCGCTTTCATCACGTCGCTCTCATCCCGTCGTTCTCATTACGGTGCCTTCATCCCGTCTCTCTCATCACAGCCCTCTCATCACGGCACTCTCATCACGGCCCTCTCATCACGGCCCTCTCATCACGGCCCTCTCATCACATGGCTCTCATCACGGCCCTCTCATCACAAGGCTCTCATCACGGCCCTCTCATCATGGCCCGTTCATCACATCGCTCTCATCCCGTCACTCTTATCACATTGCTTTTATCACATCACTCTCATCGCGTCCTTCTCCGGTCCGGGCGCTCTCATCACAGCACATTGAAAAGCCTCTAGATGGCTTGCCATTCCTCCCACCTCATGCATCCTCGTGCTAAAGGTATCTGCGATGTTTTCTATCCATCCTCGTGCTAAAGGTGTCTGCGATGTTCTCTGTCCACCCTCGTGCTGATGGACCCATGTCTCTTCTACCAGGAACCATGCCTTCCACCACTGTTCTTTCCGAGCCATATGTGGCGTTTATTATGGCCCAAAGTACCGGCTGTTTATAAAGTCTCACTACACTTTGTATGTAGAACAAATCTGAAAAATGAAGTACATGATGCCATCAAAACATGTGCTCCACAGTCGATAGTGAAGCAAAATTTAGTGAATTGCTGTCGTCTGCTGGAGTAGTTCTTTGCACTCCAATCAGAATGGTGTTAGCAACGGAGCACAGAATTTTTCAAATTTGTTCCACATACAAAGTGTAGTGAGACTTTACAAACACTCTATAATCCAGCTTCCGAATCTTGATAATGATTATGATCCAGTTTTTTTTTCTGTTTCGATCTGGTAGAATTTCAGAATTTTTCGTCTTCTTGTATGTATCATGCTGAGTGTCTTGGGATGCTTAATGTGGTCGTTCATGCAAACATGAATAATTAACACAATATTTTTAATATAGCGATTATAATTCTCTAAGCTAGATATACTGTTTCACTGTTGGAAGAATATTTATTATACTAATTTGTTTTATATCAGATCGGAGGGGAAAAATAAGGAGGGGTGTAGAGTGGGTGTGGGAATGCCCCGAGTTCAGTGATTTCCATTCTTTAATTTAGTTGTCAGGTTGTCAGCAAGACCCAATAGATGAGACCTTTCGCTCGTATACTTCCGGTGTGCTGATACCGAGGTAGCGGGTTCATCCCCTAAACCCGTCAGCTGAACTAAAATGTTCACTTCTCATCCTTGACTTGGGGACGTAATTACAAGTACCTTTAAAGTCGGAGTTGGTTAGCCTGATGGTGAGGGGACTCTGGTATGTGGGAAAGCTAGTCCCCACGCAAAATTCATTTCAGCACACTAGAAGTAGAAGCATGTGTACGGACTACTCTTGAGTTCAAAGCGGGTGAAGGCAACAACAGAAAAATGCAGCATCCAGTAACATTGACAGCTGCAGTATGGTCACACAAGGATTGCGCAGTAAGGCAAAAGACGGCTTGTCACGAGAACAGTCATTCATTCATTCAGTAGTGTGTCCTTTGCAAAACTTCGCTCCCATAACCTTCCGGAACACCTATCGGTTATAAGCGGGATCTGCCGCGTCACATACACCCATCTGGAGATCATCGGCCACATCGGGCACTCATCTTCTATTTGGCCGTCCTCTTACTCTCTTTCCGGGCATATACCCTTCCATTATTGTTCTCTCCAAACTTTCATGACGTTTCAAGTGACCAAAATATTTCAATGTTCTTTGTTTTATCGTCTTTAGTAGCCAACCTTCTTCAATAGTAAGTAGCGCGAGAACACAGTTGATGGAATCAGCAGTTCCGGTGTACACCTAGGATTTGGTCGCAGATTGGACACGTGTGTATGACATCTTTGGCTTGTTTTATGCAGAAGGGCAGCAGACAACAACCAAACCAACATCTGCGGATATAGATGAACGAATGGGTGGTCTTATAGTCAAGTCCGGTGGGCCATGAATAACGTGGGGGATTTGTTTGTGAGCTAATGTTATGTTATGTTATCTTATCGTGTGATATACTATGGTGTGTTGTGCTATGGTATGTTATAGTATGTTATGTTATGTTTTGGTATATTACGCTATGTTATAATATGGTATGGTATGTTAAATCATGTTATGTTATGGTATGGTATGTTATGGTATGCTATGTTATCTTATGGTATGTTATAGTATGTTATATTATATACCGTTATGCTACGTTATATTATGGTATGTTATGTTATACCATGTTATGCTATGGTATAGTTTGTTATGATATGCTATGTTACGTTATGATAAACTGTTATGTTATGTCATGATATGTAATGGTACATTATGGTATGTTATGACATGCTTTTATGATATGCTGTTATGTTACAGTACGTTACAGTATGTTATGTTGTGGTATGTTCTGTTATGGTATGTTATGTTATGTGATGTGATGTTATGGTATGCTATATTATGTTATGGTATGTTCTGGTATGATATGTTATGTCATCATATGCAATATTATGGTATGTTATGTCATGCTATGGTATGTTGTTATGTTATGTCATGCCATGTTATACTATGGTATGTCACGTCATGTTATGGCAAATCATGTTATGTTATAGTATGTTATGTCATGCCATGTCATGTTATGTTATGGTAAGTCATGTTATGTCATAGTATGTTATGGCATGCCATGTCATGTTATGTTATGGTAAGTCTCACTACACTTTGTATGTAGAACAAATCGGAAAAATGAGGTACATGATGCCATCAAAACATGTATGTTATGTCATGCCATGTCATGTATGTTATGGTAAGTCATGTTATGTTATAGTATGTTATGTCATGGTTTGGTATGCTATGTTACGTTATGATTTGCTGTGTTATGTTTTGTTCAGTCATTACATGTTATGGTATATTATGGTATGTTATGGTATGCTGTTATGTTATGCTATGTTATGTTACAGTATGTTATGGTATGGTATGTTACGTTATGGTATGTTCTGTTATGGTATGCTATGTTATTTCGTGTCATGTTATGTTATGCTATATTATATTATGGTATGTTACGGTATGCTTTGTTGTCATGTTATGGTTGTCACGAAATATGTCACGAAACGCAGTCGGATCGCCTTTGTGTTATTTTTCTGCCGAGTGAAATATCTGGTAATACACCAGGCAGCCGGGTAAAAATTTACTGGTCGAAGGGAAAGAACCAGTAAAAGGACACAACTCGACCAGAGCCGTTGCTCGCTCTTGAAGAATAATCCTTAGTTATAGTTAGTTATCAGTTGGGGTATCTTCGTTGCACTCCGGACATGTCCATAGGTGCTCAGATCCTTCCCCCTAGCATATGCATCAGCGTCCGGTGGCTAATAGTGCCAGTTCTGTGTTGGTTGACGAGGCGCTTTGTTTTCCCGATGTACCACTCGCGTCTGGCTGTGCCGATTCTTACTCCCAGGTCTTTCATCCTGGAAAGCGATGTGGAATCACTGGCGTCAAAATCCTCTGTTCTCGCCATATCTTTAAGGGCGTTAATAACATCGGCATGATCCATGGGCTGGCCATCTACAGGGGGCGCAGAGCCAGCCAATTTATCAGCTCGTTCTTTCCCTCGACTCCCGCATGTCCCGGGACGAAGATGAAGGTGACTTTGCGGACAACAGACTTCTGCAGCGACTCAGTCCACTGTCTACATACAGATCCAGCTTCGACCTTCTGAATCATGCTAATTGAATCACTTAGTACACACACGTTGGTATAATGCTGTGATTCCAGCCATATGAAAGCCTGTGTAACTGCCATCACCTCCATCGTCATGCTGCTCGTGGTCATAGAGTGGGCACCACTGGATTCTTGAACGGTTCGGCCCGCTGAACGGGCTGTAAATGCCCACGCACTTCTCTGCTGCTTTACAACAGATCCATCTGTATAGATGAGCACTTCGGGGCTATCTGAGTGATCATAGATGAGCGCGTTAACCTCTGCATTGACAGCGGCAGGGTTCTGCTCTCTGCACCGTCTGTCGAGTGTGATAATGCAGGAGAAGGTACACTTAAAAGCTGGAGGCACCGGCACCCATTCCTTGCCGGGGTTGATACTGGTAAGACTGCAGACCTGTCCGACGACATCTTCCGCCCGACCCATCCATGATTTGCCCCTCTTTAGCCTGTCACCCTTTTCTCTGAATACAGCGTCATGCAGAGGGTGCTGCTCATCTGCACTTATTTTTAAGTATGCACGAGCTCTCCAGATCTTGATCCTGTGTTCCATTGTCGGGAAGTCAAGGAGGTATCTCATTGCTACACAGCTGGTGTCTCTCGTGCAGCCCAAAATTATGCGCATGGCTTCGTTTTGTACCTTTTCAAGTCTTCCAATCTGTGTAGGGCTGACAGTGAGGATGGCCAGGGCATACTCGATGCGTGAAAGCACAAGTCCTTGGAACAGAAGTAATAGCAGTCTTTGCTCGATATTGGCAGTCGCCATGACTCTCATTGCTGCCAAACCTTTTCGAGCCTTCGTTATGACATAATCGACATGATCTCTGAAGGACAGGCTACGATCAAGCCTCACGCCAAGATATGTCATTGACTGGGTTCTACTCAGAATGCTCCCATCCATTCTTACTGCCGGCAGGTCTGTTTTCACAATATGGTTGTTTAGTGAGAACCATGTAACCGTTGCCTTTGCAGGGTTGACAAGGGCATCGGCATCAGCACACTATGAGGAAATTCGATCTAGTTCGCCCTGCATATAGTTGGCAATCGCCTGTCTATCTCGACCCTGTCGATACACGAGGATGTCGTCAACGAATGATAGAGTCCTACCCCTCCCATCCAACTGTTGTTCAGTGATCGGCACCGTATACACGTTGAATAGTACTGGTGACAGTGGTGAACCCTGCGGCAATCCTGGACATACTGAAACTGGTTAGCGGAATCGAAGTTCCGACACTACGGACTGCGCATGTCTGACGCAGCCGCAGTGGAGCGTCCAGGACAAAGAGTTCAGTTGTGAACCAAGGTACCTGGCAGGCAGTCGACATTTTGGCCCAGTGCTAAGTGATGGAGAGCGGACGACAAGTGTCTTGACGGGTTTTGAAGAGCCCTGACATCATGTCCAGTTGCAGTGACAACAGCTCCCCTTTTCACAGTCCTGTTGTTTGATTGAAGGTACGTGTTCAACCATTTTGTTTTAGTGGGTGTCGGAATTGGAATTGGGAAATTGTGCTGACGCGTGTACTGACTGTTGCGAAGAAGTAGGTCAGGTGTGAACATTTGTAGGCTTGTGTTTTATGGCTGGAATGTAAGCCTGTTGTAACCGTGTGTTTACCAGCGTTGTGCGGTAAAGACATTTCGTAGGTTAGCAGGGCGCGGCTTATTTACAGCCTGTGTAGATCGGGCAAATTGGGTTCAGGGAAACTAGACCTGTAATTTGAGTTCACACATGGCCGACTTCATAACCTCGAGCGTCGGCATGTCCGGCATGGCCGAACCGTTACCCGAAGCGCTACCGGAAGTAGATTAAGGAGTCACATCGGATATAGCAAGTAATATATCAATGAACTCGGGCGAGTAAGACTCAACGATTGCACCTGTCGGCCGAAACCGCTGAGATCGTTTCAAGGTCGTACCGGGAGTCGAACTTCGTGTCACATGGTGGGGCGACCACTGGCTTTCTTCTTTGCTTTCCTCACATCTGTCTTTTAATTAATATCCCTCGACGGAATACCAGCTTAATATATAGTGGATTCCTGAGAGGGAGACAATGGGGAAAGTGACCGTTACGACAGAATTGTTCATATGGGGCATGACACCGTTCTAAATGCCCCGACCTGGGACCAGGGAGGGGGAACGGGGTGTGGATTTCCGCTATAGGAGGACCACTCTGTATATGTGATTGGATCTAGGGGATTGTACCTACGGCATGGTACGACATCAGCTTTGGCGGATAACAGGAAGGAGGGTTTAGGAAGTACTGCCATCGGCCCTCTTCAGGGCCCTTATGTCTATAAGTACAGCTAACTCACTAACCGCATATGTTATTTAGCAGTTTTTCAGCATGGGGCCATCTCTCAGACACCAACCTTGGCCTAGCCCTACGTTCGTCTGGGAAAGAGGATACAGGTGGACAGCTGCCACTTTGGTTCTAGGTCCAGTTTGTCCTCGACCTTTTCGAGCAAGCCAATGAAGGATTCCGGCCCTTATGGGAATGGTCCACCCGTCTGAGTAAGCGGGATCTAAGTGTATCTGCTGTTGGTAAGTCTTATTCATGTTGCTCTCACTGAGTGTTATCCTCCACAGGTTCTACCTTGATGAGAGCAGAGCGAAGATCTGGTGACGAGTCCAGTGATACGGACTATGGCGAGTGCCGGTGTTAGCAGCATGTGAACCCACTACCACAGCCGAGAGGTACCTACCACCAAGAGTTACGTCTCAGTATGGGCCCCAGCTAACCCATAGCCCACTCCACGACTGATATACCAGGTTGTTCGCCATGACAGCACCATATTGCCTTGTTCGTTATTTCACCTGGGCAAGTATCTTGATGTTGTGATTGTCCCAGTTGTGAACCTGACTGACTGGCTCCTGCCAGCTAGCTATGATGTCTGTACCAAATGCCTGGTACCATGTGGTGCATGATATTGTAGAAGAACTGTTTTCTGCTTTGAACATTATCTATAGTGCAACGAGTCAGCGAGGGATGTATCTGCGCCGTGATACCCGCGCTATGAGTCTGCTGATCTACGCTGGTCGCATGGACATTTGTGACTGCTACTACCATTGAGTGGAAGTTCCACATCTCGCTATACCAGCAGTGCCATTTATACTTCCAGACTTTTCCAGAGAAAGGTCCTAGTTCCACCACCACACGCGAGACAGTATTATGCCTTACCCTGGTGTGGTCCAGACTTCATTGACGTCATCAACGGGGGGTCGCAAGTCCTAGTGGATCGACACGTCGACCATCCTGTCTAAGTGGAGAAGACGATACTTGGCCGGAGGTGGGATAGATTCGGTGAGCGTGTCTGACTTACCACATAGTGTGATACTTGAGCCAGTGACTATGATGACATTTCATCGTTGAGGCTACTCGAACCTTGCCGTGTCTTGTCTCGCATAGATATCGCGAGGCTTATTTCGGAATCATCATCATCATCCTCATTAATCTTGTATAATACACCATATTATTATCATAGTTAGATACCAGAGTTGGGTTATGAATTCAGGACGAGGTTTGAAAGGGGCAACGTCACTTGGTTGCTAGTGAGGGAGATAGTGATCCAAGGGCTGAAGGGGTTTTGTGGACTGAGGGCACCTATGTCCAGGGCTAAAGGGATCCCGTTGTTAAAGCGTGATAGCAGGTTCCCCTCACCCTAGGGAGTGTTATGACAATGGTATGCTATGTTGTCATGTTATGGTATGTTATGTCATGTTATGGTATGCTAGGTTGTCATGTTATGGTATGCTATGTCATGTTATGGTATATTGTTATTTTATGTCATGCCATGTTATGTTATGGTAAGCCATGTTATGTTATGGTAAGCCATGTTATGTTATAGTATGTTATGTTATGGTATGTTATGTTATGGTATGCTATGTTATGGCATGCTATGTTATGGTATGCAATAGCGAATCAATCAGTCTCTCAACCAAGATTGGAGCTACCTTTACTGTCTAGTGACGGCTCAATAGCCACTCCGCCATATAATAACAGTCACTAGAGCCGGGATCGCTGAAGAATGGTGGACAAACCACAACGAAGCGATCACTATGATCAACTAATGTCCCAAGTCCAAACCCCGCAGCCAAGCGAAGACAACAGTCGCTGGCGGAAGTACAGGACGACGTGCTGGGCGGCCGTTAAACACAAGGCAGGACAAAGGGAGGGCATCCCAAGCCTGTAGCAACATGGATTAGCCCAGGGCAAGAGTTGGCTCCCTCTGTGGGCGTACAGTATTGCAGTTCCTTCAGCCGTGGGCGCAGTACCAAGTAAGCAATATAGTGCCAAGGGGTGTGCATGTTCTTTTCTTTTTTTTTTTTGGTGGGGGGGGGGGGGGGGGGGGGGGAATTGCATATCCCTTACAGGACATTGCAGTCAACATCAGAATTTTTCAGCTGCTGTTGATGTACTAGCCAAGATTACGTTCAGTAGTTTGCCATTGCTTTCTGAGCGGCCTGCTCACATACCCCCGTAAGTTACCAACGCGGCGAGAACCGCTACCGATTCTCGCGCAAGTTACGGTACTCATGAGAATGTACGGGATTACGGAGAAAGACGTTAACCCCTAGGCTAGGGGTATTGTATTGCCAACAGTCGATTTGGAGGCGGAGATAGAGGGGCAAAGCGGCCGGGGAAAATGAGATGGCTTTCTCAAGGTCAAATGACAGGACGGGTGAAAGTTTGGTTTATTTTCATTCACTCGCTTTGAACTCAAGCTTAGTCCATACACTTTCTAGTACTTCCAGGGCACTGGACTGAATTTTGCGTGTGGATTAGCTGCACCTATTATCAGCTTCCCTGGCCATCAGGCGAATCTACTCCGACTTCAGAGGTACTTGTAATTTGCGTCCTCGCGATAATTACGTAGGTCATGTTGCACAGGGTGCACAATTTTTGGCTCCGTGAAGGTGGGATGACTTCTGGGTAAGCACACATGGGGGAGTTGTTGAGGGAAAGTCTTATAAGATTAATAATGGCTCGAAGCTTGAACTTGAATGTGAACGCACGACAGAATAAAGACATTCAGGAGTCAGGACACTCTTATCGCCCACCTCCCAGAGTGTTACAAAGTTAAAGAGGCTGAAACATTCGTGGTAAGTGTCTTGTGACTATTGGAAACCTCCTGTCCTGCTTGCTCCACGATAGAGTTCCTTCTTCTTATAGTTCAAGCCGTGTGGTGTTGGTGATAATGTCCGTCCACAGCCTTCTGTCTCGTGTACTGCCAATCTTCTTATAGTCCATGCTGTGTGGCGTTGGTGATCAAGCCTGTCCACAGCCTTCTGTCTCGTGTATTGCCAATCTTCATATAAAAATTGTAGTCCATGCCATTGTGGGACGTAACATCAATAACATTATATAAGAGGATGACACAGTATTGCAGTATTGGTTGCAGACAATGAGCAGGATCTGCAAAAATTAGTAGATGCGGTTGTTGCACACAATGAACAACTAGGGTTAGAATTCAATAGTAAGAAGACAGATTATGGTCGTCATTAAAATTGTTTGCATATCCTTTACAGGACATTGCTGTCAACATCAGCATCTTTCAGCTGATTGTTGATTTCTTGGCAAGATTACGCTCAGTAGTTTGCCATTGCTTTCTGAGCGGCCGGCTCACATACCCCGTTAGTTACCGACGCGATTCGAACAACTGCTGATTCTCACCGTCGTCAAGTTGCTTACTGAGAGTATACGAGATTACGGAGAAAAGTCAGCTAACCTCTAGGCCAGGAAACCGGCATGGTCGTCATTAGGAGGAAGGAAATACCACAATGTGATATACAAGTAAAAGGTAATATTCTTAAATAAAAGAATCGGTACAATTATCTTGGAACAGTCATAACATCTGATAGAAGATACTTTGAATAGGTTAGACCCAGAATCGCCATGGCGAAAGTAGCCTTTAGCAAGATGAAAAACATACTGACAAATAAACATATGTCACCTGCAATGAGAAAATGAGTGTGGAAGTGCTACATAGAACCTGTACTTCTGTATGGATGTGAAGCGTGGACAATGAGTAGATAAGCTGAAAAACATCTGATGGCTATGGAAATGTGATTTCTGAGGAAAATGCATGGGCAGACAGAAAAACCAGTGACCAAGAAACAAATGAAAACCATGGATTGATTAGAGAAATTAGACATAGCTACAATTTTCTTTTGTACACGTTATTAGAAGAAATAAATTGGAGAACTTGGTGACAACTAGCAAGATTGAGGGGAAACTAACAAAGGGAAGACAGAGAAGTATATACCCGGATGACTTGGCCACGTGGTATGATCGAGACAAGAACACAGAGCTGATCCACGACTCTAGTGATCGTGTGAGATGGCGAAATATGACCACCCACGTTTATCGGCAAGGCACACGGTGATGATTTGTGGCGTTGGTTGATCAGGTCTGTCTACTGCCTTCTGTCTCCAGTCTCATATGCTGCCAATCTTCTTATAGCCCATGCCGTGTGACATTGGTAATCATGTCTCTCCATTCCCTTCTGACTCGTGTATTGCCTGCCAATCTTCTTAAAGTCCATGCCGTGTGACATTGGTCTATCTATTCCCTTCTGACTCGTGTATTGCCTGCCAATCTTCTTAAAGTCCATGCCGTGTGACATTGGTCTATCTATTCCCTTCTGACTCGTGTATTGCCTGCCAATCTTCTTATAGCCCATGCCGTGTGACATTGGTCTATCTATTCCCTTCTGACTCGTGTATTGCCTGCCAATCTTCTTATAGCCCATGCCGTGTGACATTGGTCTATCTATTCCCTTCTGACTCGTGTATTGCCTGCCAATCTTCTTATAGCCCATGCCGTGTGACATTGGTGATCGTGTCTGTCTACAACCTTCTGTCTCCCTTTATTGTCAATCTTCTTATAGTCCACGAGAACAAACGAACACACGAAATAAAGTTCATTGGATTAAGAATATGGCTGGCAGGTCCGTGAACTAGACCACCTTTCTTGTCTCTCAAGGTTCACACATTACGGCATTCTATGATCTTTCATTTCTATTTATGGATTACACAACAAATGTCTACAGAAAAGATATTACAGAGCATACGCAGTACATGCAGAAGTATTAATTCCTACATGAAATAATGATTTTTTTTTTTTTTCCCCCGCGTTTCCATCCTGTTTCAGGATATTGCGGTCAACATCAGCATCTTTCAGCTGTATGTTGATTCCTAGGCTAGATTACGCTCATCAGCACGCCACGACTTTCTGAGCGACCGGCTCCATACTCTCATAAGTCACTTTTGCGATTCGAACCACTGCTAATTCTCGTCGCGTCACGTGACGAGAGTATTCGGGGTTAGCGGAGAAAGCTGCTAACCACTCGGCCACGGAGCCGGCATGAAATAATGATGATTATGATAATAATAATAATAATAATAATAATAATAATAATAATAATAATAATAATAATAATAATAATAATAATAATAATGAACAGAAGAAGGATGAGTTGGATAAGTAGAAGTAGCTATATTAGT
>JACEFZ010025333.1:222500-277500 GCA_014155875.1 Cepaea nemoralis
TAGGACGGTGGGTGTGTGTCGAGTGTTTTTGGAGCTGTGGTGGAGTTGTGTATGGGTAGATGGGGAGGTCAGTGTGGTGGGGAGTGGGTGGGAAGTGAGAGTGGAGACTGGAAGAAAATGTGTGTCATGGGTTGGGGCTTGTGGGGTGTGCGTGGTGGTGGGGGGAGAATTTGTTTTTTTGGGTGAATGTATCGAGTTTGTGTTGTTGCATGAGGGTGGGAAGTGAGTGCTGGTTCGAGGTGGGTGCGTGGGTGACGGGGGGGGGAGCGGAGGAGGATGCTAGGGCCATGGGTTTGGGGGATGGATGTGTGTGTGTGGTTGAGGAATGTGTGGCTGGGGTATGGTGTGACTGGGGCGTGGTGTTGGAGGATGGGTGGGTGGGTGGGTTAGTGTTTCTGGTGGTGGGGGATGGTGTGTGGATGGTGCGGAGATGTGGGTGGGTTGGGGTATGTGTATGGGTGGGGAGATTGGTTGGTGGGATGAGTGTTGGGGGGATTGGCTGGAGGGTGGGTGGGATTGTTTGTTTATGGGTGTGTGGTGGCAGGTTCGTTGGTGGTGGGGGGTTGGTTTTGCAGGGGGGGGGGGGGGGGGGGTGGGATGGGGGGGGGGTAGTGGTGGAGATAGTGTTTGGCTGGGTGGTGAGGGTGCTATAGGGTGTGGTGGGTAGCTGGGTGGTGAGTGGCTGTGTGGATTGGGGACGGATGGGGGGGATGAGTGTCGTGTTGATTCAGTCTGTGTGGGTGGGGATTTGTGTGTGTGTGGGTGGGGGGGGGTTGGGGGGGGGGGAAGGGGGGATGGGAAGGAGGGGGGAAGGGCGGGGAGGGAGGAAGGGAAGGGGAGGAGGGGGGCGGCGAAGGGGGGAAATGGGAATGTGTCTCATAACATGTAATATGCACTGTTTATGTTTACAGCATTCATTTGACAATGTTTCTTTTTACTATGTGAATGTATCATGCACTATTGATGGAGGAAAGATGAGTGAGTGGAAGGGCCGAATGTAAGACGGGCCTGCGCACCCAATTTGTGACCCTTTAAAAAATAAAGTTAAATCAAATCAAATACACCAATTTCCTCTTTCTAACTGTTCTACTTGTGCATCGTGTCATTAACAGCCTTTCACCAAGAATGCATGGCCAAACTATCAGCATACAAAGTAATACATAACCTTGGAGATCACGAGATGTGAAGGAACTATATCGCCCACGTCAGTTGGCATGGCACTTGATGATGATGATGGTAATAATGATGCTGGTGGTGATGATGATGATAGTGATGATAAGGGTGGTGATGATGATGGTTGTTTTAGTGGTAGTAGTACTACTACTGGTGGTGATTTTGGTGATGGCAGTGGTAATGATAATGATGATGATGGTGATGGTTTTTGTGGTGGTGGTGGTGGTGTTGATGGTAATACTGGTGATGATGTTAATGATAGTAACGGTGGTTATGAGAATTATGGTTGTGGTGGTAGTAATACTGGTGATGATGACGACGATGATGATAGTAATGATGGTGATAGTAATGATGATAATTATGGTTGTGGAGGTGGGAGTAATACTGGCGATGATAATGATAGTAATGATGGTGATGGTAGTAATAAGAATGATGGCTGTGGTGGTGGTAGTAGTAATATTGGTGATGATGATAGTTATTAGGGTAATGGTCGTGGTGAGAATGATGATTGTGGTGGTAGTGGCAGCAATATTGGTGATTATGGTGATGACAGTAATTATGGTAATGGTGTGATGAGAATGATGGTTGTTGTGTTAGTGGTATTAGTTGTCATGGAACTCAGTCGGTCCGCCTCGGGTTGTTTCCTTAGACCTGCGGCTGTAGTACGCCGCGTGTCGTTTCTGTGAAATGTCCGTTGAGACATCGGGCAGTCGGGTGAAGAACATTACTGGTCAAAGGGAAAGAACCAGCAATTTAACACAACCCGACCAGAGCTGTTGCTCGCCCTTTAAGAAGCTTCCAGCACTTGGGTGGCGGAACAGGTTTTCGGACACTACGGACTGCGCATGTCCGACGCAAGTGCAGTCGATTGTCCCGGAACAAAGGATCAGTTGGAGACGAAGGTTGCTGGCAGGCAGTCGACATTTTGGCCCAGTGCTAAGTGATAGAGAGCGGGACGCCGTGTCTTGATGAGGGTTGAAGACCTTTGACATCATGTCCAGTTGCAGTGACAACGCTTCTCTTATCCACTGTCGTGCTGTTTTGTGTGAAGGTATGTGTACAACCTTTTTCCCTAACTAGTGCGGTTGTCGGTGATTCGAATTATGAGATTTCGCTAACGCGTGTACTGACCGTCGCGAGAAGGAAGTCACGTGTTGAACATGGTAAGCTTGTGTTTTACGAGTGTAAATTAAGCCTGTGGCAAACGTGTGTGTACAAGCATTGTACTGCTAAGATATTTCGTAGGTTAGCAACGCGCGGCTCATTTACAGCCCCTGTAGAGCGGGAAAATAGGGTTCAGGGAAGTGTGACCTGTAATTTGAGTTCATACATGGTCAACTTTATAACCTCGAGCGTCGGCGTGGCCAGCGTGGCCGAACCATTACCCGCAGCACTACCGGAAGTATATTAAGGAGTCGCTTCGGATATATCGAGTGATATATCGATGAACTCGGGCAAGTGCAACGAATCGAATGCACCAGTCGGCCGAAACCTCCGAGGTCGTTTCAAGGTCGTACCGGGAGTCGAACTTCGGATCACATGGTGGGGCGACCACTGGCTTTCTTCTTGGCTTTCCTCACATCTGTCTTTTAATTAGTTCCCTCGATGGAATACCAGCTTAATATATAGTGGATTCTTGAGAGGGTGATAGAGGGAGCAGGAACCGTTGCGACAGAATTGTTCACATTGAACATGACACCGTTCTAAATGCCCCAACCTGGGACCAGGGAGGGGGAACGGCGTGTGGATTTCTGCTACAGAGGGATCACCCTGTATATTTAATATGATCTAATATATGGTGCCTACGGCATGGTACGACATCAGCGTTGGCGGATAACAGGAAGGGGGTTGAGGAAGTACTGCCATCGGCCCTCCTTCAGGGCCCTTCTATCCATAAGTACAACTAACTAACTAACCGTATGTGTTGTCTAGCTATGTTTCAGCAGAGACCCATATCTCAGACACCAACCTTGGCCCAGCCCTCCGTTCATCTGGGAAAGAGGATGCAGGTGGACAGCGGCCGCGTTGATTCTAGGTCCAGTCTGTCCTCGACTGTTCGAGTGGCCAATGAAAGAGTGCGGCCCTTATGGGAAGGGTCCACACGTCTGAGTAAGAGGGACCTAAGTGTATCTGCTGTGGGTAAGTCTGATTCATGGTGCTCTCACTGAGTGTTATCCTCAACAGGTTCTACCTTGATGAGAGCAGAGCGACGATCTGGGGACAAGTCCAGTGATCCGGACTATGGCGAGAGCCGGTGTTAGCAGCTTGTAAGTCCACCAACACCGCGAGAGGTACTTACCATCGAGAGTACGTCTTAGTATGGGCTCCAGCTAAGTCATCGCCCACTCAACGTCTGATATCCCAGGTTGTTCGCCATGACAGCACCCTATTGCCTCGTTCGTTACTTCACCAGGCAATTATCTGGATGTTGTTAGTGTTCCAGTTGTGAGCCTGACAGACTGCCTTCATGCCAGCTAGCTATGATGTCTTCGCTACCAAGTGCCTGGTACCATGTGGTGCCTGATATTGTGGAAGAACTACTTTCTAGTTTGAACTCTATCTACAGTGCCACGTTTCAGCGAGGGAGGTATCTGTGCTGTGAAATCTGCGCTATGAGTCTGAGGATCTGCGCGGGTTGCATAGACAGTTGGGACTGCTACTACCATTGAGTGAGAGATCCCCCTCTCGCTATACCCGCAGTACCATCGATACTTCCAGACGATACTTTAGAGGAGTGTCCTAGTTCCTCAACCACCCGAGAGACAGTATTGATCCCGACCCTAAGGTGATCCAGACTTCAGGGACGTCATCTACCGGAGGTCCCGAGTACCAGTGAGTCGACTCGCCAACCATCCTGTCCAAGTGGAGAAACCTATACCTGGCAGGAGGTCAGATATTCTTGGTGAGCGTGTCCGCCTTACCCGATAGTGTGAGACTTGAGGCCCTGACGATGACACTTCCTCCGGGAGGCTACTCGATCCTTGCCACGTCTTATCTCTCATAGATACTGCGAGGCCTATCTCGGAATCATTATCATCATTCTTATTCATCTTGTATAATACACATATTGTTAACATAGTTAGCTGCCAGAGTTGTGTCATGAGTTCAGGACGAGGTTTGAAAGGGGTAACGTCCCTTGGTTGAGAGTGAGGGAGATAGTGATCCAAGAGCCGAAGGGGTTTTGTGGACTGAGGTCACCTATGTCCCAGGGCTAAAAGTATCCCGTTGTTAAAGTGGGATAGCAGGTTCCCCTCACCCCAGGGAGTGCTGTGACATTAGTAATACTGGAGATAATATTGTGATGATGATGATGATGATGATAGTAATGATGATAATGGTGGTGATGAGAATGATGGTGGTGGTGGTAGTAATACTGGTGATTATGGTAGTAACGATTGTGATGGTGGTGATGATGATGATCGTTGTGGTGGCGGTAGTAGTAGTAATACAGGAGATGAAGTTGTTGTTGATGATGATGATGATGGTGGTGGTGGTGATGACGATGGTAGTGGTGATGACGTTGGTGGTGGTTATGGTGGTAGTAATACTGGTGACGATAGTAATGTTGACGATGGTAGTGGTGATGATGAGCAGCGTAACTTTGTTTTTCATTTCCCGATAGCACATCATTTCGAATCCCTTTAATTGAATCTACTATAACAGTTTACTTACATTTACTAGATCGCCTAGGTCCGGAAGCTTCATTTGGATCGGACAAGGCTGTACGCTTGTGGAGAAAACAGCCCAATAACTACATGTAAAATTGTCAGTGGTAGGAAAACATTTCATGCTGTACTTTTATTAGGCGTATAGAGACTATATTATACAGGCCGATGGAGAATAGACAATCATGAGACCGTGAGACAGAACCTGGAAACAGACAGATATACATACTTTAGACACGCAGACAGTAAGGTAGAGAAATGGAGAGAGAGAGAGAGAGAGAGAGAGAGAGAGAGAGAGAGAGAGAGAGAGAGAGAGAGAGAGAGAGAGAGAGAGAGAGAGAGAGAGAGAGAGAGAGAAGGACTCAGACAGACACCAGAAAGACAGAGAGAGAAGTAGAGAGAGAGAGAGAGGGGAGGGGAACTGAGACAGACACCAGAAAGAGAGAGAGAGAGAGAGAGAGAGAGAGAGAGAGAGGAGAGCGAGGAGAGAGAGACTCAGACACCAGACAGGCAGAGAGAGAGAGAGAGAGAGAGAGAGAGGGGGGGGGGGCTTACAGACACTAGATAGATAGGCACAGAGACTGACATAGAATAAATCATCAGTACACAGACAGGCAGTCTGGGCTTGAGCCCAAAGCGAGCTAACTAAACAAGACAACACAATTCCCTCCACGCCACCATCTCAGTCCATCTAACATCATGTCTCTCGGTTTTCCTCTGCCTCATCATACCCCCCATAAGAAAGTCCAGATCTAACAGATCAAATTGTCGATAGCTAAAAGATGATTACAAGTTGACGAATCAGTCTCAGATCTCCGAGACGTTCTGTACAGGAACTTAACCTACCATTCGTCTTATACCGGGTGTTTGTAAAGTCTATGTAGAACAAATTTGAAGAATGAAGTAGATGACGTCATAAAAAAATGTGTTCTACAGTCCATCGTGACGCAATATGCAGCGAATGACTGTCGTCTGCTGGAGTAATTCTTTGCTCTCCAAACAGACTGATGTTATCAAGGGAAGAAAGAATTTTTCAAATTTTTTCTAGATACGAAGTTTAGTGAGACTATAAACACCTGGTATATGAAAGTTAGTTGCAGATCCTTTACACGACATGGCAGTCAACCCCGTCGTTTTGTTGTTGTTGTTGTTGTTGTTTGGGCTGATATTGATTTCTTGGCAAGGTTACGTTCAGTTGTTGCCCATTGCTTTATGAACGACCGGCACTCATATCATTGTATGAAAACCAACGCAATGCGGTCTGAATCCTAATCGCCCTCCGCTGTGTGTTGAACGCGGTATGCGAGATTACGAATTGTATCCGAAGCTCCTTCGCCACAGACCCGGCTATATGGGAAAGAAACAGAACATATGACCAAGAAGCTGTTGGGTTGAGTCGTGTTGAGTTGGGTTGAGTTGTGTTGAGTTGGGTTGTGTTGAGCTGAGCTGAGTTGTGCTGTGTTAAGTTGTGTTGTTTTGAGTTGAGCTGGGTTGTTGTTTAAATTAGAGTTGAGTTGAGTTGCGTTGCGTTGATGTGTTGTGTTGAGTTGACTTGAGTTGAGTTGTGTTGAGCTAAGAACCGACATCACTGCACTCAGGACATTCCCATGCACGCTCCTATCCTCCTTCAACAGCCAGCGAAGAGTGACACTACTTATCGTTCCCGCCGCTATCTGATTTAAAGTTCTCCTGGTCTTCCCTCTCAGTTTTGAGATTCTACCGGAACCCCTTCCGATCGCCCGCAATCTCATGCTTTCCACATATGGGCTGTCAATCTGTTCCTCCACCTTCTCCACCTGGTCCCACAGACGCACGACCACCTCTCCCTTGTCCATAGGTAATCTATCACCAAGAGGTGCATTCCCTGCCAGCCTATCAGCCTGTTCATTCCCCCCCCCCCCCCCCCCCGACACCCCCACGCGACTAGGGCACAAAATCCAAACAATTCTCACAATCTGTGACTCTGAAGCCAGGAAAGCCATTTCACATGAAACATTCTTTTCTCCACCTTATTAATCATACTCCTTAAGTATAACTAAGAAGCTCGGCGGATGAATAAAAATCGTAGAAACAGAAGAACGTTTCGACAAAAGTCTTCGTCAACGGAATAACATGAACACAACAGATGTAAACATATAAACAAACAACACAGGTGTGTTCTTCCCTTGTCCGATCCAGCAATATATTCAACACATTGGTTGGGGTGCTCGCTCGCTCGCTTTGAACTCAAGCGTAGTCCATACACGTGCGACTGCTTCTAATGCACTGGACTGATTTTTTCATGTGGATTAGCTTTCCTATTACCAGTGTCCCTCTCCATAAGGCGAAACACACTCAGCCTTCAGAGATACTTGTAATTTACGTGCTTAAGACAAGGACGAGAAGTCAATATTTTAGTCCAACTGACGGTGTAGAGGTTGAACACGCCACCTCAGCATAAGCACACCGGACGTTTAAGAACGAACGCCCTTATCCATTCTGCCATGCTGACCTCCGGTGCTATTTTAATCGATTTGAACATGGAAGAACATTGGCTCAAACAGCGTCACGTCTAAGAAATATACGTTGGCCCTGTTCATAAACAGCGTCACGTCTAGGAAATATACATTGACCCAATTCATAAACAGCGTCACGTCTAAGAAATATACGTTGGTCCTGTTCATAAACAGTGTCACGTCTAGGAAATATACGTTGGTCCTGTTCATAAACAGCGTCACGTCTAGGAAATATACGTTGTCCCTGTTCATAAACAGCATCACGTCTAAGAAATATACGTTGGTCCTGTTCATAAACAGCGTCACGTCTAGGAAATATACATTGGTCCTGTTCATAAACAGCGTCACGTCTAGGAAATATACGTTGTCCCTGTTCATAAACAGCGTCACGTCTAGGAAATATACATTGGTCCTGTTCATAAACAGCATCACGTCTAAGAAATATACGTTGGTCCTGTTCATAAACAGCGTCACGTCTAGGAAATATACATTGATCCTGTTCATAAACAGCATCACGTCTAGGAAATATACGTTGGCCCTATTCATAAATAGCGTCACGTCTAAGAAATATACATTGGTCCTGTTCATAAACAGCGCCACGTCTAGGAAAGATACGTTGACCCTATTCATAAACAGCGTCACGTCTAGGGAAAATATGGTGGCCCTATTCATAAAGAAAGTCTTTTTTATTTTGCTTATCCATTACAGGACGTTGTAGTCAACACCAGCATTTTTCAGCTGTTGTTGATGTACTAGGCAAGTTTTACGTTCAGTAGTGTGCCATTGCTTTCTGAACACATACATGCCATGGCTTTTTTCTCACATACCCCGTAAGTTACCAGCGCGGCGCGAACCGCTGCCGATTCTCGCAGCTGCTGTTTTCCCCACGTGGATATACAGGATTACGAACAATGCCGTTAACACCTTGGCCAGTCATGTCTGGGAAAAATACGTTAGCCCTATTAACAATCGCCACCGCGGCTTGGAAAAGAAAAAATAGAAGACATCGTTCCTGGAAGAAAAGGCAGAGGACGACTAACGCAATGGTGGATAGAAGATAGTAAAGACTACCATGAACATGCAAATACATAAGGCACGAGAGTCTCCGTGGCAAAGTGGTCAAGCCGTCTGACTCGGGCTCTGAAGGTTGTGGGTTCGATTACGTGCCGCGTCCTTCTGTTCACGAGTGCATTTTTTTGGGGAGGGGAGCTGAGTGGTCTCGAGGTATGGTGTCGCCTCGAGTGCTGGAGGTCTCGGGTTCAAGCCCCGGTGAGGACCGGGATTGTTTTTCGTGGACTTCAAGTAATAAAATATTCACCTGGTCTCTGGGTAGTGAGATCGGACGGCTGTGTGTATTGTTGCGCACGTAAAAAATCCCTTGGCAGTTAAATGTTTTGCATATCCTTTACAGGCCATCGCTGTCAACATCAGCATCTTTCAGCTGTATGTGGATTTCTTGGCAAGATTACGCTCAGTAGTTTGCCATTGATTTCTGAGCGGCCGGCTCAGTTATCCCGCAAGTCACCAGCGGGGATCGAACCGCTCCCAGCTCTCGCCCTGCTACGAGACTCTGCGTGATAAACGGGATTACGGAGAAAGTGTTGTAACCCCTCGGCCAGAGAGACCGGCCCTTGGCAATTGGACATCGAAAAAGAGTAGCCTAACGGCGTGCCCGGGCAAAATTTCGAGTTAAAAATCTACCCAGAGTATTTCAAGATCCTGAACGGTGCTACGGAGTTCGTGCACTGAGCTGAATTTCTCTGGACTTAGGCTTAAGTTAGGAGTAGAACGGAGCACTTGTGAGTAACACCCGTGTGTCGTGATGTTGATCCGTTGACTAAACCAAAACTAAACTAATACATGAGGCAATGAAAGAAGATGAGGAATGCAAGTGGTCTCTTCACTTTGTAGTGCTGTGACCTAGTTGTATGAAGGCCCTAGTTGTATGAAGGCATGTAACTTGAAATGTATACAGGTGAGTCTGTCATAATTATCATTACGATTGTTTTAAACATATAACACATGCATACAGATGACAACTTGTGGGTATAAGAGGAAGGGGTTCTTTCTACAACTGAAACTGGAGTCTGCATTTCATTCGCAACTGCGTAGCGCTAACAAGAACACGTCACCTAAACTGTCCAAGAAACCTCATAAGGGGAGAAAATGCCACGTTTCAAGCCTAAATAAAGAAGACACCCGACATTCAAGGAACCGAGAGACTTTCCGGTGGGCTGCGATGGGAGTGGTATTCTGCACGGGCATACTACATCATACTGATCATGATGATGCTGATAGTCATGATGATGATGGTGGTTGTTTTACTTAAGCTGGATTGGTATTTCGAAATACTGGACCCACTTTACGTGGCGGCGCTCGGTATATCAAATGTTATAGAACTTTAAATAGTAAAAATCAGATCGATTACATTCTCATCAACAGAAGATTTTGAAATGCCTTAGATTTATTACATTCTCATCAACAGAATATTTCGAAATGCCTTAAATAGTCGCAAAAACCATACTAAGCGCAGACTGCTGCAGCGACCATAGATTAAACATCAACAATATACATATAAAATTAAAGAAAGTCCAATATACACAAAGAATCACGGGCACAGAAGAGTGAGGAGATAAAAGATACATTCATCGTAGAGGTAAAGAACAGATTTGATGCATTGTCCGATATGGAAATATTATTTCAAGATGTAAACGACCAATGGGAAATATTAAAGAAATCAGTCAACCAAGGTGCAAAAACAATCCCAAAAATAAAGATGACGTTAGAAATCGATGACGGAAGACATCTTAAAACTTCTGGCAATAATAAGAAATACCAAAAATAACCATGAAACATATGAAGAGGTTCGTATGAAAATTAGGAAACTATGCAAAGAGGCAAATGAAGCATAGCCTGAGAAAAATTGCAGGGAGATTGAAAACTAACACAACACCCGGAATACAAACACAATGCACAAAAGAATTCATGACGTCACTAACAGAAGAACACACATATCAACGGGGTGCCTAAAAACCAAAGGTTACAAAATCATAATAGAAAAAAGATCAGATTTTACATGCGAGGTCTGATTATGTGAAAGACCTTTATAATAATATAAGAGAAGAGCAATATGATATTATTCGGAATAATAATGAAGGACCATCAATTTTGAAGATAGGACTTAAGAATGCTCTTAACCATATGAAAACTTGCAATACCCAGGGTCCATAATGATCAATGCCTTAGAAGTATATGGAATAGACCAAGTCACTAGAATGTTAAACGTAATATATGATACTGGAGATATACCTCCTGAATTATGTAATTCTATATTTAATGCAATCCCGAAGAAATCAGGAGTCTTGGAACGTGATAAACATCAAACAATTATAATGGGCCACATCACGAAGATTTTTTCTACGAAATATCATGCAAAGAGTTAAGAAGAAAATACAACGCGAAATATGAGAAGAACAATATGGGTTTGTAGAAGGCAAGAGCACAGTAAATTCTGTATATATGCTGAGAACAATAACATTAGATATGCGGATGATACAGTATTGATTGCATACAATGAGCAGTATCTGCAACATTTAGTAGATGCAGTTGTTGCACACGGTGAATAACTAGGATTAGAATTAACTTGTAAGAAGACACAGATTATGGTCGTCACTAGGAAGAACGAGATACCACAATTTAATATACAAGTAAATTGGAATATTCTTAAACAAGTGAATCGGTACAGTTATCTCGGCACAGTCATAACATCTGATGGGAGATGCCCTGAAGAAATTAGAACAATAATCGCCATGGCGAAGGTGGCCTTTTGGAAAATGGAAAGCATGCTGACCAATAAAAAGATGTCATTTCCAACGAGAAAAAGAGTGTTGATGTGCTTTCGTATGGATGTGAATCGTGGACAATGAGCAAACAGGCTGAAAAACATCTGATGGCTGTGGACACGTGGTTTCTGATGAGAATGCAAAGAATATCATGGACAGACAGAAAAATCAAGGACCAAGTCCTACAAGAAATAAATGAAAATAGTAAACTGATTAGAGAAATTACTCGTGCGCTTGTGGGACCAGGTGGAGTAGGCGGAGGAACAGACTGAGAACCCGTATGTGTAAAGAATGAGATTGTGGGGGGATCGGCAGGGGTTCTGAAAGAATCTCAAAACTAAGAGGGAAGACTAGGAGAACTTTTAATCAGATAGCGGTGGGAATGATTAGTAGTGTGACTCTTCGCTGGTTGTTGAACGAAGGGACGGAAAACGTATGGGAATGTCCTGAGTGCAGTGATGTCGGTTCTGAACTCAACTCAACTCAGCTCGTAGACAGTCACACTTTTTTTGGTCATGTTATGAGAAGAAATGAATTGGAGAACTTAGTGTCAAATGGCAAGATCGAGGAGAAGAGACCAAGGGGAGGGCAGAGAAGTAAATACCTGGCTGGTTTGGCGACGTGGCATGGTCGAGACAGGAACATTGAGCTGATCCTCTACTCTGGTGATCGGGTGAGATGGCGAAGCATGACCGCCTTCGCTTGCTGACATGGCACCTGATGATGATGACAAATATTAGCTGATGGAATTTGAACTTCCTAACGATGTCGTTGCCTCGCCGAAGGACCATGGGTCTTCCTCAAAGGGCTGAGGAGATCGCTGCAGAGCTGCATTCCCGTGTGTAGTCATTCGCAAACATGGTTCTCTTTGTTGTTTTTGGAACGTCCGAGTGTATCTTGACACGGAAATGACGTTCTCAGATCATCCACAATTGTACAAAACTTTGTCTGGATTTCCTGTCGGAAAAACAAAACAAACCAACCAACAACAACATTTTTATGTCAGAATTTTGATACGAAGATTATCATCGAAATGACAGAAGATCGACATAAAAAAAAGACAGAAGATTAACATGGAAAAGACAGAATTTATGACAATTAAGCAACACCTTTACAATATAACGAAAATATACATAAAATATAATTGAAACAAGATAAAGAGTACAGGCGTCTGGGAAGTGTGTTTCCAGAGGGTGAAGGAATGGTTAGAGAAATAGGAACTTAGAATACAGAAAGCAAACAAATTCAGTTATCAAACTGCGCCTGTCCTAAAACATCTAAATATCTGCATTCATACATCACAGAACCTGACAGCTGCTTTAGTCATTCAACTCTTTTAATAATGCTAGAGGGACGCAGAGGTGTTTCCAAGGCACCAGGGCCGGGGTATATACTAGCCAAGACCTATTGACGCATCCTCGTCGAGCGTCCTGGGCAACAGGTCCCTTCGGGGTCCTGGCTTAAGTCAGTAGGATCGCCGATTCCTCCGAAGTCGGAGAGTATCTGCCTGCATGGCGAGGAACCACCAGTCTGCACACCAATAAGCCAGACATGGGACAACGGATACTCACGCAAACCTCAGGTCCTGTATGACATCACACTGATGTTGGACAACAGGATGCCTTCATCCGTCAAACAGGACTTTGCGTTGGAGCTCAAGTCAACGAACACAAGCAAGCATCTTAATCTGTACCATGTTGAACGGCGTTGATCGACTATGTTTCTGTATAAATGTATGACCTTTGTGGCCTTAGTAAGTTGATTCTAGGATCATTTTCAGCATTACTCTGCGGACCTACCCAGAATGTTTTCCATTTGTCGATCTCTTTCTCTTGCATACTCGACTTGCTCGGTTATGTTAACTTTCTTCAGAACTCAAGACATAACCAAAAGTGATGTGTTGTTTCGTGACTTCGCCTCTAGCGAATTCTTGCAGCTTTTGGAAATTCTTGTTCTCAGCCACCCATGGAATTTTAAGGTTTCTAGTTAGACACCGCATCTCTGTGGCCTCCTGTTTCTGATATAAGTATTCAATGTCCATGATTCACACGTATACAAAAGTAAGCACAGCAACTTTAAGTGGAGTTTGCTACATCTGGAGCAATTTGTGAGCCACTGGACGAGTAATTTGGTAACTTTGGGGCAAAATGTGAGCTATTTTAAGTGGGGTTTGGTAAATTTTGAACAATTTATGAGCTACTTTAATGGAAGTTTTGTAAATTATGAGAAATGCGTAAGCCACATTACGTGGAGTTTTATAAATTTTGAACAATTTGTGAGCCACTCGTGTGAGCCAATCTAATTAGGGTTTGGTAAATTTGGAACACATTTTGAGCCATTTTATGTGGAGTTTGGTAAATTTGGAGTGATTAATGGGCCACTTTAACCGCCTCTGTGGCAAAGGTGTTGCGGACGCAATTCGCAATCCGCATACCGCGTTCGAAACACAGCTGCTTGCGATTTGGAAGCAGATAGCCTTGCACTGATTTTCAAACAGTAAGTGCCAGTTGTTAAGAAAGCAATGACAAACTACTGAATGTAAACTTTCCAAGAGATCACAAACAGCCAAATAAATGATGGGGTTGATCACGATGTTCTGTAAAGGATATGCAACTAACTTTTTAAGTGGAGATTGGTAAAATTGGAAATTGGAGCAATCTGTGAGCCACTTTAAGTGGAGTTTGGTAAATGTGGAACACTCTGTGAGCCTTTGTAAGTGGAGTTTGTCAGTTTCAAGCAATTTGTGAGCCACTGTAAGTGAAATATGGTAAACTAATATTTACTCAGTGGTCTCGAGAATTGTTGAGAATGTTCGACAATGGGGTGACATGGTTAGACTACTTCAGTAATATTGTTAGGACTACCATGATGAGGATGTTTATAATGACGATAGTGTGATTATAGTGATGATGATTGTGAAGATGATTGTGCTGATGATGATAATGATGATGATGATGATGATGATGATAATGATGATGATAATGATGATGATGATGATGACGGTGACGACATAGGCAACGACAATAATGATGAAGATAATGATGACGATGATAATTATGATGATGATGATTGTGATGATAATGGTGACGTTGATTGTGATGATGATAATGAAGATGATGACGACGACGACGATGGTGATGATGATAATGAAGATGATGATACCGATTATGGATAAGAGTACTCGTTCTTAAACATCCGGTGTGCTTGATGCCGAGGTTGCGGATTCAACCCCCACACCGGTCAGTTGCAGTAAAATGTTGACTTCTAGTTCTTGGGACGTAAATTACAAGTACCTCAAAAGTCGGAGTGGGTTATCCTGATGGCAAGGGACACTGGTAATAGGGAAAGCTAATCCACTCACACAAATCAGTCCAGTGCACTATAAGTAATAGCTCGTGTGTGGACTACGCTTGAATTCAAACCGAGCAAGCGAAAAAAAAATTATAATGTTGCCGCTGAAGACGACGATGTCGTTATTAATGTGCAACATTGCGCGAAGCCCTTCACGAGCCACCCCAACAGCCCATTTAAATGAATCGCATATCCGGACAAACAAGGCCTACCGCGTTAGGTGGATGCCAGATCCTAACAGGCTCCCGTCTTCTACCTCCAGGCACGGCTGTAGGAGTGGGAGGAAACACCCGGGGCCCAGACAAGTGCCCTTGAATGCTAATCAGTCATGAGCTCAACGGGGTGGTCATTCTAGGGCCTGCGTGGTCGACACCTTGGCATCTTCCGGAAAGGGGGGTAACTGCGAAGTGTACATAAGCTGACACGTCCGCTCCCGTGGACAGTGGGGGATCTGGTCACTGTGTGTGTGTGTGTGTGTGTGTGTGTGCTCGTGTTTGCGCGCATGTGTGTCTACGTAACTGATGTAAATGCGTGTCTTGTAGTGCTTTCGTGTACAGGTGTCAAATGCTTCGAACCTTCCCGTATAGAGAGAGATAGAGGGGCAGGTCCACGGACAAATGTGTCGGTGGGCGAGGCAGTGGTCGGGTGAGTGGAAAGATGGATTGATAAACGGTTATACGGAAGGATGAACGGACAGACAAAGAGGCGGAAAGACAGACAAACATGTTATTTACCTAACTGCCTGTAACCCACCCTCCCTATATCTGTTTTCTGTCTGTCTGTCTGTCTGTCTGTCTGTCTGTCTGTTACGTTTACTTAACAGATTCATTGCCAATTTAAAGTAGATTTGGACCAAACAAAATGGATTGTGGAAGATGGGAAATACGGATGTGTCACAGTTGTGACCTAAAATTTATTAATATGGTAGCAGACATTTGTATTATATTTCAAATTAAAGGATGTTGCTTAGGGAAAATTACTTTGTTTATATCTTAATAGAGATAACGTTTCGCAATGACAACATATCCGTGATATATAAACCCATGGCATATGCGGGAAGTCAGTTGAGACGATTAATCATCCCATGCCACGTAATAAATTAATCTACACACACGCGAGCGCTATACATACACATATTAGTTAGCTGCACCACTTTACGGTGGGTGCCAGTCAACATTATTTGTCTGTTTTTGATTTACTTGGCAGTTTTCACATTCAGTATTTTGCCATTGCTGTCTGAACGACACGACCGACGCTCACATCAATCGAAATCAATGCAAGACGGTCTGTTTCCAATTCGTCTGCGGTTTATTTCGAGCCTGCGACAAGGTATGTCGGAGAATTGTGAAACGCGTTGACCGTCCTATTACCACAGCGCCGGCATATCTTATATATAAAAAAGGATGTATGTGTGTGTGTCCTTTATGCGTTCGCGAACAGTCCATCCGATTGAGATGAAATTTTCTACACGTCTTCCTTTCATTCCAGCGCAGCCAACTGTGATATTTTTTTAGTGTGAAATCGGCTGCTTACTTAATATTATTTAATTTTTCATTTTACATTGTAATTTATATACAGCGAGGGCACTTAACTCTAGAAAAGTTATTTCAAGGGGCATAACTTTTAATAACATTACTGTATAACTTACAGTCATATTGTTGCATCGTTTTCAAAGATTTATAAACTCTTTGTCTATAGTTATGTACCAGCATATGAGTTATAATAAATAATGATACAATCTTTAAGGCATTTTCAAAGTTTTCATAAAAATAATGCATAATGCATAACATTGTAACTCATCTTTTTATGCTTACGAAGTTATCTACAGTCATGCAGGTGATTAGAAACGGTTTTCATTAGAAATAATGGATGGTGTGTGGAAGGACATTCTTTTAAGTTACTTTATTTTGTTGTATGAATTTAATGAGACGCTACACGCCAGGAGCTGGGCGAAGCCACGCCGGGTCAGATAGATAGACAGACCCACCTTTTCGCTGCAGTTATCTATAGGCATATGCGTTATAATCCTCCTCCTCCTCCTCTCCCCTCCTCCTACCCTCTTCCTCTTCCGCTCCCCCTCTCCATCCTCCACCTCCCTCTTTCTCCTCCTCCTCCCTCCTCCTTCTTCTTCCACCTCCTCCCTCTTCCTCCTCCTACCTCCTCGCCCTCCTCCCTCCTCCTAATCACTCCTCTTCCTTCCTCCTCCCTTCTCCTCCTCTCTGCTCCTACTCCCTCCTCCTCCTACGTCCTCCCCTGCATCCCTCCTCCCTCCTCCTCCCTTTTTCTCCCTCCTCCTCCTACCTCCTCCTCCTCCCTCCTCCTCCCTTCTCCTCATCCTCTCTCCTCCTCCCTCCTCCTCCCTCTTCCTCCTCCTCCTTCTCCTCCTACCTCCCTCTACCTCCTCCCTCCTCCTCCCTCCGCCTCCTCCCTCCTCCTCCTTCTCCTCCCTCCTCCTCCATCTCCCTCCTTCTCCCTCCTCCTCCCCCTCCTCCTCCTGCGTTCTTCTCCTCCCTCGATCCTCCCTCCTCCCTCCTCCTCCTCCTCCCTACTCCTCCTCCCTCCTCCCTCCCCTCCTCCCTCCCCTCCTCCTTCTTCTTCCCTCTTCCTCCTCCTCCCTCTTCCTACTCCTCTCCTCCTCCCTCCTCCCCCTCCTCCTTATCACTCCTCCTCCCTTCTCCTCCTCTCTTCTTCCTCCTCCTCCCTCTTCCATCCTTCCCCCTCCTCCTCCCTCTTCCTTCTCCCTACCCCCTCCTCCTCCTACCCTTACTCCTCCCTCTCCTCCTCCCTCCTCATCCCTCCTCCTCCCTTCTCCTCATCCTCTCTCCTCCTCCCTCCTCCTCCCTCTTCCTCCCCTCCCTCCTCCTCCTTCTCCTTCCACCTCCCTCTACCTCCTCCCTCCTCCTCCCTCCGCCTCCTCCCTCCGCCTCCTCCCTCCTCCTCCTCTCTCCTTCCTCCCTCCTCCCCTGCCATCTCTCCTCCTTCTCCCTCTCCTCCTCCTCTCCTCCTCCCCTCCCTCCTCCTCTAGTTCTTCTCCTCCCTCATCCTCCTCCCTCCTCCTCCCTCCTCCCTCCTCCTCCTCCTCCTCCCTACTCCTCTCCTCCCCCTCTTCCTCCCTCCTTCTTCTTCCCTCTTCCTCCTCCTCCTCTCCTCCTACTCCTCTCCTCTCCCCTCCTCCTCCCTTATCCTCCTCTCTTCTTCCTCCTCCTCCCTCTTCAATCCTTCCCCTCCTCCCCTTCCTCTTCTCCTCCCCCTCCTCCTCCCTCCCTCCTCCTCCTCCTCTTCTCTCCTCCTCCTCCTCCCTCTACGTCCTCCTCCCTCCTCCTCCTCTCTCCTCCTCTTAATCCCTCCTCCTCCCTCCTATTCCTCCCTACTCCTACTCCTCCCTCCTCTTCCCTCCTCCTCCTCTCTCCGCCTATCTCTTCCTCCCTCCTCCTCCTCCCTCCTCCACCTCCCTCTTCCTCCTCCCAGCTCCTACTCCTCCTTTTTCTTCTTCTGCTGCTGCTGCTGCCGCCGCTCCATTTACCCAAGTTAATTGTTGGGGAAGATGTAAAGACCTTTCAAGTGCTCTTTCTAATGCTTTTTGTAAGTTGGTCTTCGTTTATCTAGGTTGTTCTAACTGCAACCAATAAATGATTAGACAGACAGGCAGACAGACAGACAGACAGAGAGGGAGGGACAGACAGACAGACAGACAGACAGACAGACAGACAGACAGACAGGGAACGGGAACTTATATGACTACTTATATGAATTAAATGAGATGCTCCCCATCAGGGGCTGGGCGAAGCCGGGCAGGGTCAGGCAGACAGATAGACAGACAGATAGACAGTCGGGAACGGGAACTTATATGACTACTTATATGAATGAAATGAGATGTAAAGACCTTTCAAGTGCTCTTTCTAATGCATTTTGTAAGTTGGTCTTCGTTTATCTAGGTTGTTCTAACTGCAACCAATAAATGATTAGACAGACAGACAGACAGACAGACAGACAGTCAGACAGACAGACAGACAGACAGACAGACAGACAGACAGACAGATAATCGGGAACGGGAGCTTTTATGACTACTTATATGAATTAAATGAGATACTCCCGACCAGGGACTGGGTGAAGCCGGGCCGGGTCAGACAGACAGACAGACAGACAGACAGACAGACAGTCGGGAACGGGAACGGGAGCTTATATGACTAATTATATGAATTAAATGAGATGCTCCCCACCAGGGACTGGGCGAAGCCGGGCCGGGTCTGCTAGTATATATATATATATATATATATATATATATATATATATATATATATATATATATATATATATATATATATATATATATGGTATATGCGTGTGTGTGTGTGTGCGCGTGTGTGTGTGAGTATGTGTTTATATGTATGTATACCGGTCTGTCTGTGTGTGTATGTATGTTTACTGGTCTGTGTGTGTATGTGTGTGTGTGTGTGTGTGTTGTGTCTGTCTGTTTCTGTATGTGTAAGTGTGTGTGTTCATAAAGGATCTTTTACAGGCCATGTGGCGTGTTTGTGTATATGGTGCAAACCCCATAAGTTTATAGTCCAACCAGCACTCGATGGCTGATGTGGCCCAATATAAAGCCGGCCGCCTTTACTCCCCAGAACATCACCCGGTACCAATTTTCCCGGTACATATTTTCTCGGTACCTATTTTCAGGCTGCGTCGACCTGGAATCACAAGTCAATTTGTGTTTTCAACAACAAGAATCTGCCTGGAAAGAAATGCGAGCTCATGTCCACGTGGTCGTAGGTAGGTGTCCTAGCCTCCTTTGTGTGCCCCAAATGATATTGAAAAGGGGGTGGCGGAGTTTGGCTGCTGCTGAGCCGATACTGGTGTGGAATAAAAACACAGAATATAGCTAGGAAGCTGGACGAATGGAAACCCACACCCAGATAAGGGAAAACGTGTCGTCCCAAGTCGTTATCAACGAACAGAATCAGTTATCAGTTATCAGTTGGGGTATCTTCATTGCACTCCGGACATGTCCATAGGTGCTCAGATACTCCCCCCAGCATATGCATCAGCGTCCGGTGGCTAATAGTGCCAGTTCTGTGTTGGTTGACGAGGCGCTTTGTTTTCCCGATGTACCTCTCGCGTCTGGCTGTGCCGATTCTTACTCCCAGGTCTTTCATCCTGGACAGCGATGTGGAATCACTTACGTCAAAGTCCTCTGTTCTCGCCATATCTTTGAGGACGTTAATAACATCGGCACGATCCATGGGCTGGCCATCTACAGGGGGTGCAGAGCCAGCCAGTTTGTCAGCTCGTTCATTTCCCTCGACTCCCGCATGTCCCGGGATGAAGATGAAGGTGACTTTACGAACAACAGACTTCCGCAGCGACTCAGTCCACTGTCTACGTACAGATCCAGCTTCGGCCTGAATCATGTCTGATTCATGCTCATTGAATCACTTAGTACACACACGTTGGTATAATGCAGTGATTCCAGTCATATAAAAGCCTGTGTAACTTCCATCACCTCCATCGTTATGCTGCTCGTGGTCATAGAGTGGGCACCACTGGATTCTTGAACGGTTCGGCCCGCTGAACGGGCTGTAAATGCCCACGCACTTCTCTGCTGCTATCTGAGTGTTCATAGATGAGCGCGTTAACCTCTGCATTGACAGCGGCAGGGTTCTGCTCTCTGCATCGTCTGTCGAGTGTGATAATGCAAGAGAAAGTGCACTTAAAAGCTGGAGGCACCGGCAGCCATTCCTTACCAGGGTCGATACTGGTAAGACTGCAGACCTGTCTGACGACATCTTCCGCCCGACCCATCCATGATTTGTCCCTCTTTAGCCTGTCACTCTTTTCTCTGAATATAGCGTCATGCAGAGGGTGCTACTCATCTGCACTTATTTTTAAGTATGCACGAGCTCTCCAGATCTTGATCCTGTGTTCCATTGTCGGGAAGTCAAGGAGGTATCTCATTGCTACACAGCTGGTGTCTCTCGTGCAGCCCAAAATGATGCGCATGGCTTCGTTTTGTACCTTTTCAAGTCTTCCAATCTATGTAGGGCTGACAGTGAGGATGGCCAGGGCATACTCGATGCGTGAAAGCACAAGTCCTTGGAACAGAAGTATTAGCAGTCTTTGCTCGATATTGGCAGTCGCCATGACTCTCATTGCTGACAAACCTTTTCGAGCCTTCTTTATGACATAATCGACATGATCTCTGAAGGACAGGCTACGATCAAGCCTCACGCCAAGATATGTCATTGACTGGGTTCTACTCAAACTGCTCCCATCCATTCTTACTGCCGGCAGGTCTGTTTTCACAATATGGTTGTTTAGTGAGAACCATGTAACCGATGCCTTTGCAGGGTTGACAAGGGCACGAGCATCAGCACACCATGAGGAAATTCGATCTAGTTCGCCCTGCATATCATTGGCAACCGCCTGTCTATCTCGACCATGTCGATACACGAGGATGTCGTCAACGAATGACAGAGTCCTACCCCTCCCGTCCGACTGTTGTTCAGTGATCGGCACCGTATACACGTTGAATAGTACTGGTGACAGTGGTGAACCCTGCGGCAACCCTGGACATATCGTTATCGGCTCAGAAGACCAACTCTCGCATCTTAGCACCACCTTCCTTTGGAGCAGAACTGCAGCTATCCATCGTACAAGGTGAGGGTGCACTTTCAGTCTGAGGAGGGTTTGCATCAAGTGCTCGAAAGATACTGCTAAACTACTGATGAACGAACAGAAGATAGTAAGTTGCGCATCTTTAACTGGAAATCGCAGCCAACTCCACAGTCGTTTGGCAGTTTGTGATTTATTGGTAGGTTTACGATTAGTATGGCTTTGTCTCCTGTCAATCAACATACGCGGGCGAGTCAATAAGTAAGTCACACAGTTCTGTGGGATGGCAGGTAAACGTAGTTGATGTTTTCTACAGGTGTCATTAGGTGACAGCAACATCGAACTTTATATTCCCGTTCGTCAGGTGGCACTAGGTGTCTCATGCACATGTGTAGCGCATAAACAAAATGGCGACTGTACTTACGCAGTGTACAACCAAAGCGCAACGTGCTGTTGTGCGTTTTTTGTGGGCAAAAGAACTGCCTGCAAAGGACATTCATAAGGAAATGCTTCCTGTTTATGCTGATAAATGTTTGTCCCTTAAAGCGGTGCATAACTGGGTAGAAAAATTTTCTCAAGGACGCTCTAAAAGTGTTGATGAAATCCGATCTAGTCGTCCTGTTGAGATTGCAAAAGAAGCACCCGTGCAGCGGGTGGTGGAGATGATTAGAGGTGACAGGCGAGTAACGATAGACTCTATAGCATCTGCAATAAGGTGCTCACATGGTTCAGCAAACAGCATAATTCATGATCGATTGAAATTTCCAGGACTGCTGACTAGAGGAGTGTTGCTTCTTCATGACAATGCCAGACCATACGGCTCGATTAACTCAGGAGAAAATGAACCAACTAAGGTGGGAAGTTCTTGAACATCCACCTTACTTAGCCCCTAGCGATTTCCACCTGTTTGGTTCACTGAAAACCCACCTTGGCGGTAGACATTTCGCGAATGACGCCGAAGTTGCACGTGAAGTGAAAACGTGGGTTAGAAAACAGAGTACGCAGTTCTATGCAGTTGGTTTGAAAAGACTGATAAAACGATGGGATAAGTGCATTAATGTTGGTGGAAATTATGTTGAGAAATAAAGGGACAATGTATGTGTAAATATAAACTGGTTTCAAGTTGTTATCATATTTAGTTATTATTCTACAGCCATTTGTGACTTACTTATTGACTTTCCCTCGTATTTAGACCTGGTCTTACAAGGCGACATCAAATGAAAACCTTAAATGCTTTTTTGTTGTTGATTTTTTTTACACCGGTGAATATATTCTGAAAAAGTAAAGAACAAATGTATAATTTTCTGATGTAGTAACCTTTGCGTTCAATCCAGCGCTGATAAAGTGCTTGGATTCCTGTAGAAAAAACAATTCACTTGGTCGCGTGTGTAACCACTCATGTACTATCTCTGCTGTACCTCTTCACAGTAGTCATGCCGTTTGTAAACTTTTTACTCCACTTATACACTTGCTGGACTGACGGGCATCTATCAACAAACTGCACCTTTATTCGCCGATGAATTTCTATAGGCTTCATACCTTCACTGATCAAAAAACCGATAATAGAACGCTGCTCCTCTTTGGTGCATGTCAAAAGTGGGACGGCCGTCTTAAACTGTCCTTATGACGTTACAGTGTTCTTGGGGGATGGCAGTATACGGGTTGCGATATTACTGTATACACATAGAAAACAGAAAGAGAAACAAACAACTGATCTCAAAAGCACACATGACAGAAACCTTCACCTGTGTCTTATTAGATTTCGCCATGTCGTCTGCTAGCCTTTTCAAACAGATCCGGTTTAATCCTCTTCAGTAAGATTTCCAGATACTTTCCTGTCCGTACTACCTTCGACTTATCTGGTTAACTTAATAATCTGACCGTCCCTTCCTGTCGTATGTACACAAATGTCATCTATACAGTTTGCCTGTGAAATAGATCTTCAGTTTTTCCTCGGTAACTGATTCGATTTATGATCAGTTATGTTTCTCTCTGATTCGCGCCCATGGCGGCGGGTCTATTGATGTGATTATATTAGTGAAGAAGACATGTTTATCGAACCATTTGACATGTAATATAACAGTGTAAACATTACAGGAGTGTGTCCGCCATTTGTACACGTCCCTGCCTTTAGGACAGACAAATACGAGAACAGATATGTTCAGTTGTGGTAATGGCCGCACGCGCACAAAGGATTCAGAATAAAAACAAAAGCTATGACTGGGAAGATCAACGAAAGGAAAAATATTCATGGATAGAGGCAAACGTTTCAACTGATATTTCTATCAACGGATAAGAGAAATAACAATTTTCAAACAGTTAAAACAAAACAATACTTCTCACGGCATGTGAAGAGTATTTTTATCAATACTAAACTAAGACATGTTAATTACATTTTTTGATGCGGTTCACTTGTTTTCGCAACCGCTATTCGAAATCTCGCATTAGTATTTGTGTTGTGTATCCCTTACAGGACGTTGCAGTCAACACCAGCATTTTTTCAGCTGCTGTTGATGTACTAAGCAAGTGTTACGTTCTATACCTTTTTCGAAAAATCCAGTACCGCCGTGTTTCGAACCCGGGTATACGGGCTCACAAACCGCGTTCGCAAGCCCTTAGCCACAGAGACCGGTCAATCTCGCATACCACGATCGAAACAAAACTGCGGACGACTTTGAAGCAGGCTACCTTGCTCTTAAAAACCTTAAAAGTCGAGAGGTTCGACTTCATAGCCCCGGGTTTAATCCATATGGCTCGGTCTCTTTCGGCAGGGCGACGTGCAGAAAGCATCGCACAAAGCACGAACTCCGTAGCTCCGGCGACGACCCCCAGGAGTCTCAGAGAAATATGCACTCGTGAACCGAAAGGCATAGCCCAGAGTACCTTTCTCTGGTTTCATACAGTGGTATGAGTGGCGGTCGTTCAGAAAGCAACGGCAAGCTACCGGAAGTTATCTTGCCAAGAATTCACAAACAGACCAAAAAATGATGGGGTATATCCTGAACAGGATATGCAACAAACATTTTTTTAAAAATAGGACTGCGTCTAAACATATTTATTGGCAGGAGTAAAAAATTTCTGAAATGACATTAAGATTGTAAACATATTGACTACTGTGTTAAGGAGCCCGCTTCGTCAGGACTCTCAGGACTGACTTGCCAACTTACAAACGGACACGCCAACCAGTCTGCTACTGACATAAGTATACATTCGTGTGTCTGTTCCGCTATTCAGAGGGGCAGTGAGGAGCATTTTATGGTACATTCGCAACCCAGTTATTTATTTATGTTTTCCTCTGGCTCTTATCCTGTCAGTCTTGCCAGTTGTCACTAAGTTTTTTTTCCCGAGTATGTCTCCTCATAACGTGCTTATAGAAACGTAATGCAAACGTCTCATGATTTTCTGTAGTGAATTTGAATAATGAAGACGCAAAAAGTAAAAGATTGCACGATTTAATTGTCTGGCATAACTCGCAGACAATAGTAGCAGTAGTAGTAGTAGTAGTAGTAGTAGTAGTAGTAGTAGTAGTAGTAGTAGTAGTAGTAGTAGTAGTAGTAGTAGTAGTAGTAGTTGTAGTAGTAGTAGTAGTAGTAGTAGTAGTAGTAGTAGTAGTAGTAGTAGTAGTAGTAGTAGTAGTAGTAGTAGTAGTAGTAGTAACATCGCAATTAAAGATGTCGTTTAACTTATTAACACTTTAATCCATAGAAGTAAAGGCGGCAAGGTCACCTCAGTTTACTGTCTGGAGGAAGTGAAATGGTAAATCCTTTTCACTATCTCGGTACTTATTATATAGTTTAATTTAGTCGACAGATGAACATCACGGCACACGGACCCATAAGTGCCCCCTTCTACTCCTAACTCAAGCCTGAGTTCGGAGAATCTCAGCTCAGTGCACGAACTCCGTAACACCGGCGAGGATCCTGAAATACTTTGGGTAGATTTTTAACTCGAAATGTTGCCTGGGCAGCGCCATTAGGCTACTCATTTTCGATTTCCAACTGCCAAGGGATTGTTTACGTGCGCAACAATACACACTGGGAATCCGATCTCACTATCCAGAGACCAGGGTAAAGTCTGTTACTAGAAGTCCATGTGAAAACATCCCGGCCCTCACTGGGGCTTGAACCCGGGACCTCCAGCACTCGAGGCTGGACACCATACCTCGAGATCACTCAGCTCCTTAATACTTCATATCGAAAACGGTAAATACGCCGAGAAAGTGAACTGTTCACTACAGTTCATTAACTCATTACCTACGGTAGCTTATTAACACTTCACATCTTCTGTGTAAGCAGTGAAAGATGGGGAGGAAAAGAAATGGTCACCCCACTACATTGTACCGCGACCTGGTTCTCTCATTCGTGCATTAAATAACACAAGACCCGAAGCTCAGCAACACTCCTTGCCGTCACCTGGGCATTCGGCGAACACTTCCGGAGGAAAGTCCCTGAGGAGTAGGCACCCGTGGACAAGTTTACCCAATGGCACCGTGAACCAGCTTCATGACGCAACTTCCGTTTGGTCAGTTTAATTGTTCAGAGCTGTGGTCAGTTGTTCTTAGGGGCGATCGCCACAGGGGACCTAACTCGCCGAGATAGTCTCCACGACTAAGACGTCCCGACTGTTTTGTTTGTCTCCCCTGGATTCCCCCAGGTTTACGCGAACAGCAAACGTGACTAAACAAGATCGGACATTCTATCTTGTGTTCCTTGACATAGCCGCCCTGTTGGCCTGCAGATTCCTTCCTCGAACACAGATGATTCTCTTAGTTTGGTTGGTTCACTTGTGAATCCTTTCGATGTAAAAGGCTAGGGAAAGCTAACTCTAAAAGTTGCTTGTAGAAGTCGGGTGTACTGAGCCACATGCTTGACGAACTGTGCGACGTAACAATGAATGTAGATGGGAGATACTGATAACTGTAGAATATCATGAGCGCGGTAGGACGAGGGTCCGATTCCTGCACTCGCCGGTCGCTATGGGAGGGAAATACCTATTCGTCCGTGCAGTCTTGCCCTGAACATGTGATGGTCCTAGCACGTGACATACCCACAGATGATCATGCTACTGGACGTGTGTGTGTGTGTCGGTGTGTGTATGTGTGTGTGCGTGAATGTGTGTGTGCGTGTGTGTGTGTGTGAGTGTGTGTGTGAATGTGTGTGTGTGAGTGTGTGTGTGAGAGTGTGTGTGTGTGAGTGAGTGTGTGTGTATGAGTGTGTATGTGAGTGTGTGAGTGTGTGTGTGTGTGAGTGAGTGTGTGTGAGTGTGTATGTGAGTGTGTGTGTGTCAGTGTGTGTGTGTCGGTGTGTGTATGTGTGTGTGTGTCGGTGAGTGAGTGTGTTTGTGTGTGGTGGGTGTGAGTGTGTGTGTGTCGGTGTGTGTGTGTGTGTGAGTGTGTGTATGTCGGTGTGTGTATGTGTGTATGTGTGTGTGTGTGTGTGTGTGTGAATGTGTGTGCGTGCGTGCGTGCGTGCGTGCGTGTGTGTGTGTGTGTGACAAGACATCTGAACAAGTTAACACAATAAACAGCACAAGAACACCGACCTGATCCACGACTCTGGTGATCGTTTGAGATAGTAGACCATGACCGACTAAAGATTGTCGGCACTGCACATCATAATGATGAAAGGAGAGAAACAGGGGTCAGTGGATCGTCATACACGCACGCACTCGCGCACACACATGCGCGTGTTGATGAACATTCATGCAAGTAAAGGTTAAGTTAGTTGCATATCCTTTACAGTAAGTCGCAGTCACCCCCAGGAATCTTTGGCTGTTTTGTGATCTCTTAACAATTTTATGTTAAATATGTTTGCCATTGCGTTCTGAAAGACCGGGCACCATATAATTTCGTTAAAAAACACACGGACAAACGCAATGCGGTCTGCTGCCATATCGCCCGCAACTGTACTTTAAACGTGGTGTGTGTGAGATTTAGAACTGCGTCCGTCATCCCTTCGCCACGGAGCCGAGCACACGTATAGGACTGACTTTTAATGTTAAACGCTTTTTTTAGCCAGAATATCTTCATTGAATCAATCATTTAGTCACGTCTCCACAATGAAGGTTGGTTTGCAATGGAACTCCAACGTTCTCTGCCTCTCGCCATGGTTGTACACTCCGACAGACCGCTATTCGTCAATCTCTCAATCTCTTCGTGTTGTCTTCACACTCGTATCTCTACCTACCTCCTGCTCGCCTGCCTTCGACTCTTCCCTTCAGTATGTTTGTCACAAGAACACTATGTCTTTAATGTGACCAACATATTTCACTTGTTTCCTTGTTATTTCTTTTATCAACACTTTTCATTCCCCGTTCTGTGGGCGAAGGGGTTACAAACACAGTTCGTAATGCCGAATACTGCGTTCGAAACACAGCTACGGACGATTTGGCAGCAGATCGCCTTGCATTGGTTTTCATACAATGGTATGAATACTAGTCGTTCAGAAAGCAATGCCAAACTACTGAATGTAAACTTGCGAAGAAATTGACAAACAGCCACAAAATGCTGGGATTGAATGTAAAGGTTGTACAACTAACTCCCCCCCCCCCCCCACCACCATTCTCAGCCAGAATACCTTCATAAATATCCAAGTCTCCTAACATAGACCACACACAAGAGAATCACAACAAAGTACACAAACTCCGAAGCACCCACCAGGATTCAAATACGTGTATACCAGCACCACACGTCATTACTGTTTTTGTGTGGATTATACGTAAACTTGCTAAACAAAATACAATCATAAACAGCCAAGCATTCTTGGGTTAACTGCGACGTCCTGCAATGAATATGCAACTAGCTTTAAAAAAAAATCTTTATAAGGCCTTTTTGGTCTACTCCTTTCATATTTCAACTGAGACGAGTTTTGTAACGTAAACACTGTGGCCTGCGGATTTAAACCAGGCTCCCCTGTTGACTCAGGCTAAGGGGGTACCATGAAATCTATTGGCGAGTAAGTGCGACCATCGTGAAACTGACCACATCAGTAAACAAGTACCGGTTGATCTATAAAAATATGGGTCTGGCACCTTGTGGCCAATCTGCCTTCACATTCATTGGCACCTGGCCGTACTAACAGTCGATCGTTTGTTGTATTCTACTTCAAAACAGAATTAATAACTACAACCCATAACTGTATACTAGGGCTGGAGTTATACCTCTCTCAAAGCCTTGGCTGAAATGTAGTGACCATGTGTTGCCCATGCAGTATGATCTTTCTCTCGGCCTGCCTAATTTACTCCAGAGGAAGGGTAACACCAATACATCCGGAACAAAATCAGCTGCAGAAGCTGTCAGACCAGCAAAGCAATGTTCTAGCTGTCCAACTGTCGAAGTTTCGATCCTATACCAGCTACCGACCAAGGTTTAGGATTTAGTCTTCCTTGCCGTGATATTTAGTCTTTAGATTGCATTTCCTCGCACTAGGGTCAGATCAATACCTTTCCAGTTGCACTCCTCAACCTGGGTGAGTTGTCACAACGTGGGGTGTCGGGTTTGGTGAGCGCCACTCAACATTCGGCGCTAACAGGAAGAAAGTACCGTTTGCTGTCCTACGACAGCTCAGTCATATCTAAGACCCTGGCATTCGAAGGATAAATAAAATTACCTCCCTGACGGGGAATCGAACCCCGATCTCCCGTGTTACAGGCAGGGATACTTACGACTATACTATTGAAAACGGTAAATACGTTTGAAATGGTGCTTTACTTGTACTGTACTTGCATGGGTCGGGCAGGTTGCTCTAGATTTAGTCCAGGCGAGGAAGCGAGAGGCAAAAAATAGACTTACCAACTTCAAAAGTGGAAATAATTACACCAGAATCACAACAGTAAACAAAACGGTCGCCCGCGGTGCTATCAGTCTCATCTGTTTGGCAGGGCACAAAGTGTAGATCAGAGAAAGCTAGCGTTCGAATCTATAACCTGCGATAAAATTACCCATTAGGAGCAGATTGGGGCTGCCTTTCATATCCGGGTTATAGTTTACGCTGCAGGTCAGGTGCGCATGTCTGGCGGGAGTTGTGGCGTTATGGCAAAGTAAATAGAAATGAGATCTGCTAAAATATGTTTCCCATTGTCTGGTTGTGATTGTCCTCGCCATTGGTGGCTCAGTTTTCCTGTAGGGGGCGCCCTACTCCTCCCGGGCAATTATCGCTATTATGTAAAGTTAGTCGCATGTCCTTTACAGGACACGGCAGTCAACCCCGGTATATTTTTGGGGAGTGCGATTTACAGGACAATGTTTACGTTCAGTAGTTTGTCATTACCGTTTCCGTGGCGAAGCATTTCATGGACGCAGTTCGTAATCTCGCATACCGCGATCGAAACACAACTGCGGGCGATTTGTCAGCAGACCGCGTTGCTTTTGGTTTTCTTTTTACGAATTGGTATGGGTACTGATCGTTCAGAAAGCAATGGCAAACTACTGAACGTAAACTTGCCAAGAGATCACAAACAGCACAATAAAAAATATTAAAATAAAATAAATAAATAAATAAATAAATTGCTGAAGGTGATTGCGAGCTCCTGTAAAAGGACATGCAATTAATTAACTAGTTTGCCATGGCTTTCTGAACGTTTATACCATTCTGAAAAAAAAAAAAAACAACGCAAATTGACTTGCCTTCAATTCGCCTACTGCTGACTGCGAACCGTGGATGTTAGGAATTGTGAGATTGTGTTCACTACCTCTAAGCTAAGGACGCCGACTTCAGTGAAGAATTCAATTATAAAATCTCACGGAGGTCACCATGGCGAATTGATAAGAGCGCTCGTTTTTTAAACTTCCTGTGCGCTGATGCCGAGGTAGCGGGTTCAACTCCTACACCAGTCAGTTGGATTAACATATTGACTTCTCGTCTTTGACTTGGGGACGTAAATTACAAGTGCCCCAGAAGTCAGTATAGGTACGCCTGATGGCGAGGGACATTGTTATCAGGGACAGCTAATCCACAAGCAAAATTCAGTCCACTGCACTAGAAGAAGTAGCATATGTATGGATTACGCTTGAGTTCAAAGCGAACGAAGGGGAAAAAAATCTCTGGTGTCATTCTCCCCTATTAAAAATTGTGGCTTTCTGTAACAAGCTACGTGGAGGGTCCCAAGTAACTATGTAACAATATTCAATATTATTCTATTGCCCTGACTTTGATAGGTCTTTGCTTGCCAACCCTCCTCCGTTCCCTGGACTCACTGTCACTCTGTCTTTCAACCTCGGGACCTAACCTCTAAGGTGTATTTCTGGCTGTCGCATAAATAACATGGCGATTGTCAGAATAACTTGAAAGTAATTTTATTAACCTAATCAAGAACAGCACAGGAAAACATCAAGGCAGATAAAACAGATAGTTCTAAACAGACACAACAAGGATAACGTTCAGGCACAGAGCCTCAGGTAGCTATCTTCACAGACCCAGCTTCATACACTGTCCGATCCGTCCACACACAGCTCACCGAGTGTGCAAGAATCTCCTTCCTTCCAGGTAATTGGTTGTACGTACAACAGCCTTCTGTAGACCAAACTTCCAAGTTTCCATGGACCACTTTAGTTATCAAATGTTCTAGGGAAGTGCCATGGAATCACCTGGCATAATGTCAGGTAGGAAATAATGTCCTGGAGAATAGTTCTCATATAATAATGGGTGTGTCTGAGTGATTGGCGGGGTCCAGCCAATAATACAAAAGGACTCAATCCAAACGTATCGAGATGACTGGTGATGTGTCAGTACAGCTGATGGTCATTCTTTCAAGGTCAGCAGTGGCTCTATCTCGTAGAGATCATATCCTTACAGCTGGCATGGCCCAAACCTTGCCATGGCATAGTCATAAACATACTTTCTGCGTAGAGCCCTGTCGAGACCTTCAGCTCTGTTCATACTTCCAAAAGAAGGACCCTTTTCATTCCACCAGTAGGAAACCTTTAAAAATGTCTCAATCTTTAACTTGAACTCTTGACATTCGGCCGTGGATGGCGATCAGTAGAAACGGACATGAATCCTCCAGAAGCCGCACCAGTGCACATTTGGCGCAGGGCGCTCCATCGGGTCTACCCGAAAGAAAAGACCTATATCTACTTGCTCCATATAAAGATTGTGTTATGAAGGTAACCCCAAAGAACTATCTTTCATGATTGAGCGAACAAGAGAACTGAGAGCTTCCGAAAGCCGTTTCCCCCTGTTTTCCCAAAATCAAAGAAGGCATGAGGACATGAGCCACTGGCGTTTCGCCACACTTTCTCCCTCATATAAATCTCCCTGTTGTAAACATCTTACTGAAATTAGCAGGAACGTAAAATACAACTCCTGCGTTTCATCTTCTCATCATCATCATCATCATCATCATCATCATCATCATCATCATCATCGTCATCGTCATCATCATCATCCAGTACCTTGCCGGCTGGCCTGAGCGATCATGCCTATCCACAAATTACGACCTCCGACGTCATGGATAAATTCGTGTGTCGACTCCCTTCCGTGCTGTGGCACACGACTGTCACAATCTTCTCGCGCTGTCTTCTTCTTTCTCTCGTTCCGCAAATCTGTCCGGTTGTCACAACATGTTCTAGTTTTTTCTCTCATAGCGTGCCCAAAGAAAGATGACTGCCTCTTTCTGATATTTGTGATATGTTGTCTTTGCTACTCAGCTTCCCTTAAAAGGTCCCGATTGCTCATTTTGTCTGTCCAAATAATTTTCAGCATTCTTCCATTAAACCACATCGCCATATGATATACACATGTGAAACTTCTTCTTCATTTTCGTTCCTCTTTGGATGGGAGGTTGTCGCACCCAGTTGTACATCTCGGAGGTCAGTATGTCCGACTTCGGCACGCATTTGTGTTAGGTTTGCTCCCTGTAGAGTTTCCACCCAAGGTAACAGGCTATATCTACCCCTAGATAGGTCTACTTTACCTATCACATTTGTCAGGGTAGGGTCTTTACGGCCTACTCATTACGATGTCCAACTGCCGTGAGATTGTTAACGTGCACAATTAGAACAACGCTCCTGTTTTTCACCCTTATTCGAGAAGCCTTGGTATCCGACCCCATTACCCAAGAGATAGAGGGGACGTGTGATATTAGATAAGAAAGGTTCTAGGGGAAAGTCAAAGCTCTATATAGGGATCGAACCCTGTACATTCTGAGCCTGAGGCGGACTCCACAACCTCTCGGTCACGGCAACCCCTGATATAAATCTAACCTGTAAATACACAAATATCAGTCGGGGAACCCTGTGAGGCCACTAAGACAATTTAAAAATAAATATACACGTATTGTTTATTGCTCATGTAAGTAGAAGAAAGAAGCCATAGACAAAATTGAAAATCATAATTACCGACCGGGATTCGAACCTGTCACCTCCAAATGACGACAGCTCCTCACTGGAGGAACAAGTGTACTTCGACGTATACCGGGTTGTCTAGTTGGCCATGCGTCGAAGTATACTTGTTCCTACAGCGAGGGCCTGCCGTCATTTGGAGGTTCCAACCTCGGTTGGTAACTATATGCTTACATTTGTATGTTGTTTAGTGCGACCTCTAGTCTCAGCTTCTTTCGTCTATCTCTATGAGCGGCCAACAATACATTTGTATTTATTGATGAACTAACTTGTAACTATATTAGTGGACAGAGAAGCAATGTAACATACAACTCCCGAGGTTCGTAACACAGTTTTCTGGTATCAGGTGTTGTCTTGTCCGTTTTCTTCGCAGTGTTTTCGTTTTTATGTCGTCATGCTTTCATTGTGGTTTTCCCCATGTTGTGATAAGTAATCTTCTGTTGTTACTTGCTGTTTATTAGTGTGGAATGTTTATTGATAAGATGTGTATTGCATTCACAACAGGGCCTCGCTATTCTTCTTGATCTGCTTCTTCTTGTTCTTGTTCGTCTTCTTCTTCTTCTCCTTCTGCTTTTGCTGCTGCTGCTAGTATTATTGGTGCTGCTGCTGCTGCTGCTATTACTACTGACTGCTGCTGCGACTACAACTACTGCTGCTGCTGCTGCGACTGCAACTACTACTGCTGCTGCTGCTGCTGCTGCTGCTACTACTACTACTACTACTACTACTACTACTACTACTACTACTACTACTACTACTACTACTACTACTACTACTACTACTACTACTACTTCTTCCCACCATTGGGGCTTAACCCCTCAACTATCTCACGCTAAGTCGCCCTGTCTTCTTCTTCTTCTTTGCGTTCATCCGGAGTGTTTTTTTTCTCTTTCAGATGTGATTGCGGTGTGTTTTGTTAGGCACCCTTGGGTCGAAACCCTTAATCCAACACATCCGACTTTTAGCGAGCATTCCTGGGAGACTCTCACTTTTGTGGTACCGTCCACCTCCCAGCTGGTCAAGTTGGAACAGTCGAAGACTTCTCGGCCATTTTCCGCCATCCTGGGATTCTTCCATAATTGCAGAGCCGACACATAGCGCTCTGGTGCTGGGCTCACCGAGGGAATCGTCACGTCCTGCTCATGGCTGTTTTAATTCCTCACTTCAATATATTGGGCATTTCGTTCGCCCCGGGCCGTTCCCGCACAAACCAGACCGGTCTGCAGATGGTATCCACTCAGCGAGTTTTCGGACATGTGCTTGTCGCTGTGCCCGACAGAGCTGTTCCAGGCACGACGGACATTCGGAAAACTACCTAGTCAGAGCTGTTCCGAACAAGAGCGGCATTCGGAAACTAGGTAGTCAGAGCTGTTCCTGGCACGAGAGACCTTCGAACGAGACATTTCACTCTGACGTAAATGGGTAGTGTCAATTTTTATTTTGCCACCCGTAGGACGGCACTTCCGTCTTCGGCGGGCATTTTTAATGAGTTTAGCCTTCCTCGGGTTTCGAGGCACGTTAGACTTATTGTTGTGATGTCGCCCACATCTCAGCTGGTCAAGATAGAACGGTCAGAGACATCACGGTCAGCCTTCAAGGGAAGGCAGGGGCAGACCATGGGCGTTCCCTGCTATCCAAGGCGGCTTCCATTATTGCAGAGCCGGCACATACTGCTCTGAGACTGGGCTCACTCGAGGAATTGCCATGTCCTGCTCATGGCTGCTTTGATTCCTCACTTTCATGTATTGGGCATTTCGCTTGCCACTGGTCGCTCAAGCACAAACCAGGAACGGACAGTCTGCGGACGACATCCACTAGGTAAGCTTTCGCTTTGGACTTCGGACCACGCAATGGATTCGCTAGCCAAGCGTTCCATTTCATGTTATTGAGACGTTTTTCCACCTTTGTCTACACTCCATGTGGGCATAAAGAGTAAACCATATTCCCTTAACAATTGGAACTTGGAATGTACGCACCCTACTTGACAGAGACGGCGCGTCGGGTCCAGAGAGACGAACAGCACTGATTGGGAGAGAGCTGGGCAGGTACAACATCGACATTGCAGCCTTGAGCGAGACACGACTTGCAGAAGAAGGCCAAATCTGTGAAATTGGTGCCGGCTACACATTTTTCTGGAGTGGAAGGAAAAGCGAGGAAAGACGCCAATCCGGTGTGGGATTTGCCACTAAGTCGGCCCTGGTCGGCAAATTAGCTGGATTTCCAAAGGCTGTAAACGACAGGCTCATGACCATGAAGTTGCCTCTGCTGAATGGAAGGAAGCACGCAACCATTGTGAGTGTCTACGCACCAACTATGACCACGAAGATGATGTCAAGAATAAGTTCTATGAGGACCTGCACAATGTATTAACAACTGTTCCCAAAGGAGACAAACTTATACTCCTTGGGGATTTCAATGCCAGAGTAGGCACGGACACCACCTCTTGGAGTGGCATTATTGGAAAGCATGGAGTCGGAAATTGTAACAGCAATGGACTCCGCCTCCTTCAGACATGTGCCGAAGATGATCTCCTGATTACGAACACAATTTTCCGTCTCCCCATGAGAAATAGGACATCGTGGATGCACCCTCGCTCGAAACACTGGCACCTCATTGACTATGTCATCGTCAGGAGGAGTGACAGACAAGACGTTCGAGTGACAAAATCCATGTGTGGTGCCGAATGTTGGACAGACCATCGTCTCATTGTCTCGAAAATGAACATCCACATCAGGCCACCACGGCGTCCTCAAGGGGCGAAAATGCAAACAAAGCTAAATGTCACCCGCCTAAACAGCAAGAAAATGCAGCAGTCGTTTGAAAATATGCTGGAAGACCGCCTCAAAGCCCAATGCTGAAGCTAAACAGGATACAGAAATTGAATGGAGAGCCCTAAAGGACACAATTTACAACACTGCTATGGAAATCCTGGGTCCAGCCCCACGAAAGCATAAGACTGGTTTGATGAAAATTCCGAAGACATCAACCAATTGCTGGCCGAGAAACATCTTCTCCTCAAGGCACATTTGAATGACCCAAAGTCAACATCAAAAAAAGATGCTTTCAAGAACATTCAGAGAGTAGTGCAGCAGAAACTTCGGCACATGCGGGACTCCTGGCTGAGCAGCAAAGCTGATGAAATTCAGGGCTTTGCTGACAGACACGATATGAAAAACTTCTACGACTCACTGAAAGCGGTCTATGGTCCTTCATCACCAGGCATAGTTCCCCTCCTCAGTGCAGACGGGGGAACATTGGTCACCGATAAGAAAGAAATCCTCCAACGCTGGGCAGAGCATTTCAGCAAAATCTTAAATGCAACTTCCTTCTTCGATGATGAAACCATCAACTGCCTTCCTCAAGTTCCCACCAATGAGACTCTTGATGACCTGCCAACCATAGTGGAAATAAACAAAGCCATCCAGCAACTCTCCAGCGGCAAGGCACCTGGTCCTGACTCCATCCCAGCAGAGATATACAAGGCAGGTGGGCCGGTCCTAACAGAGCAGCTTCACCAAGTCTTCACAAACATATGGATGAACGAGACCATGCCACAAGATTTTAAGGACGCGTCAATAACCACCTTTACAAACGTAAAGGAAACCGCCAATCCTGTGACAACCACCGAGGCATCTCCTTGCTTTCAATTGCAGGGAAGATACTCGCCAGAATTCTTCTCAATCGCCTCACAGCCCATCTCGATCAAGGTCTTCTTCCTGAGAGTCAATGTGGCTTCAGAAAAGAACGTGGAACTGTTGACATGATTTTCGCTGCAAGGCAGCTGCAAGAGAAATGTCAGGAACAGAACTGCGAAATGTTCTCCACTTTCATTGACCTTACCAAGGCTTTTGATACAGTCAGCAGAGAAGGACTGTGGAAGATTATGGCAAAATATAGGCTGTCCACGAAAGTTTGTCCAAATAGTGCGGCTATTTCATGACGGCATGCAGGCAAGAGTACAGGAAAATGGTGAGCTGTCTGAACCCTTTCCTGTCACCAATGGAGTGAAGCAAGGATGTGTCCTGGCACCAACACTGTTCAGCCTCATGTTTTCAGCCATGTTGATGAATGCCTTCGAGAACGACGACATTGGAATAGACATCAACTACCGTATGGATGGAAAGTTATTCAATCTCAGAAGGCTGAAAGCTAAAACCAAAATTAACAGCGGCACCGTCAGAGAGCTCCTGTTTGCTGATGATTGCGCTCTATACGCCAACTCAGAGGCGGACATGCAACATAATGTTTCAGCTTTCTCACATGCCTGTGCCAACTTTGGGCTCAATATCAACTTGGAGAAGACTGTAGTTATGTACCAGCCAGCTCCAGGGAATAATCACACTGTGCCGAATATCAAAGTGAATGATCATAGACTAAGTGTTGTGGACAAATTTACCTATCTTGGCAGCACCGTGTCACAAGCTGCCACAATCGATGACGAAGTGAATGCAAGAATCTCCAAGGCCAGTGCAGCCTTTGGCAGACTGTACAAGAATGTATGGGACAGAACTGGAATAAGCCTGCAAACAAAGCTAAAAGTCTACAAAGCAGTTGTATTATCCACACTGCTATATGCTTGTGAAACCTGGACTGTTTATCAGCGACACGCTAGGAAATTAAACCACTTCCACACATGTCTGCCTAAGGAAGCTACTGAAGATTAAATGGCAAGACAAGATTCCAGACACTGAAGTCCTAGAAAGAGCATCCATACCCAGTATCCACACTCTACTGATGAAGAATCAGATTCGCTGGGCTGGTCACTTGACTCGCATGCCAGATCACAGGCTCCCTAAACGAATTTTTTACAGCGAACTGCGTTGTGGTAAACGCTCCCAAGGTGGCCAGAGGAAACGTTTTAAAGACACTCTGAAAATTTCACTGAATGCTTTTGGAATTCATCATGACACCTGGGAGGCTGCAGCCAGAGACCGAAATTCGTGGCGTGCATCATTGCGCAAAGGTGCAGTCATATGTGAGGCAACTAGGACTGCAAGAGCTGTGAAGAAAATGCAGGACAGAAAAACCACTGCAGGAAATCCTCCTCCAGAGACGTCAAGCATTCTTTGTCCACATTGTCAAAGAACATTTCGAGCCAAAATAGGCCTTATCAGCCATCTTAGAACCCACGGCTCCACACCTTCAACCCCACTGGATGAAATGAATGGTCATCATCATTCTTGATGGACAAACAACATAACAACATGTGGGCATAGATACAGACATATTTCGTAACCATTTCGTGCGACTGTGGCGCTTTTCTTCCATTAGTAGGCTACACGTGCTGCCGGTTTAGCACCTTACATCCGTGCATCAGTGAGCGAAAAACTGCCAGATCGTTTCATCCGGGGATCCCTCATATCCGCCAGCTGAGAACCTTCGAAACATGCTAAGCATGTTGCGTGCTAAGCATCTCACCTTCATTTTTCGGTAGGTTTGTATCGGCCCGGCTCTCAGGTTCGAGAATTAATGGCTTAGATTCGTTCAGCCTTATCCCTCACCCTAGACCCTTAGTGCTTGTGTCCGGACCAAGAACTTCTGTATTCGTGCGCCTGATTTAAACTTTTGACTGCTCTCCTCAGTCTACCTGCAGAGCAGCAGGCTGTGTCTCGCTTAGTCTGGCCCCTATCCCATCTACCTGCAGAGCAGCAGGCTGTGTCTCGCTTAGTCTGGCCCCTATCCCATAAGCTGTCCGATATGTAGTTATTCATCCATCAGTGGGGCACGCAAGGTTTCCCCCCCCCCCCCCCCCGCACTGCGACAAGGTGGAGACACATCGGGGGGGGGGGGGGGGGGAGTCGCCCTGCCTATCTCTTGCAGCTCCTCCCATCCCCCCACCCCACATATAATAATATCTCGGTCTCTACTTCCCTTCTCCGTGTCTTTAAGGTCTCTCTCTTTTTCTCTTTCTCTCTCCCTCTCCCTCTCCCTCTCTCTCTCTCTCTCTCTCTCTCTCTCTCTCTCTCTCTCTCTCTCTCTCTCTCTCTCTCTCTCTCTCTCTCGTTTGTCTTGTGCCTTCCAGAGAAAGGACTTTCCAGTTACACTAACAGGTGTTCTAAACGTGTGTCCCATCCGATGTCGGTGTCATTTCCTCAACTCTAGATAAGCCGGAACGTGTCAGGTTTTCTCATTTGGCTACGCATGAGTGATCCTGTCATACTATATTAGTTCTTCTTTGTTGCGCAGTTCATGCGTTTTGATAGTTTGTTTAGTGTAGTCATTGTTTTCCTTTTCTTCATGCTTGTGATCCACACAGCAGTGTAGAATTAATACTCGTATCACAAGTTATTGCATGCCATTAACAGGACGTTGCAGTCAACCCATCTATCCACCGCCACACAACAAATCCACCAACCAGCTAGACAACCAATCTGTCAACCACCCAGCCAACCAATCTATCAAAAAGCCAGATAATCAATCTATCAACCTGCTAGACAACAAATCTATCAAACCAGCCAGATAACCAATCTATCAACCAGCCAGCCAACCAATTTATCAACCAGCCAGACAACCAATCTATCAACCAGCTGGACAACCAATCTGTCAACCAGCTAGACAACTAATCTATCAACCAGCTGGACAACCAATCTATCAACCAGCCAGGAAACCAATCTATCAACCAGCTGGACAACCAATCTATCAACCAGCTAGACAACCAATCTATCAACCAGCTAGACAACCAATCTGTCAACCAGTTAGACAACCAATCTATCAACCAGCTTGACAACCAATCGATCAACCAGCTAGACAAACAATCTATCAACCAGCCAGCCAACCAATCTATCAACCAGCTGGACAACCAATCTATCAACCAGCTAGACAACCAATCTATCAACCAGCTTGACAACCAATCTATCAACCAGCTAGACAACCAACCTGTCAACCAGCTAGACAACCAATCTATCAACCAGCTAGACAACCAATCTATCAACCAGCCAGCCAACCAATCTATCAGCCAGCTGGACAACCAATCTATCAACCAGCTAGACAACCAATCTATCAACCAGCCGGACAACCAATCTATCAACCAGCCAGCCAACGAATCTATCAACCAGCTAGACAAATCTATCAACCAGCTGGACAACCAATATGTCAACCAGCTAGGCAACCAATCTATCAACCAGCCAGCCAACCAATCTATCAACCAGCTGGACAACCAATCTATCAACCAGCCAGCCAACCAATCTATCAAACAGCTGGACAACCAATCTATCAACCAGCTAGACAACCAATCTATCAACCAGCTAGACAACCAATCTATCAACCAGCTGGACAACCAATCTGTCAACCAGCTAGACAACCAATCTATCAACCAGCTAGACAACCAATCTGTCAACCAGTTAGACAACCAATCTATCAACCAGCTTGACAACCAATCTATCAACCAGCTAGACAACCAATCTATCAACCAGCCAGCCAACGAATCTATCAACCAGCTGGACAACCACTCTATCAACCAGCTAGACAACCAATCTATCAACCAGCTTGACAACCAATCTATCAACCAGCTAGACAACCAATCTGTCAACCAGCTAGACAACCGATCTATCAACCAGCTAGACAACCAATCTATCAACCAGCCAGCCAACCAATCTATCAACCAGCTGGACAACCAATCTATCAACCAGCTAGATAACCAATCTATCAACCAGCTGGACAACCAATCTATCAACCAGCCAGCCAACGAATCTATCAACCAGCTAGACAAATCTATCAACCAGCTGGACAACCAATCTGTCAACCAGCTAGGCAACCAATCTATCAACCAGCCAGCCAACCAATCTATTAACCAGCTGGACAACCAATCTATCAACCAGCCAGCCGACCAATCTATCAAACAGCTGGACAACCAATCTATCAACCAGCTAGACAACCAATCTATCAACCAGCTAGACAGCCAATCTATCAACCAGCTGGACAACCAATCTGTCAACCAGCTAGGCAACCAATCTATCAACCAGCCAGCCAACCAATCTATCAACCAGCTGGACAACCAATCTATCAACCAGCTAGACAACCAATCTATCAACCAGCTAGACAACCAATCTATCAAACAGCCAGCCAACCAATCTATCAACCAGCTGGACAACCAATCTATCAACCAGCTAGACAACCAATCTATCAACCAGCTAGACAACCAATCTATCAACCAGCTAGACAACCAATCTATCAACCAGCTAGACAACCAATCTATCAACCATCTAGACAACCAATCTATCAACCAGTCAAACAACCAATCTATCAAACAGCCAGCCAACCAATCTATCAACCAGCTGGACAACCAATCTATCAACCAGCTAGACAACCAATCTATCAACCAGCTGGACAACCAATCTATCAACCAGTCAAACAACCAATCTATCAAACAGCCAGCCAACCCATCTATCCAGCCAGCCAACCCATCTAGCGACCAGCCAGCCAAACCATCTATCAACCAGCCAGCTAACCAATCAGTCAACCAGCCAGCTAACCAAGCATTCAACCAGCCAGACAACCAATCTATCAACCAGCCAGCCAATCAACCAACCAGCCAACCAACCAACCAACTAACCAATCAATCAACCAATCAAGCCACGAACTATTTGTGAAAAAACACACTGACACATAAGTGTTCTTCCACTTGTGGAGCTCGTCATCCATACATAATGTTCTTATTGGACCTTTCTAAAAGATCTGCAGCTGTAAAATCCCTTTATTGATACACTTTTGAATTTCTTGTTTTACATCTGTGTTTTACTAACGTAACGAAGATTATATAATATCATTGACATGCAAAGTATTGTAACATTGTTCCTTTGTCACAGACTGAACTAACACTCTTCATTTAGATAATTCAGAACTTCCATGGCCATAGTTCCTATACATAACCGGGTGTTTGTAAAGTCTCAATACAGTTTGTTTGTAGAACACATTTGAAAAATAATCCGTTAATAACACAATTCTGTTTGAAGTGCAAAGAATTACTCTAGTAGACGACAGCCATTCGCTGCATATTGCTTCTCTGTGGACTGGCGCTAATTTTTCTTTATGACATCATGTACTTCATTTTTTTTCTTCCAAATTTGTTCTAAATACAAAGTGTAGTGAGACTTTACAAACACCCCGACTAAGCTAACATACAATTCATACAGAAAGATGAGTCAATGGAAAAATTGATACGTGCAGACTCCACTGCCATTTGATACTGCAAGAGGCATAACGTCAGATGCCCTCGCTTCCTGCAGGTCGGTCTTACCGGCGCCAGCGGTCTCCGCTCGAATCCAGCCTTGTCTTATCGGCGCCATCCTGGTCAAGGCCGAAGCTTCCAGCAGGCTAGAGTGGACATACAATAGTCTCGTGTTTGTTGTGGTTCTACTGGTCAAGCGGGCAGCTGTCAGTAATTGATTCCAGGCCAGATAAACGGCTTGCTCTTAAACACATCCTGCTAGGCCTGTCTGCGTCAGGCATTTGAACATGCGTGTGTTGGTTACTGCCTACATGCTATACTTTTCTTAACTGTGTGTGAGTCACTTACATGGCTACATTAACCTAGTTTACATCAGTTGGGGCATTCGAAGTGATAGAAAAAATATGAGCGCTCGTTCGTAAACTTCCGATGCGCTGATGGCGAGTTTGGGCGCTCAATCCCTATAGAAGCATTAAGCTAGACTTCTTGAACGATGACTTCTCGTTCTGAAAGCAAAGGCAAATTACGGAGCGTAAAATCGCCTTGAAAATCATAAAGTTAAACAATGCTGGGGTTGAATCTGACGTCATGTAAAGGTCAAAGAACTAACTTTATTAATTTGAACTTATTTGTTTTGCGTTCACTCGTTTTGACCTCACGCGTAGTCCACTTGCGTGCTAATGTTTTTAGTGCTCTGGACTTTGTTTGCATCTGGATTAGCTATCCCTATTACCATTGTCTTTCGCCATCAGGCGAACCCACTCTGACTTCTAAGGTACTTGTAATTTACGTCTCCAAGTCTAGGGCTAGAAGTCAACATTTCAGTCCAAGTGACAAGTGTAGAAGTTGAACCCACCACCTCGACATCAGCATGCCGGAAGTTTAAGAGCTAGCACTCTTAATCATTCCGCCACGCTGACCTCATTGCAGCTTACAATATTGACTATTGTAACGCTAAATCAATGACAGAAAAAGAGAGAGGAAAAATACCAACAACAGGAATGAGATTCCTGAGAAGATTACTCAATGTATCAAGAAGAGATAAGATCAGAAATGAAGAAATCAGGACTAAATTGGGGATTATAGCAGCGTTAGATGTTATTAGAATGCAGCAAGTCAAATGGCTTGGCTATGTAACTATGTTACCAACGAACAGTCTACCACAACAAGCAATGATATACAGACTAAGTGGAACCAGAAGATGAGGCCGACCACGTAAACGATGGACAGAGGGAATAACAGAATCTACGGGAATCTGATCTCGATACTTGAAGCCCATAAGCTCGGTTATACTTCACCTCGACACCGCAAGTTACAAGAGGAACACGATGAGATGAGAAGTGAATCAGTAAAACTGTATGGATGAGAAACACGGAGAATTAGTGGATACAAATACTAATAAACTACATACATTTATAACCGATTAAGCGCCAAACAAAAGGTACACAATCGAATGAACAAGTAGTATACAGTAAATTGCCCCTCACTGGGCTTTGAAATTGTGGAAGATACTACAGAAGAAAATAAATAACACGATAACACTGGTGTGGCGATATATCGTCCTTCTACCATAATGGGAGGTCACATTTGACGATGTGTATCATTCGCAACTGAATCAGTTAATCAGTTTATGTCCAGAAAAGTACGATGAGTATGGCATGACAGAATCACCGATGCGGAGCTTAGAGCGAATCAAGAGTTGAGCGGGAGACTGTTTTTTCTCAAGCCACTGTAGCGTTTAATAAAACGTTCATTAAAGATCCTTTACAGGATGTTGCAGCCAACCCAGCATGTTTTGGCTGTTTGTGATCTCTTGGCAAGTTTACGTTCAGTAGTTTGACATTGCTTTCTGAATGACCAGCACTCATACCCTTGCATGGAAACCAACGCAAGGCGGCCTGCTTTCAAATCACCCGCAGCTGAATTTCGAACGCGATATATGCTCCGAAGGTATGGGTTCGAACCCGGACTATGTCGTTCGATCACGAGTGCAATTTTCTCGGAGACTCGTAGGGGTCGTCGTTGGAGCAACGGAGTGTGTGCTTTGTGCGACTCTTTCGGCAGCGCGCTCTGCGGAAAGAGAGCAAGCCATATGGGGAAAACTCGGAGCGATGAAGTCGATCTGTTTGCCTTTTAAACACTTTTTAAAACTCTTATAATTTATATTCGTATTCTAATTGTTTGGAAAGATGCCAAGACACAATGGTAAACTATTTCACATACAGCCGAAGGAAAAAGCAATTTGTTTTGCCCCTTCATGGCGTGATGAAAAATGGAAAAGTATTGGTACAGCTGGCAAGATTAATGGAACAAGAATAGTGAATTAGCAAGATTATTGTTGTTAACAACTGGTAAGATTAACGAGAAAATGCTGGAAATTCACTGTTATAATTAGTGATATTAATGGGAAATGACTGGCAACTTTTCACTATAGCTGATTAGATTAATGTGAAAAACTGGAAATGTGTTGTTACAACTGGTTAGATTAATGTGAAATACTGTAAATGTATTGTTATAACTGGTAGGATTAATGGTACAAGATTGTTACGTCTGGTGAGATTAACAGTAAAAGATTGTTATGTCTTGTGAGATTAATGGTAAAATATTGTTACGACTGGTGAGATTAATTGTAAAAGATTGTTATGATTGGTGATATTAATTGTAAAAGATTGATAAGACTGGAGAGATTAATGGCAAAAGATTGATACGACTGGTGAGATTAATGGCAAAAGATTGTTACGACTTGTGAAATGAAACCCAGAGGAGCAGTAGCAACTAAGCTATCAGTCACTTTATGTCCCCTACACATGGGCAGAAGGTCCATGATAGGCTCACAACTTTCGCCCAGTCCACCTCATGGGAAGAGTCCAGTTTTCACTTCTGAAAGCAAACACTTTGAGGCCGTTACAAACACAGCATGTCTGGCTGCGCTGCTCTCCAGCCATCGGAAGGCTGCGATCACAGCCTTCAACCTCCTTTCTCATGCTAGATGTTGTAGAAAAACTTTCTGAGCATGTCTTCTTTATGTCTGTTTAGTTGCGAGGAAGGGAGCTGCTTATCTCATTTCATTAATTAAAGAACTTGTATACGCGAATGTCTAATACTTCACTGTCCCACGGCTGCATTTGTTTCAGGATTGCCCGTAGCTTCAACTATGTTGAAAGTAAAACATGCGACCAATAAAATGTGTCATTTGCAACGAGAAAAAGTCTTGAAGTGCTACATAGAACCTGTACTTGTGTATGATGTGTGTCGCGAGATTGCCATGAGTTAAACAGATAAATATTCCCGACGTTTGCTTGGCGTGTATTTTCAGCACCATTATTTTACTAACTGGAAAAACACCGCGGATGTCAAAATCTCAGGACAATATTTGTAGCTGCACGTGTACATCTATAACGGATTTGGAACGGTCGGTGTTGATGGTGACAGGTCCTGGCATCGCCTTGATTAGTTGTCTACATTTGAATGTAAATGGAAGCAGTGGGGTCAGCCCATCTACACATTTGGTGTTGAGTGAGAAGGAAGGGATACACCGAGTTGGCAGTTCATTACCAGTTAGAATCACATATATTGTCACCACGGAACAGAAGATTGACAAGTTTGTCAACATTTGAATGCAGATGGAAGCCGTGAGATCACAATGGCAGATGTAAAACGGAAGTACTTAGTAGGGAGAAAACAGTACATATGTCAATTCTTGGTTTCCGGAACATGAAGAGTTTGACGGGGTTATTTGCAACTGTTTGTTGGAAGTCGTCATAAAATTCGCTGGCTTGTTTTGAGAATCTTAACAATTACTGACAACTTTGACAGGATTTAAGCCCGGAAAAATAGATCCTTGCAAATGGTTGATATGTCCAAATAACACCTGTGTGGGGGAGAAGAGGATAAAGTCACGTGGACAACTTTGGTAGTTTGCCATATAAACTCTAGTTGGGACCAGCTAGGGAGGACTTGAAATTATGCTTTAGTCAGAGTGCCAGGGCACGGCAGCGCCTAGTGGAAATAATATCTACCGTGTGTTAATTAGTGACTTAATTTTACACGTGCCTATAATGGCAGATGTAGATATGATTGATAGGACTGCAGTGGTGCCATTTAAGGTATAACCTATTATAATATATTCGTTATAATTACTTTAGGCAGTAGCCTTGTTAAACTATAGTGTGATGATTAGCACTGTTAGTGGAAACTAGCTAGAGTAGGGAAGTGATACTTGACTCTGTTAGCTAGAATAGATTAGTGAAGTGTTGATAAGCTTTACTAGTTGAGAATTGAGTAATGAGGGATAATTGGATTTCCCGTAGGTGTCCCTTGTGGGAGGGGTTCCATATTCTGTTTGCTGATTTTTTCTTTGTCATAACCTGATTCGACTCTAGGTGGGTAGCTAATCTGCTCTATGACTAAGTCTAGTTAGCTAACGATCATTAGGCAAGGTGATAGGCTTACACTCAGCCGAAAGAATCATGAACTAGTACTATCACCAGGTGTGTTGTTTCTATCCTAGGTTCCCTACCAGATCCAAGGAAGCTCAATAAAGTTTTGGGAAGGAAGAAAATCCCGGTCGGAAGAACACCAGTTCGGCAATCAATAAAGATTGCTTACAGACGTGATTAAAAGCTAGAGGGAGGTTGATTCACCCAACATAGTGAAGATTACAGTTGCACCATACAGCATTAAACAGTGGTAACGAACCGAGAACCGGTTAAGAGTAACTAGTGTTAGTACAGTAACAATTAACATTAGTAATTAGCACTTGCGGACTGAATGGTTCGATGTGCAACGAGGATGATCTGTCGACTAACACTTAACTTTACTAACTGTGTAAACACTAGAAAAGAACTTGTGCAGTTGGTTAGAGAACATTAGGAACGGACATTGTGTAGAGTGAATCCGGTCCATAAGTAACTGTTCATACCACCGGTGTCTATGTCTCATGTTCATGAAATGGGATTACCAGAGGTCTACAGAAGCAAAGCAGTATCCGGCAGGATGGTTCCGGCAACGGGTGAGACGTACTTGTTCTGACGTAACGTGCTGTGGTCTATCTTTGCTGTGATCAGCGGACTGATCTGATGTCTGAGAGTCAGATTCTCTACACTTTATAGAACACGTCACACATTTTCTTCGCATACACGTCTCATACACGTTACACTTTTATTTTAATAAATTAATCTTTATTAATTTCTAGAAGTAAGAGTTGTTGAGTATGTTGCGTTGGGGAAGTATGAGAAGGGAGCATAGTACGACAGTGTGAGAGTGATAGGAAAAGGTGTCCATAGGCTGATGGAGTGTGTTGGACGGAAGCTGGTGGATTCTCCAGAATATTGAGGGGGAAAAAAAAATAATATTATAATGTGGGTGTCGGATCTCCTCACTCCAGGGACGACACTTTAAAGGAGGACACGACATTATTGGGGGCTCGTCCGGGATATTTGGACAGTGGGATCTCTCGTAAACGTGATCTTTGGACAGCGGGATCTATCGTAAACGTGATCTTTGGACAACGAGATCTCTCGTAAACGGGATCCTTAGTCAGCGGGATCTCCCGTAAACGGAATCCTTGGACAGCGAGATCTCCTGCAAGCAGGAACGTTTGACAGGGGGATCTTCTGACAACGGGGTCTTTTGACACGGGATCCTTAGTTATAAGAGGGAGATATCATTTTGGAGAATCCAGCTAGAGTGAATGTGGATAGGGGTTAGGATTAATATCTTACCTGTTCACACTTCACACGTCTGCATAGGTCTGTGGTCCTGATTCTACTCTTGTCACTGAGTGAATGTACTGTGTGTGGTAATATCGAGATTTATAGTACTTGTTCATATATCGGTATAGTAATTTGCAGTTATATTGTACTAGACCTGCTAGCTTACCTCTCTGTATAATGGCCACCCCTAAACTTAGCACGTTAGAATTAAAGGAAAGGGGGGAAGAAATGGGATTGGCGGGGTCTGCTCTAACGGATTACATACAGGAAGTGGAGAGAGAGTATCGTCAAGCAGAAAGGGATGATCGAAAGGCCGAGCTGGAATTGAGAAGGATGGAGTTGGAACAAGCAGCTAGGAAATTGGAAGCTGAGCAAGCAGCTAGGAAATTAGAAGCTGAACAGGAAGCACAGAAAAGGGAGCACGAGTACCGGATGAGGGAACTCGAGTTGAAGAGTCAATCTAATGGAGAAACTGAGGGAGCAGTTGGAGGTTCCTCCATCCCAGGATCAACACCAGTAGGTGGACATGGGTACCATGCTATGAAGTTTCCTTTAGCGGTCTACGAGGAGGACAAAGAGAAGATTGATCAATACCTTCAACGCTTCGAGGCTATGTCAGTTGCTATGGGTCTGGAGCGTAACAAATGGAATCTTAAGCTATCCCAGGGATTACGCGGGACAGGATACGAGGTTTATACTCGCCTGCCACCAGGACATGAGAACAATTATGATGAGTTAAAGACGGCTCTGCTGAAACGATTCGAGGTTACATCGCATACCTACCGGAAAAAATTTCGAGCAGCGAAACGAGAACCGGGAGAGTTGTTTGCCGCCTACAGTTTGCGTCTTAAATCTTATCTCCATAAGTGGATGGATTTGGCTGGGTTCGCACATGACTATGAGAGTCTGGAAGAGCTCATGGTGGTCGACCAGCTGAAGAAGCAAATGTCTAAACCTCTCAGGACGTTCCTGGGAGAACAAGGAGCGGAACGTATTGACCTCGTGAATAAATTAGCAGAACGGTTCGTCGAGGTACATGGGGAGGTAGGGGAAAACCTTTCAACCAACACCAAAAGTCAAGAGAAACATGACAAGAAGAAAGCCAAAAACTCAGGAACCAAAAAGTGGGAACCTTATGTGCAAAAATCAGAGGATAATTCAGAGAAGAAGAAGGAGGGAAGCAAGAGCACCTCAAGCTCTACACCTAAACGACCGTGGTCGGAGAAGTGGTGTTCAATTTGTAAGTCACCCTCTCACAATACGAGGGACTGCAAATCGAAGGCTAAGAACCCTCATTTTGCAGCATGTCAAGTGACTTCCAAGGAGGTTGTCACGGAAAATGCCAAGGTCAACAAGGAAGCTCGCCACCAGGAGAGCTCATTCAAGTTCGACAATAGAAAATCTAGGACAGGGAAATGGTGCAACGAATGCAAGTCAAACACGCACAATGCTATTGACTGCAGGGGAAAGTCAGGAGACACTCAATTCGTCGTGTGCTCAGGAAAACCTAAGGTGGAGCCCACCGAACAGGTCGAGACCGAGGAAGAGACTCCAGACCAGGAAAAAACCACCTGTAGTGGAATTGGTAGAGGTTTAACGGTCGTCAAGTGGAGTGTTTATACGACACAGGACTGGACGGGGAGGCCGTGATTTCTGCGGATCTAGTACATCCAGAACAATTCACAGGTGAAACCTTGGATATACAGCCTGCACAGAAGAGTGCTGTAGTCATGAAGTTGCCCATTGCTAATGTGGAGATTCGGTCACGGTACGTCACCGGCACCATCAAGGCCGCTGTATTGACCGATCCCATTTTTCCAGTCATCCTAGGTTGCCGGTATGTCTTTCTGGGAATGCCCAGGGAGCCTATTCATATGGGAGCAATGCAGACTCGCTCTCAGGCGAAAACGGAAGAGGCAGACGCAATTGTGACTAACCCAATGCCGGGGGAGCTACGAACTGCCCAGAGTGAGGATGATACTTTACGTCCTTGCTACAAAAAGCTGCAGAAAAGTGCTGATCCACCAGGACGGGGGCAGTACTACATGAAGAATAGGATACTCTACAGGAGAGCAGGAAGGGGAGACAACCTATACGGTCAGTTGGTCGTCCCGAAAGCTCATCGGTCCCAGATTCTTCATATGGGGCATACCATCTCCTTTAGTGGACACATGGGTATTGCCGCCACCATGCAGCGGATTTCCTGCCACTACTATTGGCCGGGAATGACAGATGATGTGCGTCGGTATGTGAAGTCATGCCCTGAGTGCCAGAGGGTGGCACCGAAACACTGGACAGCACCGGTGATGTTGGGTGAGATGCCCATCATGAACTCTCCTTTCGAGAGGGTAGCCATCGATATCGTGGGTCCACTTCCCAGGACTAGGAAGAGGAACATGTATATACTCACAATGGTGGATTGCTGTACAATGTGGGGTGAGGCTATACCGTTGACCACGATTGACTCGAAAAGAGTGGCGGACGCACTGATGGAGGCCTTTACCAGATTAGGCTTTCCGGATCAAATTCTGACGGACAATGGATCTCAGTTTTGTGGAAAACTCATGGAGGAGGTATTTAGGGTGTTTCACTCTAACCACATACATACCAGCCCTTACCACCCTCAAGCCAATGGACAAGTAGAGCGTTTCAACGGCACGTTGATGACAATGCTCAGGAAATTAGCGCAGGAAAAACCTGATAGGTGGGATGAATATATCCCAGCAGCACTCTTTGCCTATCGGGAAGTTCCTCATGGCTCAACAGGACTACCACCCGCTACGTTGCTGTTTGGTCGTCCAATCAAAGGACCGTTGGAAGCCATGTTGAGGAGTTGGACTGAAGAGGGGACGTCAGAAGAAGTGATCTCATCCTATCAATACGTGGAGGAACTGAAAGAAAAACTCCACAAGGGATGGACTCAGGCAAATCAAAACTTGAAAAAGGCCAGGAAAAGACATGCGGCTTACTACAACCGTAGGTCTAAAGAAAGATCTCTAGAGGTGGGAGATAAAGTCTTGTTGCTACTCCCAACGGGAAACAACAAACTGGAGATAGTTGGCAAGGACCATTTCCCGTGGAAAGGGTGATATCCAGAACCAACTATCAAATCCGGATCCGGGGAAAGTCGAAGATTTTCCATATCAATCTCTTGCGGAAATACGAAGAGAGACCCGGAGACAAGGCAGCTCACCTCATGGCAATGGCAGTTGCAGTGGAGACAGAAGTGGGAACCAGCGAGGGCAGGGAATATCCCTTAGTACACCAGGAAACCTATAGGGATGTACAAGTGAACCCTGATCTGACCTCCCAGGAGAGGGAAAGGATAACCCAGGTTCTCAAGTCTCATAAGGAGATACTGACTGATAAACCTGGACGAACGAGGTTGGTGGAGTTTGAGATGACTTTGACCACACAGGAGCCGGTTCGTCAGAAGGTTTACCCAGTGCCATTCTCTAAAGAAAAGGCCCTGGAGGAGGAAATAAAAAAATTGCTGGAGGATGACGTGATTGCACGATCCACATCCCCATACAATGCGGGGGTAGTTTTGTTACGCAAACCAAGTGGAGAACACAGGTTGTGTATAGATTACCGACTGCTGAACAGTCATACACAGTTTCAGGTGGAACCTTTGCCGAATCCAACTCAGCTATTCGCTAGGCTCCATAAGGCTCGGTACTTTTCAAAGGTGGATCTGAGTCGGGGGTACTATCAGATACCAGTCAAACCGGAGATTCGAACCACTGTTAGCTTTCAGTACACCCAGTGGACACTACGAATTTAAGGTCATGCCCTTTGGACTTAGCAATGCACCTAGTGTGTTTACACGCATGATGAGGACTTTACTAGATCCGTTACAGGATCCGTCCATCATCTCATTTATGGATGATATTCTGATTTCCAGTGACAGCCTGGATGACCACTTACAATCCTTGGAGAGAGTGTTTAATAGGCTCAAGGAAGCAGGGCTTACTGCTCGTCCAACCAAGTGCATGATTGGTTACCAGACTCTGGAATTTCTTGTTCACACCATCACTCCAGGACACATTGTTCCAGAAGAGAAGAACCTGGAGAAAATCAGAAATGCACCAAGGCCAAAAACGAAGAAGGATGTGCGATCTTTTCTCTCGTTGTGTGGGTTCTACCACAAATTTATCCCACATTTCACGGAACTGGGAGCTCCGTTGACCGAAACCTTGAAAAAGGGATTCCCGGATCAAATCATTTGGACACCAGAATGTGAGAATGCCTATAGTCAGTTAAAGGAGGCCTTGGTCAGCAAACCTGTATTACAGCTCCCTGACCTTTCCAAACCATTTGTGTTGAGAACGGATGCGAGTGGGATTGGAATTGGAGCCGCTTTGTTACAGGAAGGAAAAGACGATGCTTCGGTTTTGAAACCTGTGGCATACGCAAGTAAGAAACTTCTACAGGCGGAGAGGAATTATTCAACCGTCGAGAGAGAATGCTTGTCCCTCGTATGGGCAGTGCAAAAATTTCAGCCATATTTGTATGGAGTTAAGTTTCGGGTTCAGTCGGATCATCAGCCCCTGATGTTCCTGGCTACTTCTCAGAAGCTCAACGCACGTTTGATGCGGTGGTCGTTGTTACTTCAACCGTATAATTTCACAGTAGAGTACATTCCTGGGAAGGAGAATGTTGGAGCGGATTTCTTGTCAAGACACCCAGCTCCTGAAGAAGAGGAATGAATTATCTGGATTTAACTCATGGTGGAGGAGAGTGAGATGGACTACTCTCTTAAGAGGGGGCCTATGTCGCGAGATTGCCATGAGTTAAACAGATAAATATTCCCGACGTTTGCTTGGCGTGTATTTTCAGCACCATTATTTTACTAACTGGAAAAACACCGCGGATGTCAAAATCTCAGGACAATATTTGTAGCTGCACGTGTACATCTATAACGGATTTGGAACGGTCGGTGTTGATGGTGACAGGTCCTGGCATCGCCTTGATTAGTTTGTCTACATTTGAATGTAAATGGAAGCAGTGGGGTCAGCCCATCTACACATTTGGTGTTGAGTGAGAAGGAAGGGATACACCGAGTTGGCAGTTCATTACCAGTTAGAATCACATATATTGTCACCACGGAACAGAAGATTGACAAGTTTGTCAACATTTGAATGCAGATGGAAGCCGTGAGATCACAATGGCAGATGTAAAACGGAAGTACTTAGTAGGGAGAAAACAGTACATATGTCAATTCTTGGTTTCCGGAACATGAAGAGTTTGACGGGGTTATTTGCAACTGTTTGTTGGAAGTCGTCATAAAATTCGCTGGCTTGTTTTGAGAATCTTAACAATTACTGACAACTTTGACAGGATTTAAGCCCGGAAAAATAGATCCTTGCAAATGGTTGATATGTCCAAATAACACCTGTGTGGGGGAGAAGAGGATAAAGTCACGTGGACAACTTTGGTAGTTTGCCATATAAACTCTAGTTGGGACCAGCTAGGGAGGACTTGAAATTATGCTTTAGTCAGAGTGCCAGGGCACGGCAGCGCCTAGTGGAAATAATATCTACCGTGTGTTAATTAGTGACTTAATTTTACACGTGCCTATAATGGCAGATGTAGATATGATTGATAGGACTGCAGTGGTGCCATTTAAGGTATAACCTATTATAATATATTCGTTATAATTACTTTAGGCAGTAGCCTTGTTAAACTATAGTGTGATGATTAGCACTGTTAGTGGAAACTAGCTAGAGTAGGGAAGTGATACTTGACTCTGTTAGCTAGAATAGATTAGTGAAGTGTTGATAAGCTTTACTAGTTGAGAATTGAGTAATGAGGGATAATTGGGATTTCCCGTAGGTGTCCCTTGTGGGAGGGGTTCCACATTCTGTTTGCTGATTTTTTCTTTGTCATAACCTGATTCGACTCTAGGTGGGTAGCTAATCTGCTCTATGACTAAGTCTAGTTAGCTAACGATCATTAGGCAAGGTGATAGGCTTACACTCAGCCGAAAGAATCATGAACTAGTACTATCACCAGGTGTGTTGTTTCTATCCTAGGTTCCCTACCAGATCCAAGGAAGCTCAATAAAGTTTTGGGAAGGAAGAAAATCCCGGTCGGAAGAACACCAGTTCGGCAATCAATAAAGATTGCTTACAGACGTGATTAAAAGCTAGAGGGAGGTTGATTCACCCAACATAGTGAAGATTACAGTTGCACCATACAGCATTAAACAGTGGTAACGAACCGAGAACCGGTTAAGAGTAACTAGTGTTAGTACAGTAACAATTAACATTAGTAATTAGCACTTGCGGACTGAATGGTTCGATGTGCAACGAGGATGATCTGTCGACTAACACTTAACTTTACTAACTGTGTAAACACTAGAAAAGAACTTGTGCAGTTGGTTAGAGAACATTAGGAACGGACATTGTGTAGAGTGAATCCGGTCCATAAGTAACTGTTCATACCACCGGTGTCTATGTCTCATGTTCATGAAATGGGATTACCAGAGGTCTACAGAAGCAAAGCAGTATCCGGCAGGATGGTTCCGGCAACGGGTGAGACGTACTTGTTCTGACGTAACGTGCTGTGGTCTATCTTTGCTGTGATCAGCGGACTGATCTGATGTCTGAGAGTCAGATTCTCTACACTTTATAGAACACGTCACACATTTTCTTCGCATACACGTCTCATACACGTTACACTTTTATTTTAATAAATTAATCTTTATTAATTTCTAGAAGTAAGAGTTGTTGAGTATGTTGCGTTGGGGAAGTATGAGAAGGGGGCATAGTACGACAGTGTGAGAGTGATAGGAAAAGGTGTCCATAGGCTGATGGAGTGTGTTGGACGGAAGCTGGTGGATTCTCCAGAATATTGAGGGGGAAAAAAAAAATAATATTATAATGTGGGTGTCGGATCTCCTCACTCCAGGGACGACACTTTAAAGGAGGACACGACAATGTGAGGCATGGACAATGAGCAGACAACCTGAAAAACATCTGTTGGCTGTGGAAATGTGGTTTCTGAGGAATATGCAAAGAATATCATGGACAGACAGAAAAACCAATGAACAAGTCCTACAAGAAACAAATGAAAATCGTAAACTGATTAGAGAAATTAGACGTAGACAGTCAACATTTTTGGGGGCACCTTATGAGAAGAGATAAACTAGTGAACTTGTGACAACTGGCAAGATTGAAGGGACAAGAACAAGGAGAAAGCAGAGAAGTAAGTATCTGGATGGCTTGGCCACGTGGTATGGTCGAGACAAGAGCACAAGAGCTGATCCACGACTCTGGTGATCGTGTGAGATCGCGAAATATGACCGCCCACACTTATCGGCATGGCATGTGATGATGACGATGGTGAAAGTAAAACCATCTTTCATAAGTGTATAATTTATTACTTATTCCTGTCAAGGTACATTGTTGTGGCAACGTGATGGTGAGCTCACTAATCTCGAACAGTTCCGATTGAACAGACAGTTAAAAAGGAAATCTGTGTCCTTCAGCTCCGGTGTCGACCCAGCTTCTTGGGTTAGGTAATGACCCAGCTTCGTGGGTTAGGTAACAGAAGTATTTAGCACAACTTATAATGTGAACAGTTCTGACATGTTTCTGCGTGATAAACCCTAGACCACCAAGAAAGTAAAACACGCTG
>JACEFZ010025333.1:280000-285000 GCA_014155875.1 Cepaea nemoralis
GCTGTTATACCCACCTTCCGTCGACTCATCCATATAAATATAGGACTAGTATAACGTTCCACTTCCGATAGCTTCTTCCAGGCATTCGTTGTTAGTTTTGCAGTCGAAGATATTCGCAACATTTGTCTCAGGAACCGTATCTGTGCTGTATTAGAGCTCTTGCTAATTCACACACACACACACGCACATACATACGCACACACACACACACACACACACACACACATACACACACACACATACACACATACACACATGGATGAACCTTCTAGTTGATTTTCTAAGAAATTTTACGCTCAGTAGTTTTGCCAGTGATTTCTGAACGTGTGTGTGTGTGTGTGCGCGCGTGCGTGTGTGTTGTCCTTGTGTGTGTGTGTGTGGGCGCGCGTTTGTTTATTTGTGTATATGCAACCGCCGGTCCGTCCGTCTGCTCGTCTGTCAATGTGTGTATCTATCTATATAACAACTCTACAACAAAACGAACGCCATTCCAAAACGAAAAACGAACAAATAAAGGCAAGAAACCGAAAGGCAGACAAAACACGGAAAAGAATGAGAGAAAGTATGATGGAGGAGCCCAGTAAAAGCAGATGCCAGAAAACCCAGGCAATTTTCCTAGCCAGCGGGAGGTCACCATTGGTGTTGCCGTACCCTCACAGCGGCAACCCACTGAGTCCACATCTGATGCACATGCACGGCCATGCATTCCCAGGCAGCAGGCAGATCTGTCAGCCCGTCCGTCTGGATGTCTACAGCTAATTCCTGCCTCTGCCGTCGGCCCGTCACTGACAGCTCTCTTGCTGTGCTGTTCGTGACTATGGAAATTTCGCTTCTTCGTTACGTCCCCGCGGTCGGAAGGAGGAGCCTCTATCATTCATTCTCGTCACATCAACCAATTACGTAACGATTTGAAGAGATATAGGCGGGGTTAAAGTGAATAGTAGGCGTAATCGCAAAATTGATTGACGTCTACAAGAAATAATTCTTGTAAGACAACAGTTAAGGAAAAGAGCGATGTAAAGTACTGTTGTAACAGTGAGAAGACGGCAAACATCGAGTCCTGTCTTCTAGTATTGCAGTGGATTAGTACGATCGAGAATCGTGTTATCAGCGTCAGAGCTTGTGATTCTATCAATGTCAACTAAATGCCGCTGATTATTCACAACCAAGTGGGAGATCCTATCACGTGTGTTACAGATTATTTCGGATGCCATGTTTCTGGGGTAGGACAACAGTTTGTGTAACTTTGTAATCCTGATTAACTCTCGTAAATCAACGGCCACTTATAGTCGCTGGCATTTCACGCTACAGATATTCACAGCCAAATCTGATATTACGTAAAATTGTGTTATTTAGTTGCAATATTGCTAACTTACTGAATAGACACGAATGAAGACAAAATATCTGACTCTTTCGTCTTTTTCATTTGTCCTTTATCACGTCTTGGGGCATAGACCTTTAACAAACTCGTTCAGCTGCCCTAGGCTTTTGCTGTCTCACGCAGCTTTCTGTGTCCTCCCAATATTATTCATTTGTGTGTTCTCACTTCCGTGTGTTTTTAGATCTTCCAATATTTCGTTAACACTGTGGGTTCAGGCAAAAGAGTGTCCAGTTATACCAACCTCTGGGTTTCTTTCTGCATGTCACATCCAGCGCCAGCATTTTTACCTCATCTCATGATTCACTGGGATGTGTTTAGCTATCCTTGCTACATACATCTTTAGGAAAGTACAGCACTGTAGTTGTACATTGTGGTTGTTTCTCTCTTTGATAATGAAAGAGAGACGTTTCTGCTTCAGGCAAATATTACATTAAAATAATAAATTTCCTGTCATGAATCAATTCAGACTAAAGTAACAACGGTCGCCTATAACATGAGGTAAAATAACAACTGTCTTGTAAAGTAGGAAATAGAGTAACAACTGTTTTTGACTGTAGCAGTCCAGCATTAGGATGAATTAGTCCAGCTTTTGGTGATTCTGTCATACAGTTTTAGTCCCACTATTCTAGGCGGACACAAATTCATGAATTCCTTTAGACTTTCTCCATGTTTCTCACACATACAAGGATTTAACGTTGTGTGATTTGTTCATTGTTGGTGGCAACTAGGGACTGAATTTTTCTATGGGATGGGGTAGATTTCCCAAAGCACAGCCCCTATCTGTCGCCTCCTACGACACACATGATAGGGTACAGATTTATTATTATTTGCTTCCCTTACGGGCAGTTTAAAATCACGGGCTATATTAAGTTCTTTTAACTCTTATAGTTCCTGGAAAGTTTGCAGCAATTTTTCTAAGAGAACAGTGCGTTTGTCGAAGTTCGTGGCGTGCATCATTACGCAAGGGTTCAGTCACTTGTGAGGCAACCCAAGTCTAAGTTTTGTGGACAAATTCACCTATCTTGGCAGCACTGTGTCACAAGCTGCCACAATTTATGACGAAGTGAATGCAAGAATCTTCAAGGCCAGCGCGGCCTTTGGCAGACTGTACAAGAATGTATGGGACAGAAATGGAATAAGCCTGCAAACAAAGCTGAAAGTCTACAAAGCTGTTGTATTATCCACACAGCTATATGCTTGTGAAACCTGGACTGTTTATCCAGGAAATTAAACCACTTCCACACAGTCTGCCTTAGGAAGTTACTGAAGATTAAATGGCAAGACAAGATCTCAGACACTGAAGTCCTAGAAAGAGCATCCATACCCAGTATCCACACTCTACTAATGAAGAATCAGATTCGCTGGGCTGGTCACTTGACTCGGGAGCCAGATCATAGGCTCCCTAAACGATTTTTTTATGGCGGGTTGTGTTGTGGTAAACGCTGCCAAGGCGGCCAGAGGAAACGCTTTAAAGACACTCTGACAATCTCACTGAATGCTTTTGGAATTCATCATGACACCTGGGAGACTGCAGCCAGAGACCGAAATTCGTGGCGCGCATCATTACGCAAGGGTGCAGTCACTTGTGAGGCAACCAGGACTGCAAGAGCTGTGAAGAAAAGACAGAACAGAAAAACCACTGCAGGAAATCCTCCTCCAGAAACGTCAAGCATTCTTTGTCCACATTGTCAAAGAACATTTCGAGCCAAAATAGGCCTTATCAGCCATCTTAGAACTCACGGCTCCATACTTTCAACCCCACTGGATGAAAAATGAATGGTCATCATCATTCTTAGTGGACAAACAGCATGAATTTTCCAAAGACGACATATATCGAACTGACAGAAAACATAAAGTGTTATATGTTAAAACATGTTTTTGGCCATTGAAAAGCAAACGCAGTTACAAGAAATGATAGATATAATTGTAACAGAAAGTCAGAACAACGAACTTAGCCTGAATAACAGAAAAACCGAAGTAATGGTTATCACAAAGATAACATGTCTTCATAACTGCAACATAACAGTGAATGGAGCTAGTCTGAAATAAATCACAAGTCGGTGTATTTGAGTATTTACGAGGGTAAGTTAATAAGTAAGTCACAAATGGCTGTAGAAAAATAACTAACTATGATAACAACTTGAAACCAGTTTATTTTTATACATACATTGTCCCTTTTATTTCTCAACATAGTTTCCACCAACATTGATGCACTTATCCCATAGTTTTATCAGTTCTCCCAAACCGGCTGCATAGAACTGTGTGCTCTGTTTTCTAAACCATGTTTTCACTTCACATTCAACTTCGGCGTCACTTGCGAAATGTCTCCCGCCAAGGTGGGTTTTCAGTAGACTTAGCCCCTAGCGATTTCCCGTAAAGCGGTGCATAGCTGGGTAGAAAAAACGTTATGAGGGCGAGTCAATAAATAAGTCACACAGTTCTGTGGGCTGGCAGGCAAATGAGAACAGGGCACGCAGATCTAAGCGGACAGTTTGGGAGAACTGATAAAACTATGGGATCAATGCATCAATGTTGGTGGAAATTAATGTTGAGAAATAAAGCGACAATGTATGTATACAAATAAACTGGTTTCAAGTTGTTATCATATTTAGTTACTTTTCTACAACAATTTGTGACATACTTATTAACTTACCCTCGTATGTACTGTAATAACAGCAGTTGAAAGATATTCACTGATTAAGTGCTATGGGATGATCAATCGTTTTAAGCGACTTCCCGTATCTGCCAAGGGGTTATATATTTTGCGTTATAATACAACATGTCTACTGCCGTGTTAATAAATTGGAAGCCATAAATGTAGCACACCCCTACTTTCCATGTTCCGTCTCTCATTATTGTTTGGCAGAGAGTCTGTTAAGGACGTTAAAAGTAGAGTCCAAGAAAAAACTGAATTTCCCAAAATGAAGAATTATCTCTGCAATTTATTTGTATCAGTCGATGCTGGGTAAAGAGTATGAACTATGTCAAGCCAATCCTGATGTACAGAAGTTGATCATGGACAATTAACATACAAGTGAGAAATTATGTGGAAGCTGTGCAGACGTGGTTTTTACAGACGAATAATGAGAATATTATGGACGGATAGAAAGAGCATTGAAGAGTATTATCTTGAAAGAAGTTAACTCACACAGATAACTGGTTACTCGCATCAGAACAGGAGGGGCTACATTCTTTTGGCGTGTCACTAGAGCAGTGGAATTTTAGGGTTTCCAGGGGGGGGGGGGGGGGGGGGGGAATGAAAACCATTTCAAGATCGCGTTAATACAAGAACCGATTACTTGATATTGTTTTTCCCTTCATACTTTATAGTAATGTACGTCTCATTCTTCTAACATTAATTTTATAAAGTCAGTAGACCCACAAATCATGTTTTATGTGGATGTCTACACTTGTTTTAGTATATGCTATTAAATTTACCTTCCATTTTTTCGTATACTGTGTAGGGGTGGGGGGATTTTTAGATAGGAAATATGAAAGGGGGGGGGGAATGACGTTCTGAAAATACGGTGAAGGGGAGCACGGGCCAAATTTTTGATAGGAAGGAGGGGTGGGGATGACGTTCTGGAAATATGGTGAAGGGGGGCACGGGCCAAAAAAG
>JACEFZ010025333.1:295000-337500 GCA_014155875.1 Cepaea nemoralis
TGGCCATTCAGTCCTCGGCTCGTCCGTCCACCTTGAACTTGGGGGTTTATAATCGGAGTTTTCCATCTCCTTGTTAGGCTGTTGTTCTTAGCCAACAGGCCCCAACTCGGGGAGAAGAGGTTATAGTATAGCGCCTCGATTCGCAGCTAATCTTTATTTCTAACGATTAGTAGTATGACTGTTCGCTGGCTGTTGAACGAGTCGACGAAGCGCTGTGGGAATGTCCTGAGTGCAGTGATATCGATTCTTACTTAGCTTATAACTCCAGGCTTGTCCATGGGACATATTTTTCTGTCCCATCCCATCCCATCCCATGGCAATTTATTCCTGTCCCATCCCATCCCATGGCAATTTATGCCTGTCCCATGGGAATAACATTCACATGCCAAGCCTGCATAACTCATAATATTATATACAAATAATATATAGCCGAGTCAACACACGAACAATGAAATGTGTAAAAGAAGTCCGTTTACAAATGATTGCCCTCATTCACGATCCATTTTTTTTTTTAAAAACTGTCTGTTGCATTGTTATGACATTTTTTCCAGCCGTCTTATATTTACCCCCACCCAAGAATATGTCTTTGATAGGTCCAAAGGCAACTTAAATCATGGAAAGCGGCGACATTTCTTTGATGTTTTGGCGAAAATGTAGTGAATTCACGCTAGTAAACTTGTTTTACAGTAATGCATGTCAATTCAGATGACGACACAAGGCGTATCCAGATTCCTATGGAAGTGGGTGCAATGTGTAATATTAGTAAAGACATAGATTAGCCGGTCTCACTGGCCGAGGTGTTAGCAGCTATCTCCGTAACCCCGAATACTCTCGTGATTGACGTGAGCGCACGAGAATTGGAAGCGGTTCGAGTCGAGCAAGTGACTTATGAGAGTATGGAGCCGGTCGTTCAGAAAGTCGTGGCGTGCTGATGAGCGTAATCTAGCCTAGGAATCAACATACAGCTGAAAGATGCTGATGTTGACCGCAAAATCCTGAAACAGGATGGAAACGCGGGGGGAAAAAAACTAGAATTTACAAAGGCCTGGGGTAAATAATGTGGAATCGAAATGGAAATGTACAGGAAAGGAGAAAGAACATATTTCTTACCTTATTTTTCATTTCCTTCTTGTTTCTTCAGCTGCTGGTTAATAATGTATACACAAGGGGTCACGTTATTAGGATGCATTTAGCTTTTTATATGGAGTTCGTGAAAGCTTCCAAACAGCTGTGCGTTAATGTGCGTATGGAGTGGCCAGAGATTATACCGCAATTCAATCATCATGTGTTAATTTTTAAGGATCCGTTCAGCTGTCTGTATAGTTTGTTCACACGTGCACATGGGTGACAGAACCGTTTTGAATTTTCGTGAAAGAATGTCTACTCTGTTGTTTACTGTTCAGAGACGGAACATGATTACCTGTTTTGCACGACGAATATAGTTGTGAATGTCCTCCTAGTGGGCTTCCTTCTTAACGGTCAAGATGTTAGGCCTCTTTTCATTGAAGTTTATAGATTGGTTCGTATGTTCGTGTGTTGTCCCCTCGTTTGAGAACGTGTATGTTGTTATGTTTCTTGTTAGGCCACTATATTATGTCAGTTTCCAAAGCAATATTACTCCTCTGTTGGTATTCATTGCGTTTAGTGTGCGTGCGCGCGCGCGCGTGTGTGCGCGCGCGCGCGCGTGTGTGTGTGTTGTTTTCAATGCCAGTTGTTTGTCACAGTTGAGGGCTTGCAGAACTGAAAATTAATCACTGTGGAATAAAAGCTCTTGCCATTGACAATTTGTATTGTTTATGCCGATGCTATAATGTTTAGGGCCTCAAATTCTTCTGAATAGTTGGAGCAAAATATTCCTGTAGGTGTGCGATATGCCCAGACCTTAATCTGTGTCGGACGATTCAAGTAGGTTGATGACTGCTCTCGTTTGCATAAAATTCAATTCATCCTCTCTCCAATAGTCATTTTCCTCTTTTATGGTCCTCACATTTTTTCCCAGTAACTTTTATCAATGTTTAATAGCGCGGACTGGGTTAGTATCTTGACGTCAGACAATTTGAATATAGTATTGTCAGCTGCCACCTGTTCTTTAATTTTAGCTCCCACAAGTTCTATAGGGTTACAATGAGAATGGTACGGCGGAAGTCTCAAGCACCTATGGCCACGCTCTTCTGGGACAACAATTTTAGCGTGACATACGTTTCTGGAAATGGTGTTTTCCCTTCGAAGCCATATCTTTATTGCTTCCTTTGTGCTCGATGCCGTAGGTAGTTTGTCTTCTTGGGCAAAAAAAAATCGTGATATGATGCATTGTCCATAATTAGATAAGACGGTCTATCAAGGGATGGAAACACTGTATTCTCGAGCCAATCTCTAAATACATTACCATTCATCTCATTATGATAATCCCTAATGTCTGTATGCTTTGATACGAACACGAGTCCAGCATTCTGTACAAGCCATTATGCGTAACAGTCGCTACTCTCAAGCCAGTGCCTGACTACATACAGTTGATAGACTAATAGGCTGGCAGGGAATTCACCTCTTGGTGATAGATTACCTATGGACAAGGGAGAGGTGGTCGTGCGCATGTGGGACCAGGTGGAGAAGGCTGGGGAACAGACTGAGAACCAGTATGTGGAGAGAATGAGATTGCGGAGGATCGGCAGGGGTTCTGAAAGAATTTCAAAACTGAGAGAGAAGACAAGGATAACTTTCAATCAGATAGCGGTGGGAATGATTAGAAGTATGACTCTTAACTGGCTATTGAACGAGGGGACGGAGCGCATATGGGAATGTCCTGAGTGCAGTGATGTCGGTTCCTAGCTCATCAACTCAACTGAACTCAACTCAACTTGAACCAGTTATGTAGCCGCTGATCATTGCCTATCCCTTATTGAGCAATTCTGTATCATCATCATCATCATCATCATCATCATCATCATCATCATCATCATCATCATCATCATCATCATCATCATCATCATCATCATCAACAACATCTTGATCATCATCATCATCATCATCATCATCATCATCTACATCATCATCATCATCATTATCACCCTCATCATCATCATCATCACCAAGTCAGTCACCCCTGTGTGTGCTATTGAAGTTATCTGACCACATCAGTTCTCTGTCCCGTGTTCTCACCAACGCTCACAGATCATCATCATTATGTTCCCAGCCAACTGGCCTAGGAGATCATGTCTCAGTACACATCTCCGCCCTTGCTAGCCTGGATCAGCTCTGCCCCCACCGTCTCACCCCATCCAGTATCATTTCCTGCCTCGGCCTCTTTTCCCACTAATCTTTCTAGTTGTTACAATGTTTTCTTATGTCTCTTTTCCTATCGCCGGTTCTGTGACAGTGGCCTTACGGACGCAGTTCGTAATTCCGCATACCGCGCTTGAAAAACAGCTGCGGGAGATGTAGAAACAGACTGCCTTGCTTTGGTTTATATACAAATGTTTGAGTGTCGGTCGTTCAGAAAGCAATGGTAAATTTCTGAACGTAAACTTGCCAAGAAATCACAAACAACCCCCCATTCCCCCCCCCCCCCCCCCCCCGCCACACACACACACACACGCTGGGGTTGACTGCCACGTCCTGTGAAGGTTATGCAACCAACTCTTTCCATCACACGACCAAAGAATGCCGTTTCTCTGTTTCTTATAGCTGTATGTTATGTTCTAGTTTCATTATCTTCATTCTGGAAGTCGCTGTTATTTACTCTGGCAGTCGAATCTCGTATTCGCAACATTCGTCTCACCAACTACATCTTCCTTAACTCCTGGATCTTCCTAATTTGTGTAACTGCAGATATTATCTGTAAAATGTTGTTTTCTCCCTGTCGCGTCTCCACCATTTTTTTTTTTTTGCGCTCGGTCAATTTGAACTCAAGCATAGTCCATACATACAACTTCTATTAGTGCTGGACTGAATTTTGTGTGTGGATTACCTTTATTTATTAACAGTGTCCCTCGCCATCAGGAGAAACCACGCCGATTTCAGAGGTACATGTAATTAACGTCTCCAAGTCAAGGACGAGAAGTCATTATTTCAGTCCCACTGTTCGGTGTAGGGGTTAAACCCCTGACCTCGGCATCAGCACACAGGATGTTTAAGAAATCGCATATTATCCATTCGGCCATGCTGACCTACTCTCTACCTTTCAATGCTAGAGGGTGTGCATCGTCCAACTACTCCAAGGGCTATGCCGGCGGTAGCGCAGCAACTGTAGGGTCTCTCTTGACGGACAGGTCAAGGGCTAGAAACCAGACCACGAGAGACACAAATCTGCTGCCTTGTTAGTTAGTTGCGTATCATTTACAGGACAACGCAGTCGCCCCCATCATTTATTTGTTTGTCTGCTGTTTGTGATTTCATGGTAAGTTACGTTCAGTAGTTTGCTATTGATTTCTGAACGACCGACACTCGTACCATTCTATGAAAACCAACACAAGACGGTATGCTTTCAAATCGCCCACAGCTATGTCGAACGCGGTATGCGGGATTACGAATTGCATTCCGAGAGCCGGCTGCCTTGTAGGCTGTGAGGGGAAACAAACACCTGTGACCAACTAGACACCCCTTACATTTCTGTCACGGAGATACATCGTCATTGGAGCATTTGGCAACCGATGTTTGTTATTCGACCTATGCTGATCTAATACATAATACACATGAAACCTACAGTGATGTCTCAATGGTTAGATACGATTTCTGTCCATATTCCATCGTTGTGGGTTCTCATGTGAATGATAGACCTGGCTAATGAAGACACCGTTGTTTAGGGGTTTGTAGTTAGTCATGCGTCGAAGTACACTTGTTCCTACAGCGAGGCGCTGTCGTCATTTGGAGGTGGCAGGTTCGCATCTCGGTCGGTAACTATAGCTTTCAATTGTTATGTTATCTAGTACGTTCTCTAGTCTCTACCCCCATCTGCTACTTCTATGAGCTGTAGTCAAAATGTTCCCTAATTGATATGTACTGAGCCACAGACTTAACTAAACAGTGCAACACAACTCATTTGATGGTGTCACAAACATTATGTATAAAATCTGTCTCATTTGCTGTGGAATTTTCATGGTGTATCTTTTTGTATTCAAGGATATCCAGATAAGTGAATCAGTGACTGACCAGGACCGATGATCCAAATGCCATCAACTAGTGAAAGCAAGTACGCCATGATGACCTCAAGTTTGTAAGATCAATGTATCCCAGCAAGTTAAAGAGGCTGCCCCAACAGTCAATCCATTTGTAGTCCCAGTGGCAGCATAATCGTCAACAGACTAACTCTCACTCAGCAATATCTGCCCACATTCTTGGCAACTATATCGCCCTGCGCCATCGGCTATGGCCACAACTGCAGACTTTTTGAAATCTGACGGAAGAATGTTCGGATTTCCGGTTCGGCAAGTAGGTGAAGGACAAAACCTTGGTGGAGTTTCGGGTCATCCTTCACACCCTGATGACATGATGTCGGCTCAGCAGCGCGCGCTGGACGCCAACCAGCGGATGAACGGATATTCCATCGACGGGATTCTGGGTCATGGACGGCTCGGGTCTAACTCACTGAAAGGTTGGTTTTTGCTGATTGTACCAGAGGGCTGTTCTTTATGCGCGATTTTTTTGTTTGTTACTATTTGGTCTTTGTGCCTGTTTGTGTGTTACTGACTATTCTTTGTGCTTGTATGTATGTTATTGATTTTCTTTGTACTTGTTTGTGTTACTTACTATCCTTTGTGCGTTTGTATATGTTACTGATTGCTCTTTGTGATGATGTGTGTTACTGACTGTTTTTTGTGCTTGTGTGTATTACTGACTGTTCTTTGTGCTTGTGTGTTTGTTATTGATTGTTCTTTGTACTTTTTTGTTTTACTGACTATTCTTTGTGCGTTTGTATATGTTATTGATTGTTCTTTGTACTTATTTGTGTTACTGACAGTTCTTTGTGTGTGTGTTACTGATTGTTCTTTGTGTTTGTGTATGTTACTGACTGTTCTTTGCGCTTGTGAGCATGTTATTGATTGTTCTTTGTGCTTGTTGTGTTACTGACTGTTCTTTGTGTGTGTATTGTATGTGTGTGTCTGTGTGTGTATTACTGATTGCCCTTTGTGCTTTCGCGTGTGTTACTTACTGTTCTTAGCGCTTGTGAGTATGTTACTGCTTGTTCTTAGAGCTTTTTATGTGTGTTACTGAGTGTTCTTTGTGCTTGCGTGTATGCTACATATGTTTTCTGTGTGCCCGACTTATTCGTTTGTCACTGGTTGTATCACAGATGTTACCCATTCCTTTTTCTTCCTCGATGGCACTCACACCTCGACAATTGCGGTTTCAGTACAAGCTGTAGTTAGCTTCACATTCACGACATTCCTGATAGCAGGGTAGTGTGGTGGCTAGACGCTTGCTTGGTCATGGGTTCAAGGTCGCATCGAGGCGGACTTTTAAAATGCACCTGGACTCTAAGGTCAGCCAGACCTAATTTAGGTACCAGGAAATAACTTCTGAAGCCAAGGCGGTCGACGAGGTATTGCCCATGTCACTTCACGAGTGCTGATTTATGTTTACAATGTGGATCTAGCATCACACAGTGCAAACCTGATAAGGAGAAATCACCGGGACCCGAGAAATAGTTCTTCTTATCAGAAATTCCTCTTATAAGAGCTCAAGTATATAGTAATGCATTTACAACGTGCAATACAATATTGTTCTTCACAACAGAATTTCGTCACATCCGAGATCGCCTTACGCGGTTTGCACTGTATAAAGCAACACTCATAATGGCGTGTAAACTGGTCCATAATTTACCATAAACAGACAGAATAACTATGAGCAAATCCTACAAGGAACAAATGAAACCCGTAAACTGATTATAAAAATTAGACGCAGACAGTCATGATTTTTGGGGGGAACGTTCTGAGAAGAAATAACCTAATTTGGCGACAACTGGCAAGATTGAGGGGACAAGAACAAAGGGAAGGCAGAAAAGTAAGTACCTGGGTGGCTTGACCACATGGCATAGTCGAGATAAAACTTCAGGACTGGTCCACGACTCTGGTGTTCGGGTGAGATTGCTGAAACATGACCGCCGACGCTTATCTCCATGGCACATGATGATACTAACTACTGGTCATGACATACCAGTACCATTTAGGTGAAAGGAAGTTGGTTGATGTCGTATTTGCTTACATTCAATTTTGTAAGTTGGGTAGCACTATAGCAGATGAAGAAAAGTTGCCCCGTGGGCAGATCCGACGAGCACGTGTTGGGCCACTGATGTTGATGATACTTCAGTGTGTTGAAGCCTGTTAGCAATTGAAAAATTATATGTAGTGATGCTGCCTTGACAGTTGATGATACGTTGATGATACACCGATACTAAGTTTATGATAAGTTGATGATAACTTGATAATAAGCTAATGCTACGTTTATGATAAGTTGGTAAGTAGTTGATGATAACTTGATGATAAGCAAATGCTACGTTTATAAGTTGATGATAAATTGATCATAAATTGGTGATAACTTGATGACAAACTGAAGCTATGTTTATGATAAATTAATGATAAGATGAGGTTAAGCATAATTTTCCACGTGACCAGTGTAGTGTTTGTGTGTCTCTATTTTCTACTAAAGAAATTTTCTATAGATATTTTGTAAACATGCTTCATTAGATCGGCGTGTCTGTGAGGTTTAAGGAGCTAACAGTTTCTCTTCTGACCACGGAGTTGTGGGGTCGTACTGACCACGGAGTTGTGGGGTCGTACTGCACACGGGACACTTGGAATGACAAGTTATCTCCATTGATTAAAACAAAAGCAATGGAAAATTACTAAATAATTCAATAGACACAAGCAACCGAAATGGATTGATGCTGACTGCAACGTCATGCAATGACATGAAATTTAAGAGAGAGAGAGAGAGAGAGAGAGAAAGAAAAAACTGGCTAGGTGGGATGCTACGGTAGCGCAATGGCTACCTAGGTTGCCTGCCGGATCGGTGGTCGTGTGGCGGGCTAAGATTAGCACCAGGAAATTCCCTGAAAAGTAAACTCTGCCGGCTTGATTGTTACAACTTCTCCCATCAGATACCGTTTGGTTCATACAGTGTGAGACCAGCATCATTTAAGATATAATATGCCTAGAGGCATGCAAAGGGCCCTTTACTTATCCTTACTGTGCACGAATTGCCTGAAAGAGGCTAATGAAACTAGAACATGATATACTTCTTCTTCTTCTTCTTCTTCTTCTTCTTCTTCTTCTTCTTCTTCTTCTTCTTCTTCTTCTTCTTCTTCTTCTTCTTCTTCTTCTTCTTCTTTTTCTTCTTCTTCTTCTTCTTCAGCGTTCCGAGCCATTGAGGTTCTTTGCTGCAAATACAATCCGTCTCCATTCGTCTCTCTGGTTGACCTTCTCTTGCCAGTCGTTGATTCCAAGTGCTTGTAGGTCTGTACATGTATTATCTCTCCACCGTCTTCTTGGTCTACCTCGGGGTCTACGGTCATTTATTTCCTGAGTGTAAGCGAGTTTTGTTTCCGTATTATCTTCCATTCTTTCTATATGCCCCAGCCATTGCAGTCTATTAGCCTTCATGATACCAATGATTAGCGGGGACTTAAACAGATCATAAATGTCTTTGTTACTTCTTCTTTTCCACTCTCCACTTTGTGTATCCCTAATGGGTCCAAAGATGCGTCTTAAAATTTTGTTCTCAAAGGTTTGTAACAAGGCTTCGTCTCCTTTCGTTGTACTCCAGGTTTCAGAGCCATACAGCACAACTGGTCTGATCAGTGTTTTGTATATTGTGATTTTGGTGTTACGAGATAGCGCCTTTGATTTTAGTAGATGTTGTAGTGCATAGTATATCTTATTTAGAACATGATATACAACAATATGAATTGCAAACAATTAGGTATATTTAGCTCCTGCGAAAAGAAGAGACATACTAGACTCAGACACAATCTACATACCTTACAAAGAACTCCATCTTACACAGGTGAAAACAAAGTGTGACTTATCCGAAAACATAAACAATCAATAAATATATAATACTGAAGTATTAAAATAAAACAATAAGTATTACAGGACAACAAAGCACGACCGACGTTTCGATTCTACGAACCTTTGTCAAGGACAGTACAACACAAACAGATAAAAAGCTAAATAAAACACAAAAGAAAATTAAACACAGCTTCTTGTTGACAAGAGAGAAACGAAAATGGTGTTTTAAACCGGTGTAGAAAGGCGTTCTTGAGATACAAAAGTTTATGTTGCCAAATGGTGCCTAAACAGTCAGATATGAATAAAATACAGGGGAGATAGCATATACAACAATAAGAAACAGACAAACAGCTTTCTTTGGTTATGTGATGAGAAGAGAGTCACTGGAGAAGATCATGACGACTGGAAATATCGAGGGGAAGAGAAGCAGAGGCAGACCAAGAGGAATGATGCTGGATGATCTGAGACGGTGGCATGGAGGAATATCATCAGCAGAGTTGATCCAGAACACCAAAGACCGAGATCTGTGGGTAGTCATGAACACATACACCAGCCGGCATGGCACTTGATGATGATGATGACTGTGCATTAAATAAGGGTTTAAAGGCGTTAAGATCGGCTTAATTGCACCTTGTTTTATTCCATATGTGAGGTGTCTTCCTACAGGGCGGCACCTGAAAGTGTCGTACAGAGCACGAATTCCGTAGCTCCAGCGACGTCCCCCAGGAGTCTACGATAGACCTGCAGTTGTAAACTGAACGGAAATCGAACCGACAACCTTCGGGGCGCAAGGCAGGCGTCGTAACCATTTCGCAACGGCGACCCACTACTGTGTATACTAGCTCGATGTGTCCCTGTTTTTGATTATGTGCTTTGTGATTGTTGTTTCAATGTCTTTTCCAGGTCGACGAAGACTAAAATGGGCACCACGAAATGTTTAAAATTACCGTGGTAGACAATTGAAATTACTGTGTGAATATGTGTATATTTCAGCTTGAAGGATTTATCTAATTACTTTACTTTATGTTGTGTGATTTCTGCAGTATGTACCTGAAGAGATGCAGCGAAATATGCCAGGCAATAAATCGTGCAATATATTATTTGTGTCTTCGTTACTCAAACCAAGAAATATCTTCAGACGTATGGTCGGGCGCCGTGATACTAACCACATCAGTACCGAATGCCAGTTGGTCAATACAGATACGGGTCTCGCACCAAATGCCCAATGCGCATTAAGTCATGTAAAAGGGTCCTTTATTTAACTTTCTACTATATGTTTGTTATCGGTCTCTGTGGTTAAGGGTTTGCAAACGCGGTTTGTGAGCCCGTATACCCGGGTTCGAAACACAGCGGTGCTGTTTTTTTTTTTCGAAAAAGGTATAAGAGCCGGTCGTTCAGAAAGCAATGGCAAACTAATGAACGTAAAATTTGCCCAGGAATCACGAACAGCGAAAACACTGGGGTTGACTGCTACTGTCCTGTGAAGGACATGCAACTTTTGAAAACAATATGTTTGTTACTGGTTCGTTGTCATCACCTCATCTCATCTTGTTGTTCTTGTACAGGGATGTAGATTTAATGACTGTGCAGTGTTTGAAAATATTGCCGGTCAAAGTTTTGTATTTACCTATTATGTTGCATGAACTAGGAGCGGCTGGCCGAGTGGCTAGAACGCCGGACTCTCGTTCGGGAGACCCGGGTTAGATCTCTCAGTTAGGTGTGGGATTTTTTTCTGTCGGGGGCAAAAAGAAAATCCTAACCTGCACAGTTCGCGGCGACTGCACTAGCCAGGCGGCCTTATTCCTCAGGCTCAAAGACCCCTCTGCCATACACCGCAAGGTACTATATTGGCAGTAACTGACAGTTGCATGAACTTTACAGAGGGTGAATACAAAACTTGGACCAGCGATATTTTCAAACACTGCACAGTCATTAAATCTACACCCTGTGCCTTGCGGTGTCGAAGTGAAGCATAAACTTCGTGAGAGTACAAGTTTATGGGCTTCATATATCGAGATTCTCATGGATTATGTTATTCTCTTTGTCCGTCGTTTACATGGTCGTCTTCTTTTTGTTTCTGGTTCCATTTGGTCTGTACTTTATTGCTTGTTTGGGTATATTATCAGCAGGTAGCCTAGTTAAATGGCCGAACCATTTCACTAGCTGTTTACTGGTTGTGATTTTGTGAAGTTTGACGTTCTTATATCACTGATCTGATATTTGTCAACGGTTGCTCGTTTCCTTGTACGCACGCTGTACAGGGTTGCTATGTGAGTTGCGTCTAGTGCAGTGGTTCTCAACCGGTGGGGAATCACCCCACGTATACTGTGTAGGGGCGGGGGCGGGATTTTTAGGTAGGACATACGAAAAGGGGGAATGACGTTCTGAAAAACATGGTGAAGGGTGCACGAGGCCAAATTTTTAGGTAACCAAATATGAAAGGGGAGGGGATGACGTTCTGAAAATATGGTGAAGGGGGCACGGGCCAAAACAGGTTGAGAACCACTGGTCTAGTGGCTCTTTGTTGCTTGCCTGTTAGTTAGTTAGTTAGTTAGTTAGCTAGTTAGTTAGTTAATTAGTTAGTTAGTTAATTAGTGTTAGTAATAGTTAGTTAGAAGTTAGTAGTTAGTTAGTTAGGTAGTTAGTAGGTAGTAGTAAGTCCGTTAGTTAGTTAGTCTAGTAGTTATTATTACATGTCTGTTTGTTGCTTGTCTGTTGTTTACATGTCTGTTTATGTTTATCACATGTCGTTGTTGCGGTCTGTGATACATGTGCTTGTCTGTATATTATCTTCCTTTTTGCTACGGATCTGTTTATTGCATGTCAGTTTGTTACTTGTCTGGATATTATTTGTAGTTTATTTACTTGCATGTATGTATATTATATGCTTGTTTATTATATGTCTGTTTGTTACTTTTCCGTTGTTACGCGTCTGTTGATTGCATATTTCTTACTTGTCTTTTTGTTTCGTGATTATTTGTTATTAATGGGAGGGGGAGGGGGGGGGCTGAGTGGTCTCGAGGTATGGTGTCCGCATTGAGTGCTGGAGGTCCCGGGTTCAAACCCCGGTGAGGGGCTTTCAATTGGACGTCTAGTAACAAAATTTCCATTGGTCTCTGGGTAGTGAGATTGGACGCCCGTGTGTATCGTTGCGCACGTAAAAAGTCTCTTGGCAGTTGGAAATCGAAAAAGAGCAGCCTAACCGCGCTGCGCGGTCAAAATTTCGAGTTAAAAATCTACCCAAAGTATTTCAGGATCCTCGCCGATGGTACGGAGTTCGTGCACTGAGCTGAATTTCTCCGGACTCAGGCTTGAGTTTAGAGTAGAACGGAGCACTCATGGGTTATACCCGTGTGCCGTGATGTTGATCCTTCGACTAAACTAAACTAAACTAATTCTGGCCAGTTATGTTGGTACAAGACAATTTTAGGGAAACACGTGAGGCCATGGAGGTCAGATCCCACTTCAGTTCTATATAGATTGTGACAGATTCAACAATTGTACAAAATAGATTCTTTCAGACTGAATAATGGTAGGTGATTTTCTAGTAATACCATGGACAAACAGAAAAACCAATGAGACGTAGACAGTCAAATTGTTTTGGGGACTTTATGAGAAGAAATAAAATAAAGAACTTGGTTGACACATGGCAAGACTGAGGCGAAAAGAATAAGGGGAAGGCAGAGAAGTAATTATCTGGATGGCTTGACTACGTGGCACGGTCGAAAAATATACGGAGCTGATCCACGACTCTGGTGATCGAGTTAGATGGCGAAACATGACCGCCCAAGCTTATGGGCATTGGCATATGATGATAATGAACTGTCATGCATAGGTTGATTAAGATTAAACAATCGTTACGTATCTTATGCAATAATTAACTATCATATCATTGAGTATAAGAGTGCTGAAGTTCTATATAGAACTTGTTTTGCTGTGAATCTTGTAATGTAAATGCATAAATTAAGAAGAACTTGGAGAGAGATGTGGTTCCCGATAAATGTTGCGAATACCTTGTAACTAACAATGACTGCCTGAAAGAGGCTAATGAGACTAGAACATTATATACAACAATAAGATAGAGACAAACAGCTTTCTTTGGTCATGTGATGAGAAGAGGGGAATTGGAGAACGTCGTGCCGACTAAAAATATCGCCGCAGAGGCAGACCAAGAGAAATAATGCTGGATAGATTGAGACGGTGGCATGGAGGAATATTATTAGCAGAGTTGATCCAGAACACCGAAGACCGAGATCTGCCATGAACAACTACGCCAGCTGACTTGGCACTTGATGATGATGATGATGATGATGATGATGATGATGATGATGATGATGATGATGATGATGATGATGATAGTTTCCCAGTTGTTCAGAAAATCAGAGATCGCCCGATCCTCCACTGTAATGATGACGACTGTGGCAAGAGGTGTTGCCCTTACCGATGATCCTCTCCGAACCAGTGATCTTCAGTGTCGAGTTTTCTCTCGACATATTCTCTCTGATCTGATCATTTCTGAGATGGGTCTTGACTCTCTTGATGACCCGTCGTTTGATCATGCGGTGTCGGGTGGCTTCGAATGAGCTGCCGTGGGGAAGCTTGGTGTTGGCTTTCTCTTTCTGTGTGATTGACTGTAATAGTGCGATGGTGTCTGTGTTCCTGTTGATGGAGACCACTACTCCATCAGGTGTCTTGCGCAGCTGGGTGACGCTGTGTCATCCCAGCTCGTTCTCCAACAGACTCACTATCTTGTCTGTTGGTAGCGCTGACAGTTTAGCCTCCCCAAACGCTTGTTTGTCTCAGCAGGATTTTGCCGGTGAAGTATTCCTGTAAGGAGGCCTTTGGTGAGCAGTTTGGCTGCTTCTTATTGATGTCTTTGTGAGCTTCATCAGTGCTACCGTCTTCATTTGTAGTCTCCAGCGTCGGTTGTGTTTCGAGAACAGCTTCAGCTGGTGTAGGAGTTGCACTGCTGTGTGTCGCCACAGGATCAGCAGTCATAGCTGTCTTCCTTGTCTCTGCCTTCTTCTTCCCACCTGCATGCATCTGGTGTCTGTTAGCGGCGGTTTTAGTGCGAGTCATCCTTTGTATTGTCACTATTCGATCTCCTTTTCGATAGAGCGTCGAGTTGGAAAATGTGAATGTGCCTAATAGCCTCAGTGCATATAAAAGTGTAGTTGTTGTAGTTGTAGCCACAGCAGCAGCAGCAGCAGCAGTAGTCGTAGTAGTAGTAGTAGTAGTAGTAGTAGTAGTAGTAGTAGTAGTAGGAGTAGTAGTAGTAGTAGGAGTAGTTGTAGTAGTAGTAGTAGTAGTAGTAGTAGTAGTAGTAGTAGTAGTAGTAGTAGTAGTAGTAGTAGTAGTAGTAGTAGTAGTAGTAGTAGTAGTAGTAGTAGTAGTAGTTAGAAAAGGATTAAGATGTAGAAGAAGAAGAAGAAGAAGAAGAAGAAGAAGAAGAAGAAGAAGAAGAAGAAGAAGAAGAAGAAGAAGAATAAGAAGAGGGCAAGGAGGAGGACAGAAGAAGAGGAAGATAAACTAAAATAGCAAATATCAAAATCAAGAAAACACAGAGCCTAAGAATAACGAGAATAATAAAATAAAGAAATGAAAATATAGAAACAGAAATTCAGAAAACGCGTGAGAAAAGATGGAAATTAGATACACATTAAATAAAAAAATCACGGATAATAGCAGGGAGAAATACTGGGGAGGGGGAGGGGAGGGGGGGGGGAGAAGAACATGGCAAGGAATTCATATTATTTAAAGCAAGCCTGAACGCTGTGATCAAAAAGCAAAAAGCAAAACAGAGAAGTAGAGTTTTGATCAAAAACAGAAGATAGCAAAACAGAAAACTAGATTTGGACAGACTACAAACAGCTACAGTTAAGAACCGACAGTCTGCAGCAGTAAGAAACACATGGCAAAATCTCCATTCATAGCAGGCCATTTTCTCCAAAACGCTATTTAATGGTTTCGCCGCGGTTGATGTAGATAGCCGGTGAGTTCTCCAGTGCCATTCAAAGAACTATTTAATAGAGTCACCCCAGGAGTGCATGTAACAAAAGATTACTTGTCAAACTTGAAAGATTCTCTCACCTTGCATACGCCAATATTCCAGTAGCTTCTTCGTCGTCGCGTCATTTCCGAGAGACCACAGGTTACCGTATTTTCCAGAAAGTTTATCTTGTACTTCAGATAAAACCCGGAGATAATGGCGCAGACCTGTAGATGATTGTCGAATTAATGGTAATAAGCGGCGAATCACGCGAGAAAGCGCGATTTCAAATGGATTTGTGAGGTTCTTTAGCGACGCGGGAGCAGAAATATGATTACAGCTGATGGGTGAGGCCATGTTGAGTGAGGCGATAGGGTGAGTGACAGAAACCTAGCGGGGGTGTTTCTGCATGTGAGTGATAGGAATGGTGTCTGTCTGTCTGTCTGTCTGTCTGTTGGTCGGTTAGTCGGTTTTTCCGACCGCCTACCTATCTACCTACACACCTACCTACCTACCTACCTGCCTGCCTGCCTGTCTGCCTGCCTGCCTAAATTTGCCATTTATATAAATGATCTTCCCTTATATCTGTCATCGTCCTGCGATCTATTTACAGACGACTGTACAGTATATACAGCCAATTCGCGCTGTTTCTTTGCAACAGGAAATAAATAGTGTAGTTAACTGGAGTCATGCGAACCGCATGCAAATTAACATTTCTAAAACAAAATCTATGTTAATAGGAACCAGGCAAAGACTTCACACTCTAAACTCGCAGAGAACTCTTCAGCTGCATATTGGTAGCACGCCTATAAAAAGTGTAACCGAGCACAAGGCACTGGGATGGATGCTCCAAATCAATAACAAAACGCCTTTATTCACTCCAGAAAAGGGCAGTGCGTCTAATCAATGGTGATAAGCTTACAGACAATTCTAACCTACATGAACGTCTTCAGTTACTGCCACTCCACAAACGCCTACTTTTTAATAAGGCTAAACTAATCCACAAAATCCTATTTCAAAATGCCCCAAGCTACCTTTGGCCATTGTTTAAATATAATGCAAGACATAGCGAACGACTAAATATACTCCATGTCCCTAAACCTAGGATAGACTTATTTAAAACAAGCTTAGCATACTCTGCCACTCAGTTGTGGAACAATCTTCCACAAGAAATCAAAGACACCACCAATCATTATACATACAGTCGCAACCTGTTTGAACACTACCTCAGGACAGACTACATGCCCCCCTTTTAAAAAAAAAAACAGCAACAAAGACAATAATAATGGTAAATTATCTCGAACGACAACTAGCCCAACAAAAAAAAAACACACAACAACAACAACATTCCCATATGTATGGCACGTTACACCCACCTTGGGTATTCATGATGTCCATGTTAAACATTGCCTCAACGAGTCATGTATTATTGATTATTTTTCATGCGTTTTAATGCTTATTGTTCTTTTGTTGTCAAAGAATTGCTTCATAAGAGGTGTTGAATGAAAGAATGTATGAGAGGAAATAGAGAAGAAGGGCAGAATGTCAGACGGGCCTGCGTGCCCAATTCTTAACCCTTTGAAAATAAAGATTTACTTACTTACTTACTTACTTACTTACTTACTTACTTACTTACCTACTACCTACCTACCTACTTACCTTCCTACTTACCTACCTACCAACTAACCACCTACCTATCTACCTCCATATCTACCTATCTACCTTTCTACTTGCTCGCCTGCCTGCGTGTTTGTATGTCTGTCCGTCCTTCCATCCGTCGTCCGCCTGTCTCTATCTATTTTATGTACACCCGTTTAACCGCCAGCCGTATGCCTGCCTGCCTATCTATCTATATATCTCGCCACCTTTCCACCTGTGTCTCTCTGCTTGTAGCCTGCATTTCTTCACCAACAGTCTGCCCTATTTGCTGTCTATCTTGCAAGATGGCGTACTAGAATTAGACAGCCAAGACTTAAAATGAAAGCATTAATTTAAAAAAACCGAGAAAGAAGAACCAGGGACCTAGTTAGTTAGTCAGTTAGTTAGTCAGTTAGTTAGTCAGTTAGTTAGTTAGACGCGGTTCCAACGTCATGGCAACGGGCCGTCCCCATTATGCTCCGTTCCCGTGTCAGTGAATTTCCCACAAACTGCTCCCCACTGCTCGTTGTCAAAAGTGGAACAGTCAGGAGTCTCGGCAAGCCAACAGCCCGCACTGGTACACTGTGCATAATACCGCGACAAGAATGTCAACACAAAAGTCCTCCGCGAAAAATATAGTTCATCTTCAATGGAACCGGCAGTTACCAAAAAGACTTCATTGACGCTGGTTTTATCCCATATGGCTCGGTCTCTTTCCGCAAGGCGACCCGCCGAAAGAACCGCACAAAGCACGAACTCTGTAGCTCCAGCGTCGACTCCCAGGAGTCTCCCGAAATATGCACTAGTGAACCGAAAAGGCAAACCAGTCAATTCAACGACAGCCGGCCGTCATCGTTCCGAACATGCAGTTCACGCTACACACAACCGCGGACAGATGTAAAAGCATTCCACACGAAATTCACAGCTCACAGTGTCGCGCTACGCTCTCACTCAGTAGCAGGGCGACAGAACCATGCACCACCTATCCAACATGAGGAAAATGCGAATGCAAACAGTAGCCAAAAGCATAAATACTCCATAGGCATTAACGGTTCAAATGCCTATACGCCATGGTGGGGACCAGACGTGAATTATCAGGGGAAAAAAAAAACTGCAAGCTGTAAATATAATCTGCTACAGCAAAAGTATATGAAACAGTCAGTCGGTCAGTAGAGTAAGAAACACGGTTACACTCCTCAGTGCGCATTTATAGAAGGGACAAGAACAAGGGAAAGACAGAAAAGTAAATATCTGGATGCCTTGACCACGTGGTATGGTCAAGATAAGAACACAGAGCTGATCCACAACTCTGGTGATCGAGTGAGATGGAGAAACATGACCGTCCACACTTATCGGCAGGGCTATGATGATGATGATGATGATGATGATGATGATGATGATGATGATGATGATGATGATGATGATGATGATGATGATGATGATGATGATGATGATGATGAGTGCGCATTGGGCAAGGTGGAGTTCTCATTTATTTTCCCAAAACAGTGTATCCTGAATCCACGGGAATATGTTGCGGATGAAGCTCGAGAACACCTTACCGGTAGTTGTTGCTTGGCCACGGTCAGCAGAGGCACTCTGTACAGAGACTCGGATCTCCGACCAGAATGGTCACTGCCAAGAAGGAAAGCAACGACAGGCAATCTTCTTTTGCAGTATGCTGCGATCAAACCTAACTACGTGTTGATATTCTATGCAACTGTATGTTCAGCAGTTTGCCACTGCTTTCTGAACGAGAAGTCAACCTTGAAGTCCAAACTGACGCGTGTAGGAAACGATCCCGCTACATCGGCATCAGCGCACCGGGAGTGTAAGAGCTAGTTCACACTTATCCCTTCAGCCACGTCGGAGTTTTTTGTTCGATTGGATTACCCCTAGCCATTTCAACCTCAAAGAGAAGTTGTGTGGATTCTAGAGTTTAGAGACATCGTGTTGGGATTTTAGAGTTTAGAGATATCATGTGGGGATGTTAGAGTTAGATATAACCTGTAAGGATTCTATGCTAGAGTTTAGAGATATCATGTGGGGATTCTAGAGTTTAGATATAACCTGTAAGGATTTTTATTCTAGAGTTTAGAGATATTATGTGGGGATTCTAGTCTAGAGTTTAGAGATATTCTGTGGGAATTCTAGTCTAGAGTTTAAAGATATAATATTTATGTATGGATATTAGAGTTTAGAGATATCATTTGGATGTTCTAGATTTTAGACTTATCTTGTGGGGATTCTAGTCTAGAGTTTTAATATATCCTGTGGGGATTCTAATCTAGAGTTTAGAGATATCCTGTGAAGATTCTAGTCTAGAATATAGAGAGACCATGTTGGGATTCTAGTCTATACTTTAGGTATATCATGTGGAGATTCTGGTCTAAAGTGTAGAGATACTACCTGGGGATTTTAGTTTGAAATTTAGAGATATTATGTGAGGGGTTTAGTCTAGAGTTTAGAGATTTTATGTGGCGATTTTAGTCTGGAGTTTAGAGTTATCAATTAGGGATTTTAGTCTAGAATTTAGAACTATTATGTGGGGATATTAGTCTAGAGTTTAGAGATATGAGCTGATTCACAACTCTGGTGATCGAGTGAGATGGAGAAACATGACCGTCCACGCTTATCGGCAGGGCTATGATGATGATGATGATGTCGGTGATGATGATAATATTCATGATGGTAATGGTGATGTTGGTGATGGCATTCATTGGCACCTTGACAGACGATAGTTTGTTACATTGTGCTTCAAAAAGGCATAACAACTACAACCCATGGCGGTAGCGAATGTGACTGATAAAGCCAATTCGCGCTGTAAATGTTCGTCCACAGTGGATGCATGTGAACACATGGTCATTTTCACCATCATGCACCATCTTACGTCTCAGACGCTCGGTGTGTGACTTATCTGCAGTAAATTTCTCCTTTGTCTTTCTTCTTCTTCTTCTTCTTCAGCATTCCGAGCCATTGAGGTTCTTTGCTGCAAATACAATCTGTCTCCATTCGTCTCTCTGGTGGACCTTCTCTTGCCAGTCGTTGATTCCAAGTGCTTGTAGGTCTGTATGTATATTATCTCTCCACCGCCTTCTTGGTCTACCTCGGGGTCTACGGTCATTTATTTCCTGAGTGTAAGCGAGTTTTGTTTCCCTATTATCTTCCATTCTTTCTATATGCCCCAGCCATTGTAGTCTATTAGCCTTCATGATACCAGTGATTAGCGGGGACTTAAACAAATCATATTGTCTTTATTCCATTTAATTAATTTATGATATTTGTCCTCCATGCAACACATTCAGCTGCGACTTGCTCCCAATGTGCATTATCAATGCCTTTATCAATCATGTCCCGCTTACACACATCTTTGTATCGTAGTAGAGGCCGACCCTGAGATCTCTTACCCATCTGTAATTCACCAAAATAGATGTCCTTTGGTATTATACCAGCATCCATCCTCCTAACGTGTCCTATCTATCTAAGTCTACGAAGACTGAGCATTGATTATACCGTCACATAACCTGATTTTTCCAATACTTCAATACTTGTGATTTTGTCTTGCCACTTAACACCAAGTATTCTTCGCAGACACCGCATATGAAAGCTGTTTAAACGTTTCTCTTGATGTGAGTAAGTTGTCCAGGCTTCACTGCCATAAAGAAGAGTACTAAGGACACAGGCTTGATAGACAAGGACTTTTGTTTTGGCAGTAAGCTTCCTGTTCTCCCAGACTCTTTTTCTTAACCTGTTCATTGTTGTTGCTGCCTTACCAATCCTGATGTTGATTTCCTGATCTAGGGATAATTTGCTATTTACCTCTGATCCTAGATATGTAAAATGGTCTACTATCTCTAGTTCGGCGTCGTCAATAAAGATTGATGGTACCCCATGTGCACCTTGTGACATAATCTGTGACTTCTTTTTGCTAATTGTTAAACCAAATACAGAACAAGTGTTTGAGAATGCAGATAGTAGACGTTGCAATTCTTCCTCAGAGTGGGTCGTAATTGCAGCATCATCTGCAAAAAGCAACTCTCTGATCAGTACCCTCCTAATTTTGGTCTTGGCCTTCAATCTCTGAGCATTGTAGAGGCCGCCATCTGAGCGTGAGTGAATGTATATACCACCATCCTGATCACGAAAGGCATATTTCAGTAGAAGTGTAAAGTATATTCCAAAGAGGGTGGGAGCTAGTACACAACCTTGCTTAACTCCACTCTTGATTTGATTTCAAACTCTTCTGAAGTTGCACCATCAAACTTGATTATACCCTTCATGCCTGTGTGGAACGATTCCACAATGGACAGAAGAGTTGGTGGGCAGCCAATCTTCTTTAGTGCCTTGAACAGACCCTCACGACTGACCAAATCAAATGCCTTTGTGAGGTCGATGAAGGCAATAAACAGTGGTTGATTCTGTTCACGGCATTTTTCTTGCATTTGTCGCAATGAGAATATCATATCAATGGTAGACCGGTTCTGTCGGAAGCTACACTGTGATTCGGGGTAGACTTGATCTCCCAGGACTTGAAGTCTGTGCAGGACAATTCTGGCAAATACTTTCCCAACAATACACAGAAATGAGATACCCCTATAGTTGTTGCAGTTGCTCCGATCGCCCTTGTTCTTGTACAATGTTATGATGCTTGAGTCTTTGAAATCCTGTGGGACTTGTCCTTCTCGCCAGCATAGCTCTATTAGCTGGTGGATCTGTAGAGTGAGTGTGTCTTGCCCACTCCTGATAACCTCTATTGGAATCCCATCCTTACCTGGAGCCTTGCCAGATGCAAGTTCATTTATAGCACACTTAACTTCTGTTATGGTGGGAAGTGTGTCCAGGTGGTCAAGAGTTGGCAGGGCCTCTATGGCGTTGAGGGCATCATCCGCTAGTTTGGTCTCACTTGAGTAAAGCTCCAAATAGTGCTCTACCCATCTATCCATCTGCTGTTTCTTATCAGTGATGATTTCTCCAGTCAAGGTTTTCAGTGGTGCACTTCTTTTGATCATTGGACCACAGGCTTTCTTTATCCCTTCATACATGCTTCTGATGTTTCCCTTATCACTTGCATTTGAATGGACTCACATAACTTGATCCAATAGTCATTTGCACACTGCCTGGCAGCCTTTTGCACATCCTTCCTAGCTTGCTTCAGCTCACTGAGAGTGTTACGCGTTGTTCTTTCCTTGTTTCTTAAGAGAGCTATCTTCTTTTTATCAATCAAGGGCTGCAGTGTCTGGCTGTTTGCCGCAAACCAGTCCTGCCTCTTATGATCCACAGTGCCGTAAACCTCTACCGCTGTTTTATAAAGAGTTTCCTTAAGTTTACCCCACTTTTCACTTGCTGTACAAATTTCTGATGTATCAGTGAAAGCGTCTTCAAGTTGCTGTTGGAACTCAAAGCACTTATCAGGATCGTGGGTGTTAATAATATTAATCCTGGGGCTAGATTTGTGTTTAGCTGTGTAGATTCTCTTTGGTCTCAGTCTAACTCTTGCAACAACCAAAGAATGATCCGTATCACAGTCAGCACTGTGGTAACTTCGAGTTAATGATGTTTGGTTCAGATGTTGTCTCCGTGTGATGATGAAGTCCAGCTGATGCCAATGGCCGGATCTTGGATGTTTCCATGTGACCTTATGCAGCTCTTTTGTTTTAAAGAAGGAGTTTGTAATACATAGGTCATTTCTGGTGCAATGCTCCAGCAGCCTTTGCCCATTTTCATTCATGCGACCGATGTTGTATTTTCCAAGGCACACTGGCCATGAACTCGAGTCCTTGCCCACACGAGCATTGAAATCACCGAGCATATAAATGTAGTCGGATTTTGGAACTGCCTTGATCACAGAGTCTAACTCCTCATAGAACGAATCCTTCACATCATCAGAGGAAGCAAGTGTCGGTGCATATGCAGTGATAATGGTGGCAAAACCACAAGAGGTTGCCAAGCGCAGGGATAATAGTCTTTCATTACCTCCAGCTGGAATTTCAATCATTCCCAGTAGCGAATTCTTCACTGCAAAGCCCACACCATGTTGCCTTTTTTCTGCCTGCCCTCTACCCTTCCAAAAAAGGTGTAATTGTTTTCCCTGAGTGACCCTTCCTCAGCGAGGCGAGTCTCCTGCAGGCCAGCAATATCAATGTTAAGACGATTGAGTTCGGCATCAATCACAACCGTTTTTCTCACATCGTCAATATTCGTCAGGTCAGTGGAAAATCCTGGACACATGGTTCTCACGTTCCAGGTTGCAAGCCGTAGCTTGAGGTTTCTATTTTTATTTTTATTAGTGCCTGGTGCATTGGTTTAACAGCCTGCGATTCAGATTTTGTCCTAGCCCCAAGCACCCATTGAAGCAGGCAGGCTGTGGCGGATCAGCACCCAATTGGCCGGGGGCTGCCCAGCTTAAGGCGGGCGGTAGCTGATCAGTGACACCTGTAGGTGTCTCCCACCGTCAGAGGCAACCCGTGGCGCCCCATGTCTACGCCAATTGACAAGGACTTATAACCCGTAACTGCTACCTCTCGCTTTGATTCCGAGACCGGTTAAGACCAGGGATGGAGTTATACCTCTCCATAGCACAAAGCCTGGGCTAAAATATAGAGACCATGTGTTGCCCATGCAGCATGATCCCTCTCTCGGCCTGCCTAGTTCACTCCAGAGGAATGGTAACAGCAATACATCTGGAACAAGACAAGCTGCAGAAGCTGTCGCATCAGCAAAGCAATGCTCAAACTGTCCGCCTGTCGCAGCTTCGATCCTAGGCCAGCTGCCAACCAAGGCTTAGGGCCTGTTCTGCCCTGCCATGACATTTTGTCTTTAGGTTGCATTTCCTCGCATCAGGATAAGGCTTGTACCCTCCCAACTGCGCTTTTCCGCCCAAAGCCGTTGGCACAATGTAGGGTTTTGCGCTGACAGAAAGCAGGTAGTACCGTCTACTGTTATATGGTAGCTCAGTCATATCTGACAAAGACCCGACACATTGGTGATGACAATGATGATGATGATAATGATTATGAAAATGATGATGGTGACAATCATCAGCATTATAATAACGATGATTTTGATGATGATGATGTTGATAATGCTGATGTTGATGTGTACATTTTGCTATTGCAGAATTAGAGAACCTGTACGGATCGCCCGTCAGCCAAGGCTTACTACACGGCGGTACAGTGAGTCCGGCGGGCTACATACACGCCAACCACCACAACCAACTCAACCACCACCACCACCACCCGACCGCCGCCATCAGCCCAGTAAGCAGCACCATCAGCAGCAGCAACAACATCAACAAACTGCGGCACGCCGGTGACGGCCACGGTAACAACCCCTACAACAAAACACCAACACCCAACAATAGCCCAAACGCACCACCCGGGAATAATTTAGGCGTCGTGGGAAGCAACATGAACAGCCAGAACAAAGCCCTGGGAATGAAGACAGAAAGGCCCCAAATAAACTCCTCCCCGAGCTCGACTATCCCCAACAGCACCAGTGATCCGGCAACTTACCACAACATCCAGCCAGCGCTCATTGCCCACGCCAAGAAGGATTCAGACTGCAACAAGCTCGACGGAAAAAGCCAAAACAATCAAAGTAATATTAACAACGCCAAGGACGATAAAAACGCCGATGGCGAAGCCGATGAAGAAGATGATGGCGGAGATGATGGCGAGCCAAAGAGGAAGAAGAGGAGGAACAGGACGACGTTCACCAGCTTCCAGTTGGAGGAGATGGAGAGGGTGTTTCAGAAGACTCACTATCCGGATGTGTATGCCAGGGAGCAGCTGGCGTTGAGGTGTAGTCTCACTGAGGCGCGAGTGCAGGTAGGGGACGTAGAGCAGTTTGTGTGGGACATGCGACTGTATTGTTGCTGTCTGTCTTATGTTATGTTGTTATGTTTTATTATGTTATACTATGTTATGTAATGTTATGTTCAAGTAAGGGACGTGGAGCAGTTTGTGTGGGACATGCGACTGTATTGTTGCTGTCTGTCTTATGTTATGTTATGTATATTATGATATGTTATGTTATGCTGTGTTATGTTATACTATGTTATATAATGTTATATTCAGGTAGGGGATGTGGACCAGTTTGTGTAGGACATGCGACTGCATTGTTGCTGTCTTTCTTATGTTATGTTATATTATGTAATGTTATGTTATTCTATGATGTGTTATGTTGTACAATGTTATGCAATGTTATGCTCAGGTAGGGGACGTCGACCAGTTTGTGTGGGACGTGCGACTGTATTGTTGCTGTCTTTCTTATATTGTTATGTTATGTTATGTTATGTTATGTTGTATTATGTTATGTTATGTTATGTTATGCTGTGTTATGTTATGTTATTCTGTGTATGGCACTTTATGTTATGTTATGATGTGTTATGTTATGTTATGTTATGCTGTGTTCTGTTATTATGTTATATTATCTTATTTTATGCTATGCTGTGTTATGTTGTTATGTTATGTTATGCAGTGTTATGTTATGTTATGTTATGCTGTGTTATGTTATGATATGATGTGTTATGTTATGTTATGCTGTGTTATGTTATGTTATGTTATGTTATGTTATGTCTAGGTTATGTTATGTTATGCTATGTTATGTTATGCTGTGTTATGTTATGCTGTATTATGTTATGTTACGTTATGTTATGGTATGCTGTGTTATGTTATGTTATGTTATGTCGAATGACATCAACGCACATTGGACCCTCTCCTGCCTGCTCAGTCCCCCCTTCCAGCAGCCTTCCCAAGGTATTCCTGCTCATTTTTCCCGCCAGGAGTTGGCGATGATATCTCCATTCCTTATCTCGAAAAGGGCATCGACGTGTCCCGCTAGGATTGCGTCAGAGACTCGCCAGCATCCGCCAGCCGCGTCCGCACCTCAGTGACCACACCAGCCCTGTCCGTGCCTCAGTGACCCCCACCAGCCCTGTCCGTGCCTCAGTGATCCCACCAGCCCTGTCCGTGCCTCAGTGACTCCACCAGCCCTGTCCTCACCTCAGTGACCCCACCAGCCGTGTCCGTGCCTCAGTGACCCCACCAGCCGCGTCCTCACCTCAGTGACCCCACCAGCCCTGCCGTGCCTCAGTGACCCCACCAGCCCTGTCCGTGCCTCAGTGACCCCACCAACCCTGTCCGTGCCTCAGTGACCCCACCAGCCTTGTCCGTGCCTCAGTGACCCCACCAGCCTTGTCCTCACCTCAGTGACCCCACCAGCCGTGTCCGTGCCTCAGTGACCCCACCAGCCATGTCCTCACCTCAGTGACCCCACCAGCCTTGTCCTCACCTCAGTGACCCCACCAGCCTTGTCCTCACCTCAGTGACCCCACCAGCCTTGTCCGTGCCTCAGTGACCCCACCAGCCCTGTCCGTGCCTCAGTGACCCCACCAGCCTTGTCCGTGCCTCAGTGACCCCACCAACCGAGTCCGTGCCTCAGTGACCATACCAGCCGTGTCCATCCCTCCTCCTGCTCACTCTGGTGCACTATTTAGCAGCTGGGCTTGGCGTTCATTACCTTTCACTCTGACATGTCCGGATGCGAACATCCCAGTGATGACGTGAAGCGCGACTTTTGAATGCTGTCTTTCCATTCGGCAGTGGAGATGTCGGCTGCCATCTTCGGTAGCATATTTATGGAGTCTGATTTATTCTTGTCTCTGTTATAACTGTTATAACTGTTGTTGTTGTTGTTGTTGTTGTTGTTGTTGTTGTTGTTGTTGTTGTTGTTCGTTGTTAATGTTCATGCTGTTGTTACCATTCTTGTTTTTGTTGTAGTCATTTTTGTTGGATGTGTTGCTTTTGGTGTCTTTGTTGTTATCGTTATTGTTGTTATCGTTATTGTTGTTATCGTTATTTTTGTTATCGTTATTTTTGTTATCGTCATCACTAAGTGAGAGTGGTTGAGGGATAAAGCTTCAACAGGGGATCAAGGTCAGAAGGTGGAGCAGAAGAATAACTCACCATACGTAATTTTCATTTCTCGCATGTTAAGCAACTCACTATACGTAATTTTCATATTTCATTATACTTTAAACAATTCACTATACGCAATGTTCATTTTTCATATGTCAAACAACTCACTATCTTCAAAGAATTCTTAATACGCGTTTTTTATTCTCACAAAACTTCATAAAATTCACTATACCCAGTGTTCATTTCTCATAATATGTTAGGGAAATCACTATACATAATTGTAATTTATTATACGCAGAACAATTCCCTTTACATTGAACAATAACTGTTATCACATTTTTTCATATGTTGGTGAATACTACGACTAACATCGAAACGACATAATTTATGATAAAATGTATAATAATTCGACGAACACCAATGCAATATAACATAAATATAAATGGAAAAATCATTAAGTGATGCTGTGCCGAAAAATTATAAATCGCCAAATGTGATGCCCTATTTGGACAGAAGGATGATGTATCGCCATACAAGAGTCCTCGTGTAATTTATTTTATTTCGTAGTATCTTCCGCAATTTCAATGTTCAATGAACGGAAGTTTACTTGTGGTTTTACTTTTTGGTTTTACTGGTTCATTTGAAGGTATACCTTTTGTTTGGCACTGAATCAGTTACAACCAGTTATATAGAGGACAAGTGTCATTGTAGTGTGTTAACAGAAAATAGAAGACTAGATTGAGAAATAGAAACGAGAAGACACAAAGCAAACAACATCAACTATCAAATAAAATCTATTCTAACACATCCAAAGATCAACATGTATACAAAAAAGAAGCTTTATTCGTTCCAACGATATGTTAGCAATGCCAGACATGGAAAATCCTAGCAACACACAGGCGTAAAATCACATCATGTGAGATGAAAAGCATAAGAAACGCGGATGCCATATACCATAAGAGATTGAGAGATAAATGACAATCTATGAACGAGTGTGGGGATAAAACTGAATGCTGCTTTTATACAACAGGAAAGAATTAAATGGTTCGGACATTTAGTTAGAATGGAACAAGACCAACCAGCGTGACAAAAAAAAAATTGTGTTGCGTATCCCTTACGGGACGTTGCAGTCAACACCAGCATTTTCAGCTGCTGTTGATGTACTAGGCAAGTGTTACGTTCAGTAGTTTGCCATTGCTTTCTGAACGACCGGCCCCTATACCTTTTTCGAAAAAACCAGCATCGCCGAGTTTCGAACCCGGGTATACGGGCTCACAAACTGCGTTCGCAAGCCCTTAGCCACAGAGTCCGGTGACAACATCGGCATATAAGGCGAGAAGACGATCCACAAAGACTTGGCCTCATGGAGTAAAAGAGACACTTAAACATCAAATATGACGTTAGTACAAGCAACAAGACAAGCGAAAGGCGAAAAATTACATCTGTTGCGCCCCCCCCCCCCCCCTTTCCCACCTTGCGACGCTTGAGCCAAATTGAGTAGGACACAAATCAAAGAATACTTCACATCGGGCAATTCTCGGGACGTTACTAATTAATATAATTAAATGTTTTTGCTGCTTGCTTGCTTGTGTTCGTTGGCTTGAGCTCCAACGCGAAGTCCTGTATGTCGGTTTTTAATTTGTTTTGTATTTTTGCATTTTTGTGTCTCAGCAGTCAAATTGCGCATATCAGGAGCAACCGTATGTTCAATACTCCAGATTAGTTCAGTCTCTCGATCCACTTACTAAAATACAGGGCGATTCTAAAGTCTCACTACACTTTGTATGTAGAACAATTCTGAAATATGAAGTACATGACGTCATAACAAGTTAGTTAGTTAGGCTAGTTAGTTAGTTAATTAGTTAGTTAGTTAGTTAGTTAGCTAGATAGCTAGTTAGTTAGTCAGTCAGTCAGTCAGTAACTAGTCAGTCAGTCAGTCAGTCAGTTAGTTAGTTAGTTAGTTAGTTAGTTAGTTAGTTAGTTAGTTAGTTAGTTAGTTTGTTAGTTAGTCGACAGATCATTCTCATTGCACATCGAACCATTCAGTCCATAAGTGCTCGGATCCCCTCCTCAGCAAATCCCGCAGCGTGTAGCGGCTAACGACACCAGTTCTATGTTGGTTTATCAATCTTCTCTCGCTTCCTGTGTAGTGTTTTTGTTTGGCCACACCTCTCTTAACTTGCTGTTCTCGCAGTCTGACCATAGATGTAGATTCACAGGTAATAAGTTATAATGAATACTTCATTGGTACTTTCCAGCTTCCCCAAAACAGCGTTATAGTTATACTATAGCGGCGCCTGAGGTAACTAATTTAATGAATGTTTTAGCACATTATTTGATGACACATGTACTTAATATTCCAAAATTGTTCTAAAGTGGAGTGGGACTTTAGTAACTTCACTCTGTACAAGTACCTCAGAAGTCGAAGTGGGTTTGCTTATGATTTTTCGAGGGACACTGGTAATATGGAAAGCTAACCCACACGCAAACGTCAGTCTATTGCACTAGAAGTGGTATATCCTGCACGCGAATGGACTATACTTGAGTTCAAAGGGAGCCAATGCCAAAATAAAAATAAAAATTAAATTTACAACAACACCAACCTAAAAACAACAACAACAAAAAATTAGCTAAGACCATAAATGAGTTAAGTTAGGTGCATGTTCTTTACAGGGTGTTGCAGTCAACCCCAGAATTTAGTGGCTCTTTGTGGTTTACTGGGCAATAGTTTGTTCTGTAGTTTGACAGTTTTCCAAATGGTCGATTCGGCATGCCACTGAAATTAACCAACCAACCAACCAAGCAGCCAACCAACCAACCAACCAACCAACCAACCAACCAACCAGCCAGCCAGCCAGCCAGCCAATCAACCAACTAACTAACTAAACTAACTAACTAACTACCTAACTAACTACCTAACTAACTAACTACCTAACTAACTAACTAACTAACTAACTAATTAACTAACTAACTAACTAATTAACTAACTAACTAACTAATGAACTCCTAGACAACTCAGAGATTTGTCTAATATCAATTCCTATGATACTGGATCGGCTCCGGAGCCATAATATTCGAAAATAGAATACCCTGCATCTGCTGGGCATTAAACCCTGACTACTGTCCTGGCAGGCAAAACCACCTGTCGTTGTCTTTCCGTGCTATTGCAATATCTTCTTTGCCTTCCCCGGATATTTAACAGCTTGTAATCTTCTGTCCCTTGCGAGGGGGTTAACGACTTTTTCCGTAATCCCGTATATCCACGCGGGGAACACATCTGCGCGAGCTTCGGCAGCGGATCGCGTCACATTGGTTACTCACGGGGTATGTGAGCCGGTCGCTCAGAAAGCAATGGCAAACTAATGAGCGCAATCTTGTCAAGAACATCAACAGCAGCTGAAAATGCTGGTGTTGACTGCAACGTCCTGTAAGGGATATACAATTTCTTTTACAAATCTTCTCTACAAAAGTCTTCCACCCCACGCAAGAATCTCTGCCAGGTTCTTGAACCCAGGAACCTGTATATTCTTGACCTAACTAACTTAAAGATTAGGCGGCTCGACCATCTGCAGATTTCCTCGCTTCTGTCTTTGATGTTGGCTTCTTCATATCACATCTTACAGTGGCTGCTCTTAGTGCACGGGTGTAGCTGTTCCAATCTACTTTCATCGGGTACAAGTGAGACTTTCACTAGCTGATTTATGGTTTTATGATTTTGAGTTATAATTTGTAGTTCATCATGAGAAATTAACGCCTGTACGCTCAGTACAAGCCTATTAAGGCCCCGTCTCAGCTAGTAACAGTCGTTATTTTGTTGTTCCTGTTGCTTCTTTAGCAATCCTATTTCATTGTCTGCAAGTGATATTTTCGCTACCTTGTTTATTATTATTCAATATGATTTATGATGACGAATTGACGTCATAACACTATATACAAGCTCATTATGGTTTCATCTCTCCCAGAAAAAGTTCATTCTGAATGTTTCTGTTTGACAACCAGGAGACATTTCTCCGTATCGATAGATCCATCCATCCATCCATCCATCCAGCCATCCATCCATCCATCCATCCATCCATCCATCCATCCATCCATCCATCCATCCATCCATCCGTCCGTCCGTCCGTCCGTCCGTCCGTCCGTCCGTCCGTCCGTCCGTCCGTCCGTCCGTCCGTCCGTCTGTCTGTCGGTCGGTCTGTCTGTCTGTTTGTCTGTCTGTCTGTCTGTCTGTCTGTCTGTCTGTCTGTCTGTCTGTCTGTCTGTCTGTCTGTCTCCTTCTCAGTCTATCCGTACATCCATCCATCCATCTATCCATTCATCCCGTCTTCCGCCCATCACACTGTTGCATCCGCCTATGCGTCCGTCAGTTTGCCATTCTGTGTTTTCCTGTCTACCCGTCTGTCCGTCTGTCCGTCCGTCCATCAGTCCGTATGTCCATACCCTCTCCGTCCGCCCGTCCGACAGCCATTCCGCCCGCCCGTTCCTCAATACATCTATCCGCCTATCCTACGTCGTCTCGAGGTATGGTGTCCGCCTCGAGTGCTGGAAGGTCCCGGGTTCAAGCCCCGGTGAGGACCGGGATTTATTTCACGTGGACTTCTAGTAATAACATTTTCCCTGGTCTCTGGATTGTGAGATCGGACGCCCGTGTGTATTGTTGAGCACGTTAAAAGTCCCTTGGCAGTTGGAAATCGAAAAAATAGTAGCCTAACGGCGCTGCCCGGGCAAAATTTTGAGTTAAAAATCTACCCAAAGTATTTCAGGATCCTCGTCGGTGCTACGGAGTTCGTGCACTGAGCTGAGTTTCTCCAGACTCAGGTTTGAGTTAGGAGGAGAACGAAGCACTTATGGGTTACACCCGTATGCCGTGATGTTGATCCGCCGACTAAACTAAATCATCTATAAATCCGTCCATCGGTCTTTCCATCCGTTGATTTATCCGTCCGTCCAGCTGTCTGTCCACACACACACACACACACACACACACACACACACACACACACACACACATCTGACCACCCTATTTATTGCTATAATCTCCACACGTCACCAGCTAGCCAACAATCTGGAAACCCCGGTAACGAACAACGTGTACACAGATAATGACGACGCTAATCTACCCCAGTTCTACGGAGATGTGTACACAGATAATAACGAAGCTAATCTACCCCATGTCTATGGAGATGTGTACACAGATAATGACGACGCTAATCTACCTCACGTCTATGGAGATGTGTACACAGATAATGACGACGCTAATCTACCCCAGTTCTACGGAGATGTGTACACAGATAATGACGTCGCTAATCTACCCCACGTCTATGGAGATGTGTACACAGATAATGACGTCGCTAATCTACCCCACGTCTATGGAGATGTGTACACAGATAATGACGACGCTAATCTACCCCAGTTCTACGGAGATGTGTACACAGATCATGACGTCGCTAATCTACCCCACGTCTATGGAGATGTATACACAGATAATGACGACGCCAATCTACCTCACGTCTATGGAGATGTGTACACAGATAATGACGTCGCTAATCTACCCCAGTTCTACGGAGATGTGTACACAGATAATGACGTCGCTAATCTACCCCACGTCTATGGAGATGTGTACACAGATAATGACGACGCTAATCTACCCCAGTTCTACGGAGATGTGTACACAGATAATGACGAAGCTAATCTACCCCACGTCTATGGAGATGTATACACAGATAATGACGAAGCTAATCTACCCCACGTCTATGGAGATGTATACACAGATAATGACGAAGCTAATCTACCCCACGTCTATGGAGATGTGTACACAGATAATGACGAAGCTAATCTATCCCACGTCTATGGAGATGTATACACAGATAATGACGAAGCTAATCTACCCCACGTCTATGGAGATGTGTACACAGATAATGACGAAGCTAATCTATCCCACGTCTATGGAGATGTGTACACAGATAATGACGACGCTAATCTACCCCACGTCTACTGAGATGTGTACACAGATAAAGACGCTAATCTATCCGACGTCTACTGAGATGTGTACACAGATAATGGCAACGCTAATCTTATCCCATTCTACGGAGACTGCGTGAGGCTGCGGGCAGAGAACTCCCGCTGATCTCACAACATGGGATATTTCCAGGAGCAGTTACGTCCCTGGGGAGGGTGAATTCCTCTCGTTCCACTGTTCCCTCATCTGCCTCTTGAATGTGTGGGATTTCTGGTCCCCCATGCCTCACACACATCGCGGGAAGATATTGGATTAGAAGACTGGAGAACTGCTCTATATATTGTTAGTTGAATGGCCTTTACAGAACGGCCCAATCAATCCCAGCATGTTTGTTAGTTTGATATTTTTTAGCATATACTTTTTACAGGACATCGCAGTCAACACCAGCATTTTTTGCTGTTGTGATCTCTTGGCAAGTTTAAGTTCAGTAGTTTGCCATTGCTTTCTGAACGACCGGCACCGATACCAATGGGAAACCAACGTAACGCCGTCTGCTGCCAAATCACGCGCAGCTGTGTTTTGAAAGCGGATATACGACATTATAAACCGCGTCCGCAACGCCTTCGCCATGAAGACCGGCTTGAGATTTATTGGGCAGTGTTTATGTTCAGGAGTTGGGTGTCGCTTTCTGAATGACTGACGCTTATATAATGAAAATCAACGCAAGAGGTGCCTCTCGTCTTTAACCCCTCTGTAACAAAGTAAGTAATTAAAGGGCCCTGGTGCACGCCTTGTGGCGCATTAGGGCATATGGTGCTGCACCCATAGTTGTATGCACACATCAGCACATTGTGGGTGATATGGCCAGTATCAGACCCGGCGCCTTAAACATTTCCTGGTACTCACTGAGGCTGGGTCGACATGGTCAGTTTTACAAGTTCGAATCCATGCCGATGAGGATGGAACCCATGCTCAGCAGGCTGACAAGCGAGGAACTAACCACTCCACCACAGCGGCTCCCAGATACACACTGCCAATTTACAAGTAACTTCGTCACTGCATCCTACCAATAAGACACGTAGGATATGGTGATCCTAGTAGATTAATAAACTACTGTCCCGTGTATATTTCTCATTATTGCTGACCACTAGATGTCGAAATACTGTCTGATATACAGATGTGGTTTTATGGAAGAATGCTGAAAATTAATTTTTGTTGTTGTTGTTGTTGTTTTTTTTTTTGTTCGCATATCCTTTACAGGACATCGCTGTCAACATCAGCATCTTTCAGCTGATTGTTGATTTCTTGGTAAGATTACGCTCAGTAGTTTGCCATTGCTTTCTGAGCGATCGGCTCACATACCCCGTAAGTTACCGACGCGGAAAGAACCAGCCAAAATGATGAATCTGGACATTTTGAGGGAAGCTGAGTCGCAAAGAGAACTTATCACAAACGATCAGAAAGAAGCAGTTTTATTCTGACACGTTATGAGAAGACGAAAACTGGAACCTGTTTGTGAGTTAGTGCTCACCAGCGTTCACATCTTGTGCAATGTCAGTATTTTGTTGTCTTCTTTTTCCATGTTACTGCAGGTTTGTTTCTTTTATCTTTTCTGCACCATTTAAGTTCAACACTTTGAGTGTTCTTGTTTAATGTGTGTGTAAATGTGTGTGCGTGTGAGTGTATGTGTGTGAGTGTGTGTGTGCGTGTGAGTATATGTGTGTGAATGTGTGTGGGTTTGTGTGTGTGTGTGTGTGAGCGTATGTGTGTGTGAGTGTGTGTATGTGTTATACCCGTGCATTAAATGGTCCTCTATTCACACAGGTAGGAATGTTGCCTACTAGTAAGTATTTTATTATTGCCTGTAGTATATGTTGAATTGTCGCCTACAACTAGATAGTTCATTGTCATCTACCAATAGATATCTAATTGTCGCCCACAACTAGAAATATAGTAATCGCCTACCTGTAGATATATAATTGTCATCTACAAGTAGATATATTATTGTTGTCGCTCACCAGTAGATATCTAATTGTCGCCTACCAGTAGGTATATAATTGTCGTCTACCTGTAGATATATAATAGCTGTATACCAGTAGATATATAATTGTCGCTTACCGGTAGATATATAATTGGTGTCTGCCTGTAGGTATATAATTGTCGTCTACAAGTAGATATATAATTGTTGTCGCTTGCCAGTAGATATCTATTTGTCGCCTACCAGTAGATATATAATTGTCATCTACTGATAGATATATAATTGTCGCTTACCGATAGATATATAATTGTCTCCTACCAGTAGGTATCTAATTGTCGCCTACCAATAGATATATAATTGTCGTCTTCCGGTAGACATCTAATTGTCGCCTACCTGTAGATAACTAATTGTCACCTACCAGTAGGTATAAAATTGTCGTCTTCCGGTAGATGTATAATTTTCGCCTGCCAATAGGTATATAATTGTCGTTTTCCGGTAGATATCTAGTTGTCGCCCACCAGTAGATATATAATTGTCATCTACCGATAGTTATATAATTGTCATCTACCGATAGTTATATAATTGTCATCTACCGATAGTTATATAATTGTCATCTACCGATAGTTATATAATTGTCATCTACCGATAGTTATATAATTGTCATCTACCGATAGATATATAATTGTCATCTACCGATAGTTATATAATTGTCATCTACCGATAGATATATAATTGTCTCCTACCAGTAGGTATCTAATTGTCATCTACCGATATATATATATATATATATATATATATATATATATATATATATATATATATATATATATATATATATATATATATATATATATATATATATATATATATATATAATTTCGTCATAACATCTTATGGGGGATGCCTTTGGAGTGATTAGAACAAGAATCGCCATGGCGAAGGTTGCCTTTTGCAAGATGAAAAATATACTGACCAATAAAAAGATGTCGATTGCAACAAGAAAAATAGTTTTGAGATGCTACAAAGAACCGGTACTTTTACATGGATGTGAAGCGTAGACAATGAACATACAAGCTGAAAAACATGTGATGGCTGTGGAAATATAGTTTCTGAGGAAAATGCAAAGAATACCATGGACAGACAGAAAAACTAATGACAAAGTCCTACAAGAACCAAATGAAAATCGTACACTGATTAGAGAAATTAGACGTAGACAGTAAAAATTGTTTGGTCACGTTATGAGAAGAAATAAATTGGAGAACTTGATGTCAACTGGCAATATCGAGGGGAAGAGAACTAGGGGAAGACAGAGAAGTAAATACCTGGATGGCTTGACCAAGCGGTATGGTCGAGACAAGAACACTGAACTGATACACGACTCTGTTGAGATGGCGAATCATGACCGCCCACGCTTATCGCCATGGTACATGATGAATGAATGAATACGTAATAAACTGAATTATCTCCCACCAGAAAATATTAATTTGTTGTATACGTAATATACTGATTATTGTATACGTAATATACTGAATTCGAACATTTACAGCGCGAATTGGTCTGATCAGTCACATTCGCTCCCGCCATGGGTTGTAGTTTTTGAAGCACAATATAACAAGACGGCAAGGTGTCAATGAATATACTTAATTGTCGCCTACCAGTAGATAGTCATTTGTTTTTTTTTAAATACGATTTTCATTTGTTTCTTGTAGGACATTGGCTTTTCTGTCTGTCCGTGGTATTCTTCGTATTTTCCCCAGAAACCACATTTCCACAGCCATCAGATGTGACTATATAGAACATTTAATTAGGCCATCCCTTGATGTATTTAATCCTTATCTTAGCGGTGTCAGTACCGGATGACAGTAGACGGTATTACATACTTTTTTTAGCGCCGAATGTTGGGCGGCGCTTACCAAACCCGACACCCCACATTGTGCCAACGGCTTCGGGTGGAAGAGCGCAATTGGGAGGGTACAAGCTTATCCTAGTGCGAGGAAATGCAACCTAAAGACTGAATGTCATGACAGGGCAGATCAGGCCTTAAGCCTTGGTTGACAACTGGTCTAAGATCGAAGCTCCGACTGGCGGACAGTTAGAGCATTGCTTTGCTGATCCGGCAGCTTCTGCAGCTTGTCTTGTTCCAGACGTATTGGTGTTACCTTTCCTCTGGAGTAAAGTAGACTGGCCGAGAGATGGATAATGCTGCATGACAACACATGGTCTCTAAACTCACCCCAGGCTTTGTGTTATGGAGAGGTATAACCCCATTTTACAAACTATCGTCTGTCAAGACGGCAAGGTGCTAGCCAATATAGTGAATTGTCGACTACCAGTAGATATTCATTTATTGTATACGTAAAATACTGAATTGTGGCCTACCAGTAGATATTCATTTATTGTATACGTAAAATACTGAATTGTGGCCTACCAGTAGATATTCATTTATTGTATACGTAAAATACTGAATTGTGGCCTACCAGTAGATATTCATTTATTGTATACGTAAAATACTGAATTGTGGCCTACCAGTAGATATTCATTTATTGTATACGTAAAATACTGAATTGTGGCCTACCAGTAGATATTCATTTATTGTATACGTAAAATACTGAATTGTGGCCTACCAGTAGATATTCATTTATTGTATACGTAAAATACTGAATTGTCACCTACCAGTAGATATCGAATTGTTTCCTATCATTAGTTTGTTAATTATTACCTAGTATATACACTTAGCCGGTCTCTCTGGCGAAGGCGTTAAGGACATTGTTCGTAATCCCGTATACTCTCGTACGAAATACAGCTGCGCGAGATTCGGTAGCGGATCGCGTCGCTTTGGTTACTTACGGAGGTATGTGAGCCGGTCGTTCAGAAAGCAGTGGCAAACTACTGAACGTAAATCTTGCCAAGACATTAATAGCAGCTGAAAAATGCTGGTGTTGGCTGTAAAGGATATGCGAAAAAAAATATATATATATACTTAACTGTTGCTTACCACTAAATATTCATTCCCCCCCCCCCCCCCTCCCATAGCATCCATATATTGAATTGTCGCCTACCATTAGATTTCATTGTGTCGCGTACCAATAGATTCCATTGTGTCGCGTACCAATAGACACTGAATCGACGGTCTCCAGTATTATGTCGAGAGTAGAAACTGTTGCCTTCCCGAGCCTCGAATACCTTTGTTGATATTGCATGCACTATATTAATGTGGTTTGTTTTGCCAAATGGTGTATTTGCTGTCATTGAGACGATCGCGAACTTATACAACCACATTTTTACGTGGAAACAGTCAGAGCCGTGGAAACTCGAAAAGTCGTTATTCCTGGTTGCCATTAGCTACGTTGCCCGGACTCCCCTGGATGAACTCGCTAACGAAACGTGCGCCCCATCTGCCCTCTACATAAGCTCCTTATTTCTCCTTCCGTCCCACACGTACAGATGGAGCAGGGGCGATCGACGTTCTGTTTTTCTTGTGCGTGATCGCTCGGAGCTGAGAACCCGATGAAGGCTGGATTTGATTTGGTCTCGCTGTTTACACAAAGAAAATAGAATGTGTTTTTAATACGGCAAATAGGGCCTAAGAGATGTTTCAACAGCATTGAGTTGTGTATTCTTCTTGTCCTCTCTGTTGTACTTTTGGTGGCTCGGATGTGAGCGCCAGAGAAATGTGGTCACTGACTGAGCCCCGGAGACATTGTTGTAGGAAGTGGTATCTTGAGATGATTTGCCTCTTTGTTTTGTAGATTTGATAAGGTTATGTACTCGAGCAGCCTTCTCGACAGCTCCTGGCGAACTTAGTCTCGGCTATAAATAACTCGTCTTACTTTGTACTTTTCTGGCATGGTTATCTTCCCTGAATGTTTCCCTTTGATCATACCTCTTCCTTGGGAGCAATAGAAGCGACAAAAATGTTGCCTTCTGTCTTTGTCGCTTTGGTGCAGAGAGGGGCGGTATTCTAATGAAATATGCTTTATTTACTTTTAGTTTAGCGTCTTGCGAGATTGATAAACAAATATGTACATAGCATAGGCTTGGCTCTGAGGCCCTGTGAGTTAGTCGGCGACGGTTGCAGACGTCTGCAAGATTTTTTCATGGCGTTTCAAAGTATAGGGCATTCCTGAAAAATGTGATTCGTGGAGACAAGAATGCCGGCGCTAGGATGGTACATATAAACACATGAGGTGTTTTGAAGAGAAGAGATATTCTTCCTCAATAATTTGATAATGATGGTAACAATAATGGTAGTATCACCATCGTCATCATCATCATCATCATTCTCACTTATGCACTGAACCCTCTGTTCTTTGACTGATCATCATTATGTTCCATGGCGATTAGCATCTGCAGTCATATTTCTCCATTTCACACGATCACCAGAGTCGTAGATCAGCTCTGTGTTCTTGTCTCGGTCATACCACGTGGCCAAGCTATCCAGATATTTACTTCTCTGCCTTCCTCTTGTTCTTTTCCCCTCAATCTTATCAGTTTTGTCACCAAGTTCTCCAATTTATGTTTTTCTCAAAAGGTGTCCAAAAAATTATTACTGTCTACGTCTAATTTCTCTAATAAGTTTACGGTTTTCATTTGTTTCTTGTAGGACTTGGTCATTGGTTTTTCTATATGTCCCTGGTATTATTAGCAGTTTCCTCAGAAACCACATTTCCACAGCCCACGCCGAACATTTAATTAGGCCGCCATCCCTTGATGTGTTTAACCCTGATCGTAGCGGGGTGTACCTATTGCGCCATCGCGTTCTAATAACCGCATACATAACGATATTATCATCTGCAATATCAACAACAGCAGGAACAACAACACAATAACAATAATATAAGTAAATTAAAGGACCCTTCAACACGTCTAGTGAATATTAGATATAAGGTGCTGGTCCCATACTTTATAGACCAATCAGCTCTGGGTGTATACTATGATCAATAGACCAATCAGCTCTCGATGTATAACGTGATCAATAGACCAATCAGCTCTCGATGTATAACGTGATCGATAGACCAATCAGCTCTCGATGTATACTATGATCGATAGACCAATCAGCTCTGGGTGTATACTATGATCAATAGACCAATCAGCTCTCGAGTGTATACTATGATCGATAGACCAATCAGCTCTGGGTGTATACTATGATCAATAGACCAATCAGCTCTCGGTGTATACTATGATCAATAGACCAATCAGCTCTCGATGTATAATATGATCGATAGACCAATCAGCTCTGGGTGTATACTATGATCAATAGACCAATCAGCTCTGGGTGTATACTATGATCAATAGACCAATCAGCTCTGGGTGTATACTATGATCAATAGACCAATCAGCTCTGGGTGTATACTATGATCAATAGACCAATCAGCTCTCGATGTATAATGTGATCGATAGACCAATCAGCTCTGGGTGTATACTATGATCAATAGACCAATCAGCTCTCGATGTATAATGTGATCGATAGACCAATCAGCTCTCGATGTATAATGTGATCAATAGACCAATCAGCTCTGGGTGTATACTATGATCAATAGACCAATCAGCTCTCGATGTATAATGTGATCAATAGACCAATCAGCTCTGGGTGTATACTATGATCGATAGACCAATCAGCTCTCGATGTATAATGTGATCGATAGACCAATCAGCTCTCGATGCATAATGTAATCAATAGACCAATCAGCTCTCGGTGTATAATGTGATCAATGTCACGCCGGCTCCTTTGCTTCCCAGAACATTTCTAGTGCCTCTCTCAGGTTTGGTCTTCTGGCAACCTAAATCAGTTTTTTTTTTTTTTTAATAATACTCCGTCTATATGGAGTGCTTACCACATAACTACCGTTGCTTCCTTATATAGTGAAGACTTTAAACAAATATGGCTTCTACCAACTATATTCCACAAAAAAGTGTACCGAATATCCAGAACCTAACTTAAATACGCCGGACTCCCTGGCGCAGGTGTTAAACGACTTTCTCAGAAATCGCGTTTATCCACGCGAGTTAACGCAGCACGCGAGAATCTGCAGCGGCTATCGCCGCCTTGGTGACTTACGGGATAAGTGAGCAGGTCGCTCAGAAAGCAATGGCAAACTACTGAGTGTAATCTTGCCAAGAAATCAACAACAGCGGTAAAATGCTGGTGTTCACAGTGAGGTCCTGTAAATAGGATATGTGTGTGTGTGTGGGGGGGGGGGGGGGGGGAACAACTTAACTACAGCTTTTTTAGACATAATAACTGCAAGAATGTAAATAGCTAGGCTCGTGGATAACATCAGATGGAAGATGCATCACAGCGATAAAGAACAGAATATGACAAGAACAAACTGCATTCTAGCAAATGAAAATTGTATACAATAAGTCCTTGTCATTTGAAGTAAGATGAATAATTTCGTATGTTACATTGAACCAGTTTTAACATATGGCTGCGAATCTTGGACAATTAGTAAACAGGCAAAAATTCCCCGGAAGCTGGACTAAAATGTTGACCTATCGTCCTTGACATGGGGACGTAAATTACAAATACTTCTGAAGTCGGAGTGGGTTCGCCTGATGGCGAGGGTCACTGTTAATTGGAAAGCTGATACCCACACGCAATATTAAGTCCATCACTACTGTAAATAGTGTATATGGACTACGCTTGAGTTCAAAGCGAGCGAGCGCAAAAAAAATAAATAAATAAGACTAAAAATAAAAATAAAAATAAAAATCATTAAGAATGCTGAAAATGTATTTGACAGCCAAAATGAGCAATCTGACCATTTTGAGGAAAGAGATCTTATCACAGACATCAGAAAGAATCAATCATAATTTTTTATAATTATAGCTTTTAATTGTTATGTTGTCTAGTGCGTCCTCGAGCCTTTGTTTCTCTCTTCTACATCTATGGGCGCCAAACAACAGATGTGTTTTTATTAATGGAACATCATTTTCTGGCCACATTATTAGAATACAAACACTGGAACATGTTGTGTCAGCCAGAAATATTTGTGGAAACGAGATAGAGGAAGACAGCGAGATAAATTGTTTGACACCCTTGCGTTATGGCACAAAAGAGAGTCAACACAATTTTGTCGGAGACCGCAATTTGTGGAGAGGAATGGTCGCCCTCGCCAGTCGACAAGGCACTTGATGACGAACTTAAGTGCGAGAGAGAAAGAAGAAGAGGAAGATATTATGATCAAGTCAAGATACCTTCCTTTTTCAAATGTTTGTTGTTCAATATTTGTCTATTTTCTGCGATGCCTTTCAGAATATCTTATCTCTCTTCTGTCCGGCTCACTTAGTTTTGTAGCATTCCATCTAAAGAATTCCATCTACCTGTCTCCTTGACGAAGGTGTTACGAACGCGATTCGAAATCCCGGGTTCGAAACACAGCGGTGCTGGTTTTTTCGAAAAAGGTATAGGTGCCGGTTGTTCAGAAAGCAATGGCAAACTACTGGACGTAAAACATGCCCAGGAATCACGAACAGCCAAAATTCTGGGGTTGACTGCTACGTCATGTGAAGGATATGCAACTAAAAATAGAAATCTACAGTTGAAACAAAATTCAACAAAGAAGAACAATTGCTGTACAACATGTCCTTCTCTGGCGTACTCAAACATTGAACTAGTAAGCACTTGTGTCTGAGAGCTGGTTGTATCTGCTCACTACCAGACATTTTCTCCACAATTCTAGAGAGAAACAAGCGAAACTTCACCAGGACGACGCCGAATGTCGGTTGTTTTTTTTTTTCTTTTCGGAAAAGAAACCACTTACCGAGAAAAACCGCAACAGAGAGATGCCGATTTCGATGACCACTTCTCACACTTAGGCTGGTTCGCTTTTGAACAGTTGGATCCGGAACTTCCGCGCTAGACACTTAACATTCGTGAAGATGCTTTCGCAGAACACTGTACAAGTTCTTGTTCCCCATTTTCATTATGGTGTTATTATTATGTTGGTTATTATTATCTTCATCGTCGTCGTCGGTCGTCGTCGTCGTCATCATCATCATCATCATCATCATCATCATCATC